>CM042448.1:22551259-22558759 GCA_023631565.1 Gymnocephalus cernua | reverse complement strand
GCTGCTTTACGAGCTTACAGACAGACAGTGAGGCATTCAACTCACCTCAATGTGTGTTTTATTGTCCAGTCCCTCCAGAAAAACTTGATTATGCGATCGCATAATTCAACGCATAATCAGCAAAGTCCGCATATTTATTTTGTCAAATACGCCGCAATTTCGCCGCATAAATTCCCGATTTACGCGCAAAATATGCGGGGCTTGCATGATGTCATAATCCCCGCATTTTCGTTGCAGAAAAAGTCACATATATCTCAGCAGAAAGTTGAAAAATGTTGCGTTTACTTCACACAAGAGCAGCCATTTTCCCCTGTTGCCATGGGAACGTTATGAAGTGATGTCATTTCTTCTAGTGAGAACACAGTGTTGGGGGGGAATCACTTTGTTTTCTCTTTTTCATCAAACTTCAATTTTTGCAAGTTCCCGCAGTTTTTGCAAGTTCCCGCAATCTCATCGCATAAAACTGCATAAATATCCCGCATATTCCATCACATTTTTTAAGAAAACGTACCGCATAATCAAGGATTTTTGCCCTCAACAATCACAAAAAAACTCTGCGTTTGTCTGGAGGGACTGATTGTCATTTCAACGGTATACACAAAACAACGTTTCATCGTGGCTCAAGTGGTGTTACACATGATAAAATATATAAAAACGACATTATATAAAAACGACATTATATAAAAACGACATTATATAAAAACGACATTATATAAAAACGACATTACATAAAAACGACATTATATAAAAACAACACGTGTGACTTGTGTTTTTGTTCAAAGAACTTTAAGTTCCAGATCTTAAGTTTGTATTTTCATACATTTTATTTATCAGAACTTTAATATATTTTGATGTTCTGTTGTGACAATAAAACATTATCATATTATATTAGTGAGGACTCATAAATGAACTACAAATAACTAATGTTAGGTACATCCGTTTATGTTTTGTTACGCGTTTCTGGACTTCGTATCGGCCGACATATCGGAATATCTGTATCGATATCGGCCTCAGAAGTCCTTTATCGGTCCAGAAGGAAGGATACAAGAGTCTTCTATGCGATATAAATGATGGTTATGGATCCCAAAGTACCCAAAACTCCCCCGGACATACACCGTCTTCTCTCATACTGACAGACTTCTTCGCCCCGGTGAAGTATTGTGGTGTAGTGCTTAAGAAAAGGTCGCTAGCTCGGGGGAAGCCAAGAGATGAAGTCATTCGTTAGCCGGCGCATCTGTAAAGATGTTCATACCTAAAGGGTCTCTGATTAAAGACCACGGCGGTCACGTCTCACACACGTTAGAAGAGGGAGACGTTGGCTGGAAAATATGGACGTCATCAGCTCAAACTTTCGCTTTCATCTGGTTAACTTTGTGGATTGTACAACACGGTGAAATCATTAACCCTCCTGTTGTCCTCGGGGCAAATTTTACCCATTTTCAAAAATATAATATAAAAATATAAAAAAAATATTATAAAAAATATAAATATAAATAATAAAATATAATATATATATAAAAATGTTGGTTTCTTTCAACAAATTGTCCAAAAAAAAACATAAAATACATTTATTTTACACTAATGATATATTATATTAATAAATATTATTTTTTTTTGGACAATTTGTTGAAAGAAACCGAAATGTTTATATATATATATATTATTTATATTTTTTATTATATATCCTTTCAAATAATTTGGGTATTTTATTAGATTTTCTAGCATTTGAAAAAACATTTATAGGTTGAAAAAAGCAACAAAAATGCTTCAAAAATCGTGGGAAAAAACAAGTAAAACATCCCAAAAAAATCGACAGAGACATCAGAAAAAGTGAGAAAAAAAAAACGTGAGATTCTTTTGTTTTAAAGAAATAAATAAATTGATAGATGTCGGAAAAAGTGACAAAAAAAGCTTCAAAACGTCCCAAAAAAAAGCCACAAACGTGTCGAAAAAGACTAAAACATTTCATTTTCATCCACAATTATAAAAAATTTAAATATAAATAATAAAATATAATATATATATAAAAATGTTGGTTTCTTTCAACAAATTGTCCAAAAAAAAAACATAAAATACATTTATTTTACACTAATGATATATTATATTAATAAATATTATTTTTTTTTGGACAATTTGTTGAAAGAAACCGAAATGTTTATATATATATTATTTATATTTTTTATTATATTTTTATATCAGTTATACTCAAATAATTTGGGTATTTTATTAGATTTTCTAGCATTTGAAAAAACATTTATAGGTTGAAAAAAGCGACAAAAATGCTTCAAAAAACGTGGGAAAAAAACAAGAAAAACATCCCAAAAAAATCGACAGACCTCAGAAAAAGTGACAAACTTGGAAAAAAAAGTGACAAAAAAAAACAAAAACGTGAGATTCTTTTGTTTTAAATAAATAAATTGATAAAAAGAGACAAAAAAAAGCTTCAAAACATCCCAAAAAAATCCACAAAAGTGTCGAAAAAGACGACTAAAACATTTCATTTTCATCCACAATGACAAAAAGCTGCGTGATCGATGGGAAGACAACGCAAGGGTAAAATAAATAAAAAATACTAACAAAAATAAACCATACAAATCCTCCGTGCAACAACACGTAACGCTGTGTGAACCTAAGCACAAAAGAAGGAAACCGTGTGATAAAGGAACTTGGCTGCCTCTCTATTGATGCAGACCAATCTACTCTGTAATCGCTCAATCACACCCCTATTTTCCCCAGACAATGGACTCTCCCCGGGCCTGTTGAGGGGAGTGACAGCGAATGTTAGAGGAGATACGGGGGAGGCGCTATCAGTGGAAAAGACCCGGGATGATCTTGAAATGGGCCGGAGCCCTTTTGTTCTTCCACGTCCCCGGAGAGCAGGAGGCTAAATTAGAGGTGTCACCCCCCCCCCCCCCCCCCCCCCACGTCCCCCGTCTCCCCCCCAGAGTGGATGAAGGGGTGACGGCTGGCAGGAGGGACGCCGGACGCTCTCCCTTCCTCTATCAGCGGTGGCCATCTGATCCGGCCTGAGCGGCGATCGCAGCTCATCCATCATCCTCTCAGACGGAGGAAGAGCGCGTGGGGCTCGTATTGAAAGAGTCGGGGAACCGATACTTAAAGGAAAAATAGGGTGTTTTACAATGACTTTGAATGCACCACGAGGCTTACTAGTTTCAAGTGAACGCACCGTCTGTGTTGTTTTTGCGACAAACGGCAGCTAGCTGCACACTGCTTAACGTCCCGCTGTTTGGAATCATCTACACGGAAATACAGTCACACTTCACACACACGTGTTTAATCCAGCTGCTAGCTAATGCTAAGCTAACGGTACCTGCTGCCAAGTGAAGTGTTAACTAGCGTCACGTGCAGCGATGCTGGTCTTAAAGGGAGGTGTGTTCAGGTGCATTCTGGGTGTGCTGGTCTCACAGGGAGGTGTGTTCAGGTGCATTCAGGGCGTGCTGGTGTTACAGGGAGGTGTGTTCAGGTGCATTCTGGGCGTGCTGGTCTTACAGGGAGGTGTGTTCAGGTGCATTCTGGGCGTGCTGGTCTTACAGGGAGGTGTGTTCAGGTGCATTCTGGGCGTGCTGGTCTTACAGGGAGGTGTGTTCAGGTGCATTCTGGGCGTGCTGGTCTTACAGGGAGGTGTGTTCAGGTGCATTCTGGGTGTGTTGGTCTTACAGGGAGGTGTGTTCAGGTGCATTCTGGGCGTGCTGGTCTTACAGGGAGGTGTGTTCAGGTGCATTCAGGGCTTGCTGGTCTTACAGGGAGGTGTGTTCAGGTGCATTCTGGGTGTGTTGGTCTTACAGGGAGGTGTGTTCAGGTGCATTCTGGGCGTGCTGGTCTTACAGGGAGGTGTGTTCAGGTGCATTCTGGGCGTGCTGGTCTTACAGGGAGGTGTGTTCAGGTGCATTCTGGGCGTGCTGGTCTTACAGGGAGGTGTGTTCAGGTGCTTTCTGGGCGTGCTGGTCTTACAGGGAGGTGTGTTCAGGTGCTTTCTGGGCGTGCTGGTCTTACAGGGAGGTGTGTTCAGGTGCTTTCTGGGCGTGCTTTTACCGCCATCAAACCAGCAAAAGTGGATTCGTACGCGCCCTAAACGCACCTGCGCCAGGCGCTTCACGCCGTGACCTTACATCGTTTTAAAACAGCGCCCTAGATATGATGATAATACGCCTCGGCGGCGCTCTGTGTTCTCCGAGTGTTTTCAACTTTAAAGGATTCTTTTTCTTTCCATGTGGCACTTGACCCGATGACAGCCGCCGCCGGGGATGACGGCAGGATAAACAAGCTCGCCGCCGCCGCCGCCACGGTCGAGGTACAACAGCACAAACTAACTATCAAAACACACACACACACACACACACACACACACACACACACACACACACACACACAGCAGCATCAGCCTCCATGACAAGGTTGGCGTTGATGAGGCAAGGACAACGAAGGGCAGGCCCGAGGGAGCAGGACGCCGACCAGATCAAATAAAACACTGCAGAGGAAGAGAGAGAGGGGGGGGGGGGGGGAGGGGTGTGTGTGTGTGTGTGGTGGGGGAGGTGGGGGGGGGGGGGGGGGGGGGGGGGGCTGCAGAGGAGCTGATTTATCTGATAAGAGTTCTGGGTAATTAATTAGAAACTCAATTATCCAAACCTTACTTCAGCAGTCTCAATTCATTAGCGGATAAAGAGCCTCGCCCCTCGCTCGACTCCGACGACCAAGAAGAAGAGAGGCGAGGAAGTAACAACATGACAAGACTCCTCTTCCTGTGTGGCGGGGGGGGGGGGGGGGGGGGGTCACCAATCTTATCATTGCACGCGACGCGCGCACGCAAACACACGGCGAGAAACAACAAAGGCGACCGACCGCGGGGACACTTCCAGAGCACGGCGTGCTCGGAGCAACAGCCAGTCGCACCGTGCCAAACGGAGACTGCGGCGAGCGAGCGAGCGCTCCGTGGAGACCGCCGCCGAGCCGAGGCGTAATGAGCACAATCTAAAAAAAAAAAGCTCTTTGATTGACGCCTGTGTTCCTTCTTTTAATTATTTCTCAGGCTACAAAAAAAAGGCAGAGACAACCCCCTCCGACGCATCCTCGGCCCCGCCGCCGACGGGAAATCTCATTTCCACGGGTTAGCGTGCATGACAGAAATGTCATCACGGCCAAAATGGCTCCGAGCGGCGACAACCTTTCCCAGGGAAATGATATTTTTTCCAATCCGGCGGAAGGCGGATCGTGTCACCCTCGTTAAAGCCTTGATAGCAGGTCTTTAATATTCACCGTCTTAATTAGGGCCGCAGTTAATTTCATTAAATTCTTTGGCTGCTAAATGAAGCAGATTATGAGACATCTTTTATTGCGAGGCGTGAAATTACAGCCTGCCCGCCGCCAATGGCGGGCGAAACTAATGAATTACAGGGTAAATAACACCCGAATTAACCATCCAATTTAACTCCTTACAAAGCGCCCGCCGCCGAGGGGGGACGAGTAGACTTGTCAAAACCACCCGGCCCCGTGGTCGTCTGCAACCCCGCGAGACGCAATTACCTCGACGCTAATCAGACCCTCGCAGGAAGAGGAAGAGAGCGTCCGCCGCCTTGAGACTCCTGCAGGAGTCAGAGTCTGTTCAGTGTTCAGTTAGGGCTCCTGCCCGCCGCATTTCTGTCGGCTTTATCGCTGCATTTTGTCGCCTTTTTGTCGCCTTTTTGTCGCCTTTTTCGCTGCCTTTTTGTTACATTTTTGACACATTTATTTTGCCTTTTTGTCGCATTTTTGTTGGCTTTTTGTCGCATTTTTTAGTCGGCTTTTTCGCTGCCTTTTTGTTGCCTTTTTGTCGCCTTTTTGTCACATTTTTGTCGCATTTATTTTGTCTTTTTGTCGCATTTTTGTCGCCTTTTTGTCGCCTTTTTGTCGCATTTTTGTCGCCTTTTTGTCACATTTTTGTCGCATTTATTTTGTCTTTTTGTCGCATTTTTGTTGCCTTTTTGTCGCCTTTTTCGTCGGCATTGAAATGAAATATAAAAATACTATATATATATATATATCTAAATATTTGCAAACAAATACAAAAAGATTAACGAAATAAAGTTGAAGAACACGTTATTATTTCATTTTATCAATGGGAAACATACATGTGTACAAGTGTGTGACAAGGCTACTAGTAGTAGTAGTAGCAGTAGTACCAGTAGTAGTAGTAGTAGCAGTAGTATCAGTAGTAGTAGTAGCAGTAGTAGTAGTACCACCAGTAGTAGTAGTAGCAGTAGTAGTAGTAGTAGTTGTTGTACCAGTAGTAGTAGTAGTAGCAGTAGTACCAGTAGTAGTAGTAGTAGTAGTAGTACCAGTAGTAGTAGCAGTAGTAGTAGTACCACCAGTAGTAGTAGTAGCAGTAGTAGTAGTAGTAGTAGTAGTACCAGTAGTAGTAGTAGTAGTAGTAGTAGTACCAGTAGTAGTAGTAGTAGTAGTAGTACCACCAGTAGTAGTAGTACCACCAGTAGTAGTAGTAGTAGTAGTAGTAGTAGTTGTACCAGTAGTAGTAGCAGTAGTAGTAGTACCACCAGTAGTAGTAGTAGTAGTAGTAGTAGTAGTAGCAGTAGTACCAGTTGTAGTAGTAGAAGTAGTACCAGTACCAGTAGTAGTAGTACCAGTAGTAGTATTAGTACCAGTAGTAGTATCAGTAGTAGTAGTACCAGTAGTAGTAGTACCAATAGTAGTATTAGTAGTAGTAGTAGTAGTACCAGTAATAGTAGTACCAGTACCAGTAGTAGTAGTAGTAGTAGTAGTAGTAGTAGTAGTTGTACCAGTAGTAGTAGCAGTAGTAGTAGTACCACCAGTAGTAGTAGCAGTAGTAGTAGTAGTAGTAGTAGTAGCAGTAGTACCAGTTGTAGTAGTAGAAGTAGTACCAGTACCAGTAGTAGTAGTACCAGTAGTAGTATTAGTACCAGTAGTAGTACCAGTAGTAGTAGTACCAGTAGTAGTAGTACCAATAGTAGTATTAGTAGTAGTAGTAGTAGTACCAGTAGTAGTAGTACCAGTACCAGTAGTAGTAGTAGTATTTTTCAGAACAAGGATATGAAAACAGAATAATAACAGGAAGTAAACAACATATTTCTGGTTCTGAGTTCCCAAGCTGCTCCAGTGCTGGGCAGCTCAGTGGTTACCAACGGTTACCAGTGGTTGCCAGTGGTTACCAGTGACAGGTTTTTGGGCAGCTCCCAGGTGGGTCAACGCCGCGGCGTGCCCGCTCAACCTTCGCTGAGTAAATACCGGCGTAGAAGAAGATGAAACGACCTCCCGGCGGCTCGGCCGGCGCGCCGGAGGAAATTAATTTGTTAGATTGTTGGTTTTCAAAGCGCCTGACGGAGACACGAGCCTCTCTCTCCGGTAATTAGTGGCTAATTAGCAGCGTGGAGCAGATGTCGGAGGAGCCCTGCGCCGTCAACAGCCTCTGTAAACAAAGCTGGACGCGTCCGCTCGCTTCAGGACACACAACGAAGGGGGAAAGAGGGC
>CM042448.1:22536259-22538759 GCA_023631565.1 Gymnocephalus cernua | reverse complement strand
GCTAAAAGTCCTGATTATTTACATGGAGTCTGGCTCTATACACGCTAAAAGTCCTGATTATTTACATGGAGTCTGGCTCTATACACGCTAAAAGTCCTGATTATTTACATGGAGTCTGGCTCTATACACGCTAAAAGTAGTGATTATTTACATGGAGACTGGCTCTATACACACTAAAAGTCCTGATTATTTACATGGAGTCTGGCTCTATACACGCTAAAAGTAGTGATTATTTACATGGAGTCTGGCTCTATACACGCTAAAAGTCCTGATTATTTACATGGAGACTGGCTCTATACACACTAAAAGTAGTGATTATTTACATGGAGTCTGGCTCTATACACGCTAAAAGTCCTGATTATTTACATGGAGTCTGGCTCTATACACGCTAAAAGTCCTGATTATTTACATGGAGTCTGGCTCTATACACGCTAAAAGTAGTGATTATTTACATGGAGACTGGCTCTATACACGCTAAAAGTCCTGATTATTTACATGGAGTCTGGCTCTATACACGCTAAAAGTAGTGATTATTTACATGGAGTCTGGCTCTATACACGCTAAAAGTCCTGATTATTTACATGGAGTCTGGCTCTATACACGCTAAAAGTAGTGATTATTTACATGGAGACTGGCTCTATACACGCTAAAAGTCCTGATTATTTACATGGAGTCTGGCTCTATACACGCTAAAAGTAGTGATTATTTACATGGAGTCTGGCTCTATACACACTAAAAGTCCTGATTATTTACATGGAGTCTGGCTCTATACACGCTAAAAGTAGTGATTATTTACATGGAGTCTGGCTCTATACACGCTAAAAGTAGTGATTATTTACATGGAGTCTGGCTCTATACACACTAAAAGTAGTGATTATTTACATGGAGTCTGGCTCTATACACACTAAAAGTCCTGATTATTTACATGGAGTCTGGCTCTATACACGCTAAAAGTAGTGATTATTTACATGGAGTCTGGCTCTATACACGCTAAAAGTAGTGATTATTTACATGGAGTCTGGCTCTATACACGCTAAAAGTCCTGATTATTTACATGGAGTCTGGCTCAATGCACGCTAAAAGTAGTGATTATTTACATGGAGTCTGGCTCTATACACGCTAAAAGTCCTGATTATTTACATGGAGTCTGGCTCTATACACGCTAAAAGTAGTGATTATTTACATGGAGTCTGGCTCTATACACACTAAAAGTAGTGATTATTTACATGGAGTCTGGCTCTATACACACTAAAAGTCCTGATTATTTACATGGAGTCTGGCTCTATACACGCTAAAAGTAGTGATTATTTACATGGAGTCTGGCTCTATACACGCTAAAAGTAGTGATTATTTACATGGAGTCTGGCTCTATACACGCTAAAAGTCCTGATTATTTACATGGAGTCTGGCTCAATGCACGCTAAAAGTAGTGATTATTTACATGGAGTCTGGCTCTATACACGCTAAAAGTCCTGATTATTTACATGGAGTCTGGCTCTATACACGCTAAAAGTAGTGATTATTTACATGGAGTCTGGCTCTATACACGCTAAAAGTAGTGATTATTTACATGGAGTCTGGCTCTATACACGCTAAAAGTAGTGATTATTTACATGGAGTCTGGCTCTATACACGCTAAAAGTCCTGATTATTTACATGGAGTCTGGCTCTATACACACTAAAAGTCCTGATTATTTACATGGAGTCTGGCTCTATACACGCTAAAAGTAGTGATTATTTACATGGAGTCTGGCTTTATACACGCTAAAAGTAGTGATTATTTACATGGAGTCTGGCTCTATACACGCTAAAAGTCTTGATTATTTACATGGAGTCTGGCTCAATGCACGCTAAAAGTCCTGATTATTTACATGGAGTCTGGCTCTATACACGCTAAAAGTAGTGATTATTTACATGGAGTCTGGCTCTATACACGCTAAAAGTCCTGATTATTTACATGGAGTCTGGCTCTATACACGCTAAAAGTCCTGATTATTTACATGGAGTCTGGCTCTATACACGCTAAAAGTAGTGATTATTTACATGGAGTCTGGCTCTATACACGCTAAAAGTCCTGATTATTTACATGGAGTCTGGCTCTATACACGCTAAAATTCCTGATTACTTACATGGAGTCTGGCTCTATACACGCTAAAAGTCCTGATTATTTACATGGAGTCTGGCTCAATGCACGCTAAAAGTCCTGATTATTTACATGGAGTCTGGCTCTATACACGCTAAAAGTAGTGATTATTTACATGGAGTCTGGCTCTATACACGCTAAAAGTCCTGATTATTTACATGGAGTCTGGCTCTATACACGCTAAAAGTCCTGATTATTTACATGGAGTCTGGCTCTATACACGCTAAAAGTCCTGATTATTTACATGGAGTCTGGCTCTATACACGCTAAAAGTAGTGATTATTTACATGGAGTCTGGCTCTATACACGCTAAAAGTAGTGATTATTTACATGGAGTCTGGCTCTATACACACTAAA
>CM042448.1:22516259-22521259 GCA_023631565.1 Gymnocephalus cernua | reverse complement strand
GGGACACGCCAGGGTCCTCTAAGGGACACGCCAGGGTCCTCTCTAGGGGGCACGTCAGGGTCCTCTAGGGGACACTCTCTAGGGGACACGCCAGGGTCCTGTAGGGGACACTCTCTAGGGGACACGTCAGGGTCCTCTCTAGGGGGCACACCAGGGTCCTCTAGAGGACACGTCAGGGTCCTCTAGAGGACACGTCAGGGTCCTCTAGGGGGCACTCTCTAGGGGACACGCCAGAGTCCTCTAGGGGACACTCTCTAGGGGACACTCTCTAGGGGACACATCAGGGTCCTCTAGGGGACACGTCAGGGTCCTCTAGGGGACACTCTCTAGGGGACACGTCAGGGTCCTCTAGGGGACACTCTCTAGGGGACACTCTCTAGGGGACACATCAGGGTCCTCTAGGGGACACGTCAGGGTCCTCTAGGGGACACTCTCTAGGGGACACGTCAGGGTCCTCTAGGGGACACTCTCTAGGGGACACTCTCTAGGGGACACATCAGGGTCCTCTAGGGGACACTCTCTAGGGGACACATCAGGGTCCTCTGGGGGGCACACATGCATACACACACACACACACACACACACACACATACACACACACACAGCCTCCTTCCTCCCTACTTCCGACCTAAATTGGACCTTTCGATGAGTGTATTTATAGTACAGGGATGTTATTGTTGTTATTATCATCGCGGGTATATTCCCAGCTTCTGGTGCAGGTGTAGCAGACTTTATTTGTAGTCTAATTTCTGCCAGACCCGCCTCCAAAATTCCTGCAGCACCGGAGCAATCCCGGACGTGGAACGCAACGGATATAGACTACTTTACTCGTACCTGGACGTAGATTTGCTGTTCAGCAAGAATATGAAATGAAAACACAGACTCCTGTGCACACGCCTATCAGAAACCTGTTTATGATCAGGTGTAGAGGCAGAAGAACCAGGTTATTACGTCCAGGATGGAAGTGTCCTGTAGTGGTGGGAAGTCACCACTAGGTGGCAGCAGAGCCTCAGACATAGTTTGTCCAATCAGAAGCAGATAAAGGGCCCTGTTTTAACTATCTAATGAAATAATCAACAGCTATCGGACAGTTTCTAAGGAGGGAGAGCAGACACAACGTTAGAGGAACTGGAAGAGACTATTTAAAATGAATATATTGAATGGATGAGAAAAGGACTCGAGGTGATAGTATTTTATACTGACTGTAGGGTTCCTGGGCTCATAGACCAAGTCTAGTCTGGATACATGGACAAGAAATGTGTAAGTGTGTGTGTGTGTGTGTGTGTGTGTGTGTGTGTGTGTGTGTGTGTGTGTGTCTATGTGTGTAAGCATGTGTATGTATGTGTGTATATGTGTATGCATGTGTGTCTATGTGTATGCATGTGTATGCATGTGTGTCTATGTGTATGCATGTGTATGCATGTGTGTCTATGTGTATGCATGTGTATGCATGTGTATGTATGTGTGTGTATGTGTGTGTGTGTGTATGTATGTGTGTATATGTGTATGTATGTGTATGCATGTGTGTCTATGTGTATGCATGTGTATGCATGTGTGTCTATGTGTATGCATGTGTGTCTATGTGTATGCATGTGTATGCATGTGTGTCTATGTGTATGCATGTGTGTCTATGTGTATGCATGTGTATGCATGTGTATGTATGTGTGTGTATGTGTGTGTGTGTGTATGTATGTGTGTATATGTGTATGTATGTGTATGCATGTGTGTCTATGTGTATGCATGTGTGTCTATGTGTATGCATGTGTGTCTATGTGTATGCATGTGTGTCTATGTGTATGCATGTGTGTCTATGTGTATGCATGTGTGTCTATGTGTATGCATGTGTGTCTATGTGTATGCATGTGTGTCTATGTGTATGCATGTGTATGCATGTGTGTCTATGTGTATGCATGTGTATGCATGTGTGTCTATGTGTATGCATGTGTATGCATGTGTGTCTATGTGTATGCATGTGTGTCTATGTGTATGCATGTGTATGCATGTGTGTCTATGTGTATGCATGTGTATGCATGTGTGTCTATGTGTATGCATGTGTGTCTATGTGTATGCATGTGTATGCATGTGTGTCTATGTGTATGCATGTGTATGCATGTGTATGTATGTGTGTGTGTGTGTATGTATGTGTGTATATGTGTATGTATGTGTATGCATGTGTGTCTATGTGTATGCATGTGTATGCATGTGTGTCTATGTGTATGCATGTGTGTCTATGTGTATGCATGTGTGTCTATGTGTATGCATGTGTATGCATGTGTGTCTATGTGTATGCATGTGTATGCATGTGTATGTATGTGTGTGTGTGTGTATGTATGTGTGTATATGTGTATGTATGTGTATGCATGTGTGTCTATGTGTATGCATGTGTATGCATGTGTATGTATGTGTGTGTATGTGTGTCTATGTGTATGTATGTGTGTATATGTGTATGTATGTGTGTATATGTGTGTGTGTGTGTGTGTATGCATGTGTGTCTATGTGTATGTATGTGTGTATATGTGTATGTATGTGTGTATATGTGTATGTATGTGTGTATATGTGTGTGTATGTGTATGAATGTGTTTATGTGAGTTTAGGTAGGTAGATATATACAGTACATGTATGTGTATTACTTCCCGCTGCCTCCAGATAGCAATACTCCCAGAATGCACCTGAACACACCTCCCTGTAAGACCAGCACACCCAGAATGCACCTGAACACACCTCCCTGTAAGACCAGCACGCCCTGAATGCACCTGAACACACCTCCCTGTTAGACCAGCACGCCCAGAATGCACCTGAACACACCTCCCTGTAAGACCAGCACGCCCAGAATGCACCTGAACACACCTCCCTGTAACACCAGCACGCCCAGAATGCACCTGAACACACCTCCCTGTAACACCAGCACGCCCAGAATGCACCTGAACACACCTCCCTGTAAGACCAGCACGCCCAGAATGCACCTGAACACACCTCCCTGTAACACCAGCACTAGCTGTGAGTGCGTGTTGGTACCTTGCGTGCCAACCAGGACCAGCGGCAGGTCGGCGGCGTTCCTGTAGTTGGCGAGGCGGCTGAAGTAGTGATAGACGGTCTGGAAGCTGATCTCGTCCTCCAGACTGAAGACGAAGATCACGGCGTCCACCCACAACGCAAACTACACACACAGAGATACATGGGATATTTTAAGAGGATAAAGAGAGAAAAGACGATAACAAGATATACATTTAGGAGACACTTTGAAGTTATAACTACTACTGCTACTTGCGTGCTTTAATTCAAACGTGACATTTTAATTCAAAGTTCCCATATTATGAAAAAATAATCTCTTTTTCTGTGATTTGGGTTATTTTGTGTCTCTGGTGCTTCCACACACACAGGAGAGAAAGTGAGACAGTTTCTGAATGAATGAGCCTTTCTGTCGCCTTTTTTAGACGTTTTTGTCGCCTTTTTTAGACGTTTCTGTCGCCATTTTTCATGGTTTCTGTCGCCATTTTTAGACGTTTTTGTCGCCGTGTTTACACTTTTTTGTCGCCGCGTTTACACGTTTTTGTCGCCGCGTTTACACGTTTTTGTCGCCTTTTGGTCGCAGTGTTTAGACCTTTTTGTCGCCTTTTTGTCGCCGTGTTTACACCTTTTTGTCGGTGATGTTTAGACGTTTTTGTCGCCGTGTTTAGACGTTTTTGTCGCCGTGTTTAGACGTTTTTGACGCCGTGTTTAGACCTTTTTGTCGCCGTGTTTAGACGTTTTTGTCGCCGTGTTTAGACGTTTTTGACGCCGTGTTTAGACGTTTTTGTCGCCGTGTTTAGACCTTTATGTCGGTGATGTTTAGACGTTTTTGTCGCCGTGTTTAGACGTTTTTGTCGCCGTGTTTAGACCTTTTTGTCGCCGTGTTTAGACCTTTTTGTCGCCGTGTTTAGACCTTTTTGTCGCCGTGTTTAGACCTTTTTGTCGCCGTGTTTAGACCTTTTTGTCGCCGTGTTTAGACCTTTTTGACGCCGTGTTTACACCTTTTTGACGCCGTGTTTAGACCTTTTTGACGCCGTGTTTAGACCTTTTTGTCGCCGTGTTTAGACCTTTTTGTCGCCGTGTTTAGACCTTTTTGTCGCCGTGTTTACACGTTTTTGTCGCCGTGTTTAGACCTTTATGTCGCCGTGTTTAGACCTTTATGTCGCCGTGTTTACACCTTTTTGTCGCCGTGTTTAGACGTTTTTGTCGCTGTGTTTAGACGTTTTTGTCGCCGTGTTTAGACCTTTATGTCGCCGTGTTTAGACCTTTATGTCGCCGTGTTTAGACCTTTATGTCGCCGTGTTTACACCTTTTTGTCGCAGTGTTTACACCTTTTTGACGCCGTGTTCAGACGTTTTTGTCGCCGTGTTTACACCTTTTTGTCGCCGTGTTTAGACGTTTTTGTCGCCGTGTTTAGACCTTTATGTCGCCGTGTTTACACGTTTTTGTCGCCGTGTTTAGACCTTTTTGTCGCCGTGTTTAGACCTTTTTGTCGCCGTGTTTAGACCTTTTTGTCGCCGTGTTTAGACCTTTTTGTCGCCGTGTTTAGACCTTTTTGTCGCCGTGTTTAGACCTTTTTGTCGCCGTGTTTACACGTTTTTGTCGCCGTGTTTAGACCTTTATGTCGCCGTGTTTAGACCTTTATGTCGCCGTGTTTACACCTTTTTGTCGCCGTGTTTAGACGTTTTTGTCGCTGTGTTTAGACGTTTTTGTCGCCGTGTTTAGACCTTTATGTCGCCGTGTTTAGACCTTTATGTCGCCGTGTTTACACCTTTTTGTCGCAGTGTTTACACCTTTTTGACGCCGTGTTCAGACGTTTTTGTCGCCGTGTTTAGACCTTTTTGACGCCGTGTTTACACCTTTTTGTCGCCGTGTTTAGACCTTTTTGTCGCCGTGTTTAGACCTTTATGTCGCCGTGTTTACACGTTTTTGACGCCGTGTTTAGACCTTTTTGACGCCTTTTTGGGCTCTTCAATTCAAACGTGACATTT
>CM042448.1:22498759-22511259 GCA_023631565.1 Gymnocephalus cernua | reverse complement strand
CAGAGCTCTACACAGCAGATTTAGAGAGATTAGAGCTCTAAGGTCAGAGCTCTACACAGCAGATTTAGAGAGAATAGAGTTCTAAGGTCAGAGCTCTACACAGCAGATTTAAGAGAGAATAGAGCTCTAAGGTCAGAGCTCTACACAGCAGATTTAGAGAGAATAGAGCTCTAAGGTCAGAGCTCTACACAGCAGATTTAAGAGAGAATAGAGCTCTAAGGTCAGAGCTCTACACAGCAGATTTAAGAGAATAGAGCTCTAAGGTCAGAGCTCTACACAGCAGATTTAAGAGAGATTAGAGCTCTAAGGTCAGAGGTCTACACAGCAGATTTAGAGAGAATAGAGCTCTAAGGTCAGAGCTCTACACAGCAGATTTAGAGAGAATAGAGCTCTAAGGTCAGAGCTCTACACAGCACATTTAGAGAGAATAGAGCTCTAAGGTCAGAGCTCTACACAGCAGATTTAAGAGAGAATAGAGCTCTAAGGTCAGAGCTCTACACAGCAGATTTAAGAGAATAGAGCTCTAAGGTCAGAGCTCTACACAGCAGATTTAAGAGAGATTAGAGCTCTAAGGTCAGAGCTCTACACAGCAGATTTAAGAGAGAATAGAGCTCTAAGGTCAGAGCTCTACACAGCAGATTTAAGAGAGAATAGAGCTCTAAGGTCAGAGCTTTACACAGCAGATTTAAGAGAGAATAGAGCTCTAAGGTCAGAGCTCTACACAGCAGATTTAGAGAGAATAGAGCTCTAAGGTCAGAGCTCTACACAGCAGATTTAGAGAGAATAGAGCTCTAAGGTCAGAGCTCTACACAGCAGATTTAAGAGATCACGGCTGCATCTGAGTTCTGCTGTCCACGCATCAGTCAATAACTCCACTAATCGGGCGTTTTTGGTCATATTTCACTTCGATTTATTCAGTCAATTAGTCATTTTTAAAAAAATGTTTATGAGTAATTATTAATAAACGTCTGAGCACATCTCCAGTAAACAAGAGTTAACCCTCACGCCCTCCTCAAATCTACAAACGCTCGACACACGTCCGTGGCAAAAATGTACACGCACGCAAAAACTGCTATTAAAACACCACATAGCAATATTTGTTTCTGCTTTTCTTTCATAAAACACCTAAATAACTTCTAACTTGCTCAAAACTACCAAACATTCAATCATTTTCAGGATGTTTACCCTTTAAATGCCAGTTTATTTATTTGAAGTATTTCATTATTTATTACAATATTATATATTATACTCCATATAATGAATAAAATTGAGATGGGCCTCTGGTGGTGATTAGAGTCTTTGATATGTCAACAATAAGCAATCAAATTAATTTGATTGCATTAGTATTTTTTATGTAGTTCCAGATACTCCCTCTGGACACTTTTGTGGCAAAAAATATACATGTCCAAAAAAAATGTTATTTATATACTGTCATCATATATCAATATTTGTTTCTGCTTTTCTTTCATGAATCACTTAAACAACTTCTAACTTTGTGTGAATATTGTAAATGTTTGACAGACTGAGCTGAAGTGATGTCGTCGTGCTGAAACAACAATAAATCTTTAAACAAATGAACGTAATGTTAGAAAAGCGGGACCAACAGTCGCCGTTGATTTCTTTTAACCGCGTTGACCGACGTTTCCGACACCAAAACAAAACGGCGGTTTTATGCTACCTGGTACCTGCTTGACTCGACCGCAGTGCCCCGGCCTCCATTTTCCATTGTAGATTTAGTCACTTCCTCCAGAAAAACAGTTTTTTTTTGTGATTGTTGCAGGCAAAAATCCTTGATTATGCGTGCGGCACGTTTTCTTAAAAAATGCGATGGAATATGCGGGATATTTATGCAATTTTATGCGATGAAATTGCAAAAATTGCAGGAACTTGCAAAAACTGCGGGAACTTGCACAAAATTTGGGAACTTGCAAAAACTGCGGGAACTTGTAAAAATTGAAGGAACTTGCAAAAATTGCGGGAACTTGCAAAAACCGCGGGAACTTGCAAAAACTGCGGGAACTTGCAAAAATTGAGGGAACTTGCAAAAACTGCGGGAACTTGCAAAAATTGCAGGAACTTGCAAAAACTGCGGGAACTTGCAAAAATTGCGGGAACTTGCAAAAACTGCGGGAACTTGCAAAAATTGCAGGAACTTGCAAAAATTGCGGGAACTTGCAAAAACTGCGGGAACTTGCAAAAATTGCGGGAACTTGCAAAAACTGCAGGAACTTGCAAAAACTGCAGGAACTTGCAAAAATTGCGGGAACTTGCAATAACTGCGGGAACTTGCAAAAACTACGGGAACTTGCAAAAACTGCGGGAACTTGCAAAAATTGCGGGAACTTGCAAAAATTGCGGGAACTTGCAAAAACTGCAGGAACTTGCAAAAACTACGGGAACTTGCAAAAACTGCGGGAACTTGCAAAAATTGCGGGAACTTGCAAAAACTGCGGGAACTTGCAAAAACTGCGGGAACTTGCAAAAACTGCAGGAACTTGCAAAAACTACGGGAACTTGCAAAAACTGCGGGAACTTGCAAAAATTGCGGGAACTTGCAAAAACTGCGGGAACTTGCAAAAACTGCAGGAACTTGCAAAAACTACGGGAACTTGCAAAAACTGCGGGAACTTGCAAAAATTGCGGGAACTTGCAAAAATTGCGGGAACTTGCAAAAACTGCAGGAACTTGCTAAAACTGCAGGAACTTGCAAAAACTACGGGAACTTGCAAAAACTGCAGGAACTTGCAAAAACTGCAGGAACTTGCTAAAACTGCAGGAACTTGCAAAAACTACGGGAACTTGCAAAAACTGCAGGAACTTGCAAAAACTACGGGAACTTGCAAAAATTGCGGGAACTTGCAAAAACTGCAGGAACTTGCAAAAACTGCAGGAACTTGCAAAAACTACGGGAACTTGCAAAAACTGCGGTTTGATGAAAAAGAGAAAACAAAGTGATTCCCCCCAACACCGTGTTCTCACTAGGCGAAATGACGTCACTTCATAACGTTCCCATGGCAACAGGGGGAAATGGCTGCTCTCGTGTGAAGTAAACGCAACATTTTTCATCTTCCTGCTGAGATATATGTGACTTTTTTGCAAGGAAAATTCTCTTTTGTAGCGCGTGTGACTGTAGGACGTTTTTTGTTTAAGAAACAAGGAAAGTTAATCTTTCTTCAAGGCGTATTATTACCTTAAACAATCCTGTCAATGTCCCGTCTATTAGTGCTGATAAATCCGATCCCCTCACAGATGAAGTAGTTTGTACAACATTCATCACATTCTTACCCAGCATATTTATTTTTCCGTTGCAAGTAAAGTCACATGAATGCAGTTCTTATAAAACAATAAGATCTGTGCGTGAGGTCTGAGCAGCAGCAGCTTAAACTCAGCAGCAGCAGCCGACAGCATTAGTTTTCGTGGCTGCGGGTTATTTCCCAACCAAATGGATTCCATGTGCTGCTGTTCAAACATTCCTTTAACTTTTAAGTCTCTGACCCACCAACCAGACGGCTCTGACCCGCCGACCAGACGCTCTGACCCGCCAACCAGACGGCTCTGACCCACCAACCAGACGGCTCTGACCCACCAACCAGACGGCTCTGACCCACCAACCAGACGGCTCTGACCCACCAACCAGACGGCTCTGACCACCAACCAGACGGCCGACCCGCCAACCAGACGGCTCTGACCCGCCAACCAGACGGCTCTGACCACCAACCAGACGGCCGACCCGCCAACCAGACGGCTCTGACCACCAACCAGACGGCTCTGACCCACCAACCAGACGGCTCTGACCACCAACCAGACGGCCGACCCGCCAACCAGACGGCTCTGACCACCAACCAGACGGCCGACCCGCCAACCAGACGGCTCTGACCACCAACCAGACGGCCGACCGGCGGCGGTAAAGCCAGTCGGACTGATCAGTCTCCCCGAGTTGGTCCAAAAAGTTCGTCACCGAAGAGACGCCGACTTGAGCGTACGTTCTGCACGTATCAATGCTGATAGCCAGGCTCTCATTGGCTAGCTGTTAGCCAGTCAGAGTCAAGCAGATTAGCTCGTTGAATATTAATGAGAACTGGCACAAATCGAGCCGAGTCTTCCTGCAGGCTTTCTATACCACGCTAGAACCACTCCCTCCAAAAGAAACGCGATTATGCGATCGCATAATTCAACGCATAATCAGCCAAAGTCTGCATATTTATACGGGGGGCACTTTCGCCGCATAAATTGCCGATTTCCATGCAAAATATGCGGGGCTTGCATGATGTCATAATCCCCGCATTTTCGTTGCAAAAAAGTCCCATATATCTCAGCAGAAAGATGAAAAATGTTGCGTTTACTTCACACGAGAGCAGCCATTTTCCCCTGTTGCCATGGGAACGCTATGAAGTGACGTAATTTTGCCTAGTGAGAACACGGTGTTGGGGGAATCACTTTGTTTTCTCTTTTTCATCAAACCGCAATTTTTGCAAGTTCCCGCAATTTTTGCAAGTTCACGCAGTTTTTGCAAGTTCCTGCAAGTTCCTGCAATTTTTGCAAGTTCCCGCAGTTTTTGCAAGTTCACGCAGTTTTTGCAAGTTCACGCAGTTTTTGCAAGTTCCTGCAAGTTCCTGCAATTTTTGCAAGTTCCCGCAGTTTTTGCAAGTTCACGCAGTTTTTGCAAGTTCCCGCAGTTTTTGCAAGTTCACGCAGTTTTTGCAAGTTCCTGCAAGTTCCTGCAATTTTTGCAAGTTCCCACAATTTTTGCAAGTTCTCGCAATTTTTGCAAGTTCCTGCAATTTTTGCAAGTTCCCGCAGTTTTTGCAAGTTCCCGCAATTTTTGCAAGTTCCCGCAGTTTTTGCAAGTTCACGCAGTTTTTGCAAGTTCACGCAGTTTTTGCAAGTTCCTGCAAGTTCTCGCAATTTTTGCAAGTTCCTGCAATTTTTGCAAGTTCCCGCAGTTTTTGCAAGTTCCCGCAATTTTTGCAAGTTCCCGCAGTTTTTGCAAGTTCCCGCAGTTTTTGCAAGTTCCCGCAGTTTTTGCAAGTTCCCGCAGTTTTTGCAAGTTCCCGCAATTTTTGCAAGTTCCCGCAATTTTTGCAAGTTCCTGCAATTTTTGCAAGTTCCCACAATTTTTGCAAGTTCCCGCGGTTTTTGCAAGTTCCCGCAATTTTTGCAAGTTCCCGCAATTTTTGCAAGTTCCTGCAATTTTTGCAAGTTCCCACAATTTTTGCAAGTTCCCGCGGTTTTTGCAAGTTCCCGCAATTTTTGCAAGTTCTCGCAATTTTTGCAAGTTCCCGCGGTTTTTGCAAGTTCCCGCAATTTTTGCAAGTTCTCGCAATTTTTGCAAGTTCCCGCAGTTTTTGCAAGTTCCCGCAATTTCATCGCATAAAATTGCAAAAAAATAATTCTGGAAGGACTGTAGAAAGGCTTGAAACAAGGTAACCAAGGGATTTTTTACACCAAAAAAAAAATATGTTCCAGAGTCCACGGCAGAACTTCAGACATTACCACAAAGTCATGAAATACGTGTGGCAGGCAGGGCACCTTTAAGAGGAGCTGATGCGAGTGCAGCGGCGGCGGCGGTTGCGGGAGCAGACGAGGCTCCAGTCTGCAGCCCAGGAATACTTCTGGCTTGTGGCTTTGTGGCGCTGCGGTCGCCACCAACTCCGCTTCCCAATCGATTGTCATGGGAATCCAGGCTGGTGCTTATTTTTAAACCCCAAGAATTTCAAGAAAACAAGCTGCTTTTATTTCTCGCTGGTTATGCAACAATTTCAAAGACTTTTTCTTTTATTTTTTGTTTTATTTAATTGCAGCTTTCTTGATGCCAAGTCGTTAGATGAAAGAGTTTTTGGGGTTTTTTTTTTTGGGGGGAGCTGTTGTTTAGGGTTGGCTCAGATATGCAGAGCTGCTTGAAAAGCCGCGGCGTGTTGCTTTTGGCAGAGCTGCGGCGTAATTAAAGCCGAGCGGTGGAAACAGGCCGCTGGGCATTCAGCAGCCCGACTGGTGGAAGCCACAAAGGGCATTTTAATGAAAGCTACGTCACCGCTCACAAGATTTCTATCTTTCTCGCCGCGTGCACGCCTCAGGAATGATCCGGGGGACTCCCCAACACCACCGGCTTTCTGCACGGCCGCTCGGTTTCTGGAGTAACTTTTGGCTCAACTGTGATTCTGAGAACGTTGGAGATATAATAACTGAAGATATTTAAAGAAACAGGAACAACAAAAAAAACACCAACCTCTCAACTTCAAGGGTTTTCTGTTTAAAAAGAAAGTTTTTGGACTGTTGATTGGTCAGAAGAAGCTGTGTGTGTGTGTGTGTGTGTGTGTGTGTGTGTGTGTGTGTGTGTGTGTGTGTGTCTGTGCATGTGTGTGTGTCTGTGTGTGTGTGCGTACGTGTGCGTGCGTGTGTGTGTCTGTACGTGTGTGTGTGTGTGCGTGCGCGTGTGCGTACGTGTGCGTCTGTATCTGTGTGTGTCTGTCTCTTTGTGTGCGTGCGTGTGTGTGTATGTGTGTGTGTGTGTGTATGCGTGTGTGTATGTGTGTGTGTATGCGTGTGTGTATGTGTGTGTGTGTGTGTGTGTATGCGTGTGTGTATGTGTGTGTGTATGCGTGTGTGTATGTGTGTGTGTGTGTGTGTGTATGCGTGTGTGTATGTGTGTGTGTATGCGTGTGTGTATGTGTATGTGTGTGTGTATGCGTGTGTGTATCCGAGGAAAATAAGCAGAGAATATGCAAAAGACTCGCCGAAAATCAGCTGAAAATCTCCAAAAAATCTGTGTAAAAACTTTGAAAAATCACGAAAAACATGCAAAAAAATAGTGAAATAATCTGACAAAAAACAGCAAAGAAATCTGTGAAAAATCAGCAGCCCTGCTGCTAAACCTTTCACAATAAAAGTCTTGATTCTGCTCCATATTTGGACACGAGAGGTGATCTCTGATTGGATAAACGATGCATTATTTAAAGGAGTGAGTGAAGAAGCTGAACTTCCTCGGTTACTCGATAATAGAAGCGTGGGAGTTTCTCTCTGAAATATTTAACGGGAACACGCGGTTTAGCAGAAGTGGGTCTCTGCCTGAGGACGAGGCTGCAATATGCAGCTTTAATATTGGATGAGCAATATGGCCGCCCCCGCAGGGAGGGCGTGTGAGCAGCAGAGACACTTTCGGAAGCTGCACTTAGATTTTTATGGCGTGTCCAAATCCACTTTTGCTAGTTCTCCCATTCCCTTTAAAAGCCAGGCGCGTTTGGACCTTGGAGCACCTGAACACACCTCCCTGTAACACCAGCACGCCCAGAATGCACCTGAACACACCTCCCTGTAAGACCAGCACGCCCAGAATGCACCTGAACACACCTCCCTGTAAGACCAGCACGCCCAGAATGCACCTGAACACACCTCCCTGTAAGACCAGCACGCCCAGAATGCACCTGAACACACCTCCCTGTAACACCTGCACGCCCAGAATGCACCTGAACACACCTCCCTGTAAGACCAGCACGCCCAGAACGCACCTGAACACACCTCCCTGTAAGACCAGCACGCCCAGAATGCACCTGAACACACCTCCCTGTAACACCTGCACGCCCAGAATGCACCTGAACACACCCCCCTGTAAGACCAGCACGCCCAGAATGCACCTGAACACACCTCCCTGTAAGACCAGCACGCCCAGAATGCACCTGAACACACCTCCCTGTAAGACCAGCACGCCCAGAATGCACCTGAACACACCTCCCTGTAAGACCAGCAGGTGCGTTTACTATTTAAACGGCGTGGCCGCTGGACGGGAAACTGACAACTGCGTCGGTCTTAAACTACCGAAGAGTGCAATGTTGTTATTACTGATAATCAAACCTACCAAATTAAGAGCAGAAAGATGGACAAACCTACCAAAATAAGAGCAGAAAGATGTACAAACCTACCAAAATAAGAGCAGAAAGATGGACAAACCTACCAAAATAAGAGCAGAAAGATGGATAAACCTACCAAAATAAGAGCAGAAAGATGGACAAACCTACCAAAATAAGAGCAGAAAGATGTACAAACCTACCAAAATAAGAGCAGAATGATGGATAAACCTACCAAAATAAGAGCAGAAAAGATGGACAAACCTACCAAAATAAGAGCAGAAAGATGTACAAACCTACCAAAATAAGAGCAGAAAGACGGACAAACCTACCAAAATAAGAGCAGAAAGATGTACAAACCTACCAAAATAAGAGCAGAAAGATGGACAAACCTACCAAAATAAGAGCAGAAAGATGGATAAACCTACCAAAATAAGAGCAGAAAGACGGACAAACCTACCAAAATAAGAGCAGAAAGATGTACAAACCTACCAAAATAAGAGCAGAAAGACGGACAAACCTACCAAAATAAGAGCAGAAAGACGGACAAACCTACCAAAATAAGAGCAGAAAGATGTACAAACCTACCAAAATAAGAGCAGAAAGACGGACAAACCTACCAAAATAAGAGCAGAATTATCCTGAAACATGAGCTGAAAAAAAAATGACATTTCTGCCGTTTGGTTTACAGAAACTTAATAATGAAATGTTTTCTTTCTTTCTCTCTGATGTTGTGGAGTTTTAAAAGATAGTAAGTGTCCAATATTTATGCTAAGCTAAGCTCAGAAGCTACAGTTACTGGTTTTCCTGGAGCCTGGACGGCTGCAGCTGATATTAAGAGTGTATTTAATGCAAGAAACTATTTTAAAACCTCTCTAAAATATAGATGCAGCCTGTAGAAGGTCCATGCGTGACTATGTCTGCTCTTCTTTCTCTCCGTTTCTGCTCCGTTGGTCAAATCTGTGCTTTTGTCTGAGTACAGCACGAGAAGAAAAGCTTCCAGAAACACGGAGAGAGGACGCCAGCCTCAGCCTAATGCGTCCGCTGTCTTCCTTCTTTTCTGTGTGTTTCTGTGCGTATCGTTTGTTCCACATTCATGTTTAATTTGCTTACGTATGCACCGACAACCGAGGCAAATCCATCGTACTTCCTCGGCAATACACCCCGATTCTGGCTTGTTTTTGGGGTTGATTTAGGCCACGCCCACACATGCCAAAACTATCTCCCCCCCCCTCGTCTTTCCCTGCATTGTGTAAAGACTATTACCGTCCAAACGGATCCGTTTTACACTCATGAATTGCCGATTTCCGCGCAAAATATGCGGGGCTTGCATGATATGCAACATTAGGACTTATATGTATATGTAGGTGTGTATGTATGTATTTGTGTATATGTGTGTATGTATGTATATATACACATTTTTTATTTATTTTTCTTAAACTTAATGAATTGATGCACTGACTGTAGAGCACTTTATAATTTCGTTGCACTTGTGACAATGACAATAAAGACTATTCTATATTTCATAATCCCCGCATTTTCGTTGCAAAAAAGTCACATATATCTCAGCAGAAAGGTGAAAAATGTTGCGTTTACTTCACACGAGAGCAGCCATTTTCCCCCGTTGCCATGGGAACGTTATGAAGTGACGTCATTTCGCCTAGTGAGAACACGGTGTTGGGGGAATCACTGTTTTTTTCAATTCTTGCAAGTTCCCACAATTTCTGCAAGTTCCCGCAATTTCTGCAAGTTCCCGCAATTTCTGCAAGTTCCCGCAATTTCTGCAAGTTCCCACAATTTTTGCAAGTTCCCGCAATTTCTGCAAGTTCCCGCAATTTCTGCAAGTTCCCACAATTTTTGCAAGTTCCCACAATTTTTGCAAGTTCCCGCAATTTCTGCAAGTTCCCGCAATTTCTGCAAGTTCCCACAATTTTTGCAAGTTCCCGCAATTTTTGCAAGTTCCCGCAATTTCTGCAAGTTCCCACAATTTCTGCAAGTTCCCGCAATTTCTGCAAGTTCCCGCAATTTCTGCAAGTTCCCACAATTTTTGCAAGTTCCCACAATTTCTGCAAGTTCCCGCAATTTCTGCAAGTTCCCACAATTTTTGCAAGTTCCCACAATTTCTGTAAGTTCCCACAATTTTTGCAAGTTCTCACAATTTCTGCAAGTTCCCACAATTTTTGCAAGTTCCCGCAATTTTTGCAAGTTCCCACAATTTTTGCAAGTTCCCACAATGTTTGCAAGTTCCCACAATCTTTGCAAGTTCCCACAATTTCTGCAAGTTCCCGCAGTTTTTGCAAGTTCTCACAATTTCTGCAACTTCCCGCAATTTCATCGCATAAAACTGCATAAATATCCCGCATATTCCATCGCATTATTTAAGAAAACGTGCCGCATAATCGAGGATTTTTTGCCCGCAACAATCACAAAAAACTCTGCATTTTTCTGGAGGGACTGATATCAAATGTCATTATTGTATATCTCTCGTCATATCTTTTTTTTTTTTTATAATTGTAACTTCAACCTGCCTAATGGACTACAGATGGAAATTAGCCCCCGAGCTACAATCTGGCATTTTTTTACGTGTACTGCTGTACATGTTCATCAATGTGCATTGTCCTGAAATAAAAATAAAAATAAATAAAGACTCAACACGCTACTTCGTATCCCAGGCCTATAGGTGGCGCAGTTTGTGCTACAGAAATTCACCAAAAAAAAACCAGAGAAGAAGAGGCGGAGCACGCGCCTAAAGCTTGCACGCTGCAAGGCTAGAGGTCGAGGTGGTGTGGCGATGACATCATCGCTACGCAAGTATGCGGCTTCGCCGTCCAAAAGCGAAGACGTCAAAAAAATGTGCGTTTCCGTGTGGATGGCGCCTGAAACTACTTTACATTTTCTTTTCATGGATCTATAATCTTGGAAAGACGAGGAGTAAAGATTTTTTTTAACCACACGGCGAACACAGATGCAGCCAGATCTCCCAACGACACGCAGAGATGAAGAGTATTCTTACCTTCAGGGGACTCTTCCTGCACGTACGTTCCCGTCAGGTACCTGTGGACCAGCGCCGACTTACCGCTGGCCAGGTTACCCACAATGCCCTGGGGGAAGGAGGGAGGAGGGGGGGGTGGGGGGGGGGGGGGAGGAGGAGGAGGGGGGGAGGAGGAGGGGGAATCAGTCAATATCAGATTAAGAACATTTCTTTTTTGTAGTTTTATTGTTTTTTTGTTGTTGTTATTGTATGTCTGTGTGTGCTCTGCGGCCAACAGGTGATTGTGTGTGTGTGTGTGCGTGCGTGTGTGAGATGTTCAGGGTGGCAGCGTGTGTGTGTGTGTGCATAAAGTGCGTGTGTGTGTGTCTGTGTGCGTGCGTGCGTGCGTGTGTGTGTGTGTGTGAGATGGCTAGGGTGGCAGCGTGTGTGTGTGTGTGCGTGCGTGTGTGTGTGTGTGCGTGCGTGCGTGTGTGCGTGTGTGCGTGTGTGCGTGCGTGTGTATGTGTGCGTGTGTGAGACATGGCTAGAGTGGCAGCGTGTGTGTGTGTGTGCGTGTGTGTGTGCATGCTTGTGTGCGTGTGTGTCTGTGTGTGCGTGCGTGTGTGTGATTGTGTGTGTGTCTGTGTGTCAGTGTGTGTGTCTCTGTGTGTGTGTGTCTGTGTGTATGTCTGTGTGTGTGTGTGTGTGTGTGTGTGTGTGTGTGTGTGTGATACTGTGTGTGTCTGTGTGTCTGTGTGTGTGTGTGTGTGTGTGTGCGTCTGTGTGTGTGTGTGTGTGTGTGTGTATGTCTGTGTGTGCGTCTGTGTGTGTGTGTGTGTGTCTGTGTGTGTGTGTGTCTCTGTGTGTGTGTGTGTGTGCGTCTGTGTGTGTGTGTGTGTGTGTGTGTGTGGTGTGTATGTCTGTGTCTGTGTCTGTGTGTGTGTGTGTGTGTCTGTGTGTGTGTGTGTCTCTGTGTGTGTGTGTGTGTGTGTGTGTGTGTGTGTGCGTCTGTGTGTGTGTGTGTGTGTGTGTGAGATGTTCAGGGTGGCAGCGTTTAGAAAATATGTCACAATAACGGTTTGCCAGGTTCAAAACTAGAAAATGGGGAAAGTAGCAGAAGTTTCTGAGAAGCTCTGTGCTGGCGACACAAGTGTATGATGTCATTTATATGCGTGTTATGATGTCATTTATATGCGTGTTTATTTATAGTTAAACTCACCACTTTCAGTTCTGGTACGCTTCGACTCAGCGTCCACTCCTGACTGTTCACAAACGCATCTGCAAGAGAACAAGAGAAGAAGAGAACATCGGTCACATAAAAAGAGGAAAAACGTTCTGATACGAAGAAGAAGAAGTTCCTGAAAATCAGAGCTAGACAAACAGTTTAGTTTAATATCTGTGTCACGCCAAACATTCGGCCCATCACACACACACACACACACACACACACACACACACACACACACACACACACACACACACACACACACACACACACATCTGGTGCCAGTGTGTTGAACACTAGAGCTGTCTGTCTGTGTTAGTCGACTAACTCTTATGTGATTTAGTCGACTAATCGATTAGTTGATGTAATCGACAGAGCTGTGCTCTCTGAGAGCTGGTTAACACTAGAAAAGCACAATATAAATGTAGTTAATTAACCATTAACCATCTGGAAAACTGAGTTT
>CM042448.1:22495631-22498559 GCA_023631565.1 Gymnocephalus cernua | reverse complement strand
AACCGTAGAGATCGTGTTACAGACGATGAGAGGAATCAGAGCGAGTTAAGAGGACAGTCTTCCCCCAAATCCCAGCGGTGGGTGATGTCACTTCCTGCCCCATCGATCGCTTCTCGTAAGGCGCGGTGCCGCGTACTCGCAGGATTCATGTGTACTATTACTGTTTGACAGTAATAGTACTGTTTGAGTATTTGTGATGAAATCATCAGTCAGGCAGTTCAGGATTTTGTTGTTTTTTAAGTCTTTAAGTCTCAGGGACGCACTCAACAGAATAACATATCATAAATTAATATACAATTCAGCAAGATATACAAATATATCAAATATATCAAATATACAAATATATCAACATATCAGGGCTGTCATTAGATTTAAAATATTGAATCCCTAATAAACACATGGTTGTCCCAAGTTAACTCTTGAATAATAATAATTATTTTTTAAGTATTTAATGCTCTGAGAGTGGATATATATATATATATATATATATATATATATATATAATATATATATACTTTGCTTTTTGCAATTGGGGCCTTTTTATATCGAAATGGTTTAATGTTGCGTTATGTGATTAAATTCTTCTGTAAATATATCTTTCCTCTCACACACACACTCCCTCTCTCTCTCTCTCCCTCTCTCTCCCTCCCTCTCTCCCTCCCTCACCCTCCCTCTCTCTCTCTCTCTCTCCCTCTCTCACCCTCCCTCTCTCTCTCTCTCCCTCTCTCTCTCCCTCCCTCTCTCCCTCCCTCACCCTCCCTCTCTCTCTCTCTCTCTCCCTCCCTCACCCTCCCTCTCTCTCTTTCTCCCTCTCTCTCCCTCCCTCTCTCCCTCCCTCACCCTCCCTCTCTCTCTCTCTCTCTCCCTCTCTCTCCCTCCCTCTCTCCCTCCCTCACCCTCCCTCTCTCTCTTTCTCCCTCCCTCTCTCTCTCTCTCCCTCCCTCTCTCTCTCTCTCTCCTCCCTCCCTCCATCCTCTCTCTCCCTCCCTCTCTCTCTCCCTCTCTCTCCCTCCCTCTCTCTCCCTCCCTCCCTCTCTCTCTCTCTCTCTCCTCCCTCTCCCCTCTCTTTGACTTAAAACTGAACATTTAGCCCACTTTGTATAAAATACTGAGATATCTATATTGTGTATCGCCGTATTCAGCCAACAAATACTCTCTAGCATATTCTCCAGATTAGACTCAAAGTTACTCCAAAGTGTGGCGGTGGCGGGGGTGGTGGTGGTGGCGGTGGCGGAGGCCCCTCCGACCGCCGACCTCGGTCTGATTCTTTGAGATTTTCTATGATTTTCCTCGCCTGTCCTTCGTGTTTCTCTGAGCCGTGCAGCAGATGCTCGGCAGCCCCTCAAGGCCTCGCCTTGTTCACCGATAAATGATTTATCGCCTAATTAATTTGACTCCACAAACCCACCGCCAGCTCGCCTAATTAGACCCGAGTCTGTGAACGACTCGTCCCTCAAAAACCACAACACGCGGCCGAAGGGATGGCGAGTGTTGTGGTCCTAAATCATCTACGTTTTTTGTTTTACTGTAAATGTAAACGCAATGTAGGATGTGTGTGTGTGTGTGTGTGTGCACAAATACATTTTTGTGCATTTCTTTGCTTTTATCTTGTATTTATATTGACTTCATTTTTAAATGAATTGGTCACTTCAACACTCGACTCATTTGCGAAACCAAAAAGAAATGCAAAATAAAAATAATAATAATAAATAATACAGAAATAAATAGAAAAAAAATTAAAAAATAAATATAATTTAAAATAAATATATAAGTAAGTATTAAATATATATTTTAGATATTAATAAAATATTAAATAAATAAATAAATATATAAGTATTAAATACATATTTTAGATATTAATAAAATATTAAATAAATAAATATATAAATAAGTATAAATATATATTTTAGATATTAATAAAATATTAAATAAATAAATAAATATATAAGTATTAAATACATATTTTAGATATTAATAAAATATTAAATAAATAAATATATAAATAAGTATTAAATATATATTTTAGATATTAATAAAATATTAAATAAATAAATATATAAGTAAGTATTAAATATATATTTTCGATATTAATAAAATATTAAATAAATATATAAGTAAGTATTAAATACATATTTTAGATATTAATAAAATATTAAATAAATAAATATATAAATAAGTATTAAATACATATTTTAGATATTAATAAAATATTAAATAAATAAATATATAAATAAGTATTAAATATATATTTTAGATATTAATACAATATTAAATAAATAAATTAAATAAAGTAAAATTAAATAGGAAATCAGTATAATTTGTGGTAGATTTAATGGAATATTAATGTATTCATCAAGTCATTTATTAATTTATTTTTGGCAGTTTGCATCCTCCGTGAGCTGCAAACGAGACACGGGAACCGTTTCTTCAGACAGTCAGAGTCCTTCAGAAGGCGCGGCGGTCTCGGAGGGTCATAAACCCGAAGAACCGCTACGGAAAGTGGTTTTTTTTTAGGGTCAGCAGGCGACGCTCGGCCCCATCTGTCCTTCGTACAGGAAATCAATCCTCTATATCTTGTCTCTTCTCCTCTCATCTCTCTCCTCTCCTCTCTAGTCTCCTCTCCTCTCATCTCTCTCCCACTCCTAACAGACTATGACTCACCCTAAAATCAACACTGTTTTCTGTCAGAAACTCCCACTGCGTCTAAACTGTCTGTAGTGGACAGAGGGGGGGGGGGGGCCAGATGAGAAGATGGAGGAGGGGAAGGATTAGATGAGAATTAAGGACAAGGAGAGAAAAGGAGGATAGGAAGCAAGGAACAGGAGAGCAGATGAAAGCTGATCCCTCCCAACAACAATGCATTCTGGGAGAAAAATAAGTGGGAAGATGGAGCGTGTGTGGGAAGCCCCAAATTCCTCCAAAACACGA
>CM042448.1:22475631-22478131 GCA_023631565.1 Gymnocephalus cernua | reverse complement strand
TGTGTGTGTGTGTGTGTGTGTGTGTGTGTGTGTGTCTGTGTCTGTGTGTGTGTGTGTGTCTGTCTGTGTGTGTGTCTCTGTGTGTGTGTGTGTGTGTGTGTCTCTGTGTGTGTGTGTGTGGGTTGTTTATAAGTAATGTCTAAGAATATTAGGATTGTTTTTATCTGTTTTTTTCTGGCGTGTAACTGCATGAAAAAAGCAAAATAAACGGAGTGATCCGGATCCAGCGGAGTCCAGCAGATCCAGGTCCGCTCTCAGCTACTGAGACTCCGCTCCGTGTTTTCCCAGCAGCCCTTGCTCCTGGCCGGTGTGTGTCTGTGCGTGGAGCGGAGTGTGTTCAGACAGCAGCGAGCGGAGAAGTGAAGAGGACTGACCAGACCAGACCAGACCGGGGGGCCTCCTGCAACATTTGAATCACAATAAAGACGGTTCCTGGTGGGGGGGTGAAAGTGAAAGGGGGCTCGGCACGGCTGCTCTGCTCTGCTCTGCGGGGGATGTGGGCGCACAATGGGAGCCGACTCTCCGGCACCGTCCGGGACGCTGCGGTGGAATAATATTTACCTCTGTGGTGGTTGTTGTTGTTTTTGGCTGTGAAGGAGACGCGGATACCGGAGCAGAGGATCCAGAGCTGTCACAGGAGCTGTAACCACTTCTCCGTCTTCATAGTTTAAGGGTTTCTCCTCCGTGCCGGGGTGGGCGGTTTGGGGGGGGGGGGGGGTCGCGTGGACAGAGAGCGGCGCCTGTTTGTTGCCAGTTTGAAATACCGCTGGGATGAACGCGGAATGTATTTCCTGCTGAAGTCCTCCGCTGTTTGCACATCTGGTTATAGCGCGTTTTCTCTGGGTGAAGGAGTCCAATCACACGTGCACAAGTTGGATTTTAACCCTCCGTCTGCAGGAAAGTATATATATATATATATATATATATATATATATATATATATATATACCTATATAGTAGAGCTGGGCGATTTTTTTTTCTCACTAAAAAAATCAGATTTTTTTTATAAAAAACTACGATTTTCTTCCACTTAAAACAAAATAACTGCGAACTGTAAATATATTTTAAAAATATATATTTATTGTATTTAAAGTGCATTAACACAAACAAAATTGCAAAGGTGACTTTGGATTTTAACCCTCCGTCTGCAGACGTTAGCGTCTAGGAAAGTATATATATATATATATATATATATATATATATATATATATATATATATATATATATATATATATAGTAGAGCTGTGCGATATTTTTTATTTATTTCTTTTTTTTTTATAAAAAACTACGATTTTCTTCCACTTAAAACAAAATAACTGCGAACTGTAAAAATATTTTAAAAAAATATGTATTTTATTGTATTTAATTAAAGTGCATCAACATAAAGTTGCAAAGGCAACGTTGTATTTTAACCCTAGTGTGTAGTAGAGCTGCACAATATGTAGTTTTTTTTATCGTTATCGCAATAACCGGCGCAATATACGCATCGCGAAAGGCTGCGACGTATATCGCGATAGACGCCGAGATTTTTTTTGTATTAGTTGAAAGAAAATCTCAGTAGAAAATTGGAGTTTATAAAGATGCTGTCGTTCTTTTTTTTTTTTTAGTCCTGCCTTTTATATTCAATTCAAATGTTAAATTTGTTCACTAAAATAATGCTGGAAAATATTTCCTTTTTGTTTAAAATTTAACTTTTTTTTGTGTTTTATCAGAATACTGAAAAAGCAGCAGAACTGAGTACACTTTAATATCTGTTTACTTATCGCAAGAAATATCGTTATCGCGATATTCAACAACCTTATCGCATATTTTCCTCACATCGTGCAGCCCTAGTGTGTAGGAAAGTATATATATATACATATATATATATACCTATATAGTAGAGCTGGGCGATTTGTTTTTTCACTAAAAAAATTGGATTTTTTTTATAAAAAACTACGATTTTCTTCCATTTAAAACAAAATAACTGCGAACAGTAAATATATTTTCCAAAATTTATATTGATTGTATTTTATTAAAGTGCATCAACATAAACAGAGTCGCTGTGCAGCGTGCAACAAAGATTGTTAAACATCCAAATTATTTATACTGTATTTGCATCATCGAGCTAATAAAACAGCAGGGAGCGTTGCTACGGAAACCTGGAAGGAAGATTTGGCGAATGCAAAATGTACGTACGCTGTACTGGAGACGAGGAGAAAGAAATCTAAATAAAAAAAACGATTTTTACATCAAATAGATTTTTTTTCCCAGCCCTGGTATATAGATAATTTCATAAAGTAGCTTTTAGACGGCGCGGTGATGTACCTGCTGGACAGTAACTGCACGGAGAGGATGGCGAGGGGAACGCCTCAGAGGAAAACCGTGTACCGGATCTCGCTCACCTTGGTGAAGAGGGAGAGCTTAGACGACGATGGCGACGGCGACGCTCCTCGGCGGCCGGAGAACCCCGAGGTGAGCGGCTCCCGGCGGGACGGCGCGGCGGACGTCCATCGCGGCG
>CM042448.1:22443348-22448348 GCA_023631565.1 Gymnocephalus cernua | reverse complement strand
TGTATTTATTTATTGTATTATTATAATAAACAATATATATATATATATATATATATATATATATATATATATATATATATATATATTTTTTTTTTTTAATTTGTTATTATTCAGGTTTTAGAGGCATTTTTAAGACATGTATACAGCACATTCGTAATGTGTGTCTCAATCAGGGTTTTTACTGCATTTTGTGACAGTTTTCGGCCTTGTTTACGGCCTACGGTCAGCTCTGTGTGTTGCTATGGTTGCTGTACTCTCACACTGCCAAGTCTGATGGCCGGTTACGAGTCTGCCCACCGCAGCGTGACGTGGGGTTGCGTTTCTCCAAAGGTTGAGTCTGCGGCAGACCCCGCCGGAGCCTGAACGCACTGCGTTGTTGCCGTGCGGCGGCCGACGCAGGCCGTGTGGACGCCCACTAAGTGACTGATGTCCACTGTGACAGCTGGATGACCCCCGTTAGGTCTGCAGAAATCAATCTAGTCTACAACATAAAATGGCAACATGTATAAAAAGGGACTCTGGCACATTACAGAACAGCTGTTCCTCTGTTTATTACGTGCGGGCCGTGTGCAAACGCGTGGATTTTAAGCACCTGTTTATGAGGGCAGGTTCTCATTTTACTGCCATGTTTTATGAGCTTTAGCAAAGAGTGGCGGCTGGTTTGAGATGATAATCTGCCACTGCTGCTGCTGGTGTGTTGTCCTCGGGTCAAGTGTGTGTGTGTGTGTGTGACAGGTAGACTAGTGCTGTATGTCTCTCAGTCATTATAGACAGGTAGACTAGTGCTGTATGTCTCTCAGTCATTATAGACAGGTAGACTAGTGCTGTATGTCTCTCAGTCATTATAGACAGGTAGACTAGTGCTGTATGTCTCTCTCAGTCATTATAGACAGGTAGACTAGTGCTGTATGTCTCTCAGTCATTATAGACAGGTAGACTAGTGCTGTATGTCTCAGTCATTATAGACAGGTAGACTAGTGCTGTATGTCTCTCTCAGCCATTATAGACAGGTAGACTAGTGCTGTATGTCTCTCAGTCATTATAGACAGGTAGACTAGTGCTGTATGTCTCTCAGTCATTATAGACAGGTAGACTAGTGCTGTATGTCTCTCAGCCATTATAGACAGGTAGACTAGTGCTGTATGTCTCTCAGTCATTATAGACAGGTAGACTAGTGCTGTATGTCTCTCAGTCATTATAGACAGGTAGACTAGTGCTGTATGTCTCTCAGTCATTATAGACAGGTAGACTAGTGCTGTATGTCTCTCAGTCATTATAGACAGGTAGACTAGTGCTGTATGTCTCTCTCAGTCATTATAGACAGGTAGACTAGTGCTGTATGTCTCTCAGCCATTATAGACAGGTAGACTAGTGCTGTATGTCTCTCAGTCATTATAGACAGGTAGACTAGTGCTGTATGTCTCTCAGTCATTATAGACAGGTAGACTAGTGCTGTATGTCTCTCAGTCATTATAGACAGGTAGACTAGTGCTGTATGTCTCTCTCAGTCATTATAGACAGGTAGACTAGTGCTGTATGTCTCTCTCAGCCATTATAGACAGGTAGACTAGTGCTGTATGTCTCTCAGTCATTATAGACAGGTAGACTAGTGCTGTATGTCTCTCAGCCATTATAGACAGGTAGACTAGTGCTGTATGTCTCTCAGTCATTATAGACAGGTAGACTAGTGCTGTATGTCTCTCTCAGTCATTATAGACAGGTAGACTAGTGCTGTATGTCTCTCAGTCATTATAGACAGGTAGACTAGTGCTGTATGTCTCTCTCAGTCATTATAGACAGGTAGACTAGTGCTGTATGTCTCTCAGTCATTATAGACAGGTAGACTAGTGCTGTATGTCTCTCTCAGTCATTATAGACAGGTAGACTAGTGCTGTATGTCTCTCAGTCATTATAGACAGGTAGACTAGTGCTGTATGTCTCTCTCAGCCATTATAGACAGGTAGACTAGTGCTGTATGTCTCTCAGTCATTATAGACAGGTAGACTAGTGCTGTATGTCTCTCAGTCATTATAGACAGGTAGACTAGTGCTGTATGTCTCTCTCAGTCATTATAGACAGGTAGACTAGTGCTGTATGTCTCTCTCAGTCATTATAGACAGGTAGACTAGTGCTGTATGTCTCTCAGCCATTATAGACAGGTAGACTAGTGCTGTATGTCTCTCAGTCATTATAGACAGGTAGACTAGTGCTGTATGTCCCTCTCAGTCATTATAGACAGGTAGACTAGTGCTGTATGTCTCTCAGTCATTATAGACAGGTAGACTAGTGCTGTATGTCCCTCTCAGTCATTATAGACAGGTAGACTAGTGCTGTATGTCTCTCTCAGTCATTATAGACAGGTAGACTAGTGCTGTATGTCTCTCAGTCATTATAGACAGGTAGACTAGTGCTGTATGTCTCTCAGTCATTATAGACAGGTAGACTAGTGCTGTATGTCTCTCAGTCATTATAGACAGGTAGACTAGTGCTGTATGTCTCTCAGCCATTATAGACAGGTAGACTAGTGCTGTATGTCTCTCTCAGTCATTATAGACAGGTAGACTAGTGCTGTATGTCTCTCAGTCATTATAGACAGGTAGACTAGTGCTGTATGTCTCTCTCAGTCATTATAGACAGGTAGACTAGTGCTGTATGTCTCTCTCAGTCATTATAGACAGGTAGACTAGTGCTGTATGTCTCTCAGTCATTATAGACAGGTAGACTAGTGCTGTATGTCCCTCTCAGTCATTATAGACAGGTAGACTAGTGCTGTATGTCTCTCTCAGTCATTATAGACAGGTAGACTAGTGCTGTATGTCTCTCAGTCATTATAGACAGGTAGACTAGTGCTGTATGTCTCTCAGTCATTATAGACAGGTAGACTAGTGCTGTATGTCTCTCAGTCATTATAGACAGGTAGACTAGTGCTGTATGTCTCTCAGCCATTATAGACAGGTAGACTAGTGCTGTATGTCTCTCTCAGTCATTATAGACAGGTAGACTAGTGCTGTATGTCTCTCAGTCATTATAGACAGGTAGACTAGTGCTGTATGTCTCTCAGTCATTATAGACAGGTAGACTAGTGCTGTATGTCTCTCAGTCATTATAGACAGGTAGACTAGTGCTGTATGTCTCTCAGTCATTATAGACAGGTAGACTAGTGCTGTATGTCTCTCAGTCATTATAGACAGGTAGACTAGTGCTGTATGTCTCTCTCAGTCATTATAGACAGGTAGACTAGTGCTGTATGTCTCTCTCAGTCATTATAGACAGGTAGACTAGTGCTGTATGTCTCTCAGTCATTATAGACAGGTAGACTAGTGCTGTATGTCTCTCTCAGTCATTATAGACAGGTAGACTAGTGCTGTATGTCTCTCTCAGTCATTATAGACAGGTAGACTAGTGCTGTATGTCTCTCAGTCATTATAGACAGGTAGACTAGTGCTGTATGTCTCTCAGTCATTATAGACAGGTAGACTAGTGCTGTATGTCTCTCTCAGTCATTATAGACAGGTAGACTAGTGCTGTATGTCTCTCAGTCATTATAGACAGGTAGACTAGTGCTGTATGTCTCTCTCAGTCATTATAGACAGGTAGACTAGTGCTGTATGTCTCTCAGTCATTATAGACAGGTAGACTAGTGCTGTATGTCTCTCAGTCATTATAGACAGGTAGACTAGTGCTGTATGTCTCTCAGTCATTATAGACAGGTAGACTAGTGCTGTATGTCTCTCAGTCATTATAGACAGGTAGACTAGTGCTGTATGTCTCTCAGTCATTATAGACAGGTAGACTAGTGCTGTATGTCTCTCAGTCATTATAGACAGGTAGACTAGTGCTGTATGTCTCTCTCAGTCATTATAGACAGGTAGACTAGTGCTGTATGTCTCTCAGTCATTATAGACAGGTAGACTAGTGCTGTATGTCTCTCTCAGTCATTATAGACAGGTAGACTAGTGCTGTATGTCTCTCTCAGTCATTATAGACAGGTAGACTAGTGCTGTATGTCTCTCTCAGTCATTATAGACAGGTAGACTAGTGCTGTATGTCTCTCAGTCATTATAGACAGGTAGACTAGTGCTGTATGTCTCTCAGTCATTATAGACAGGTAGACTAGTGCTGTATGTCTCTCAGTCATTATAGACAGGTAGACTAGTGCTGTATGTCCCTCTCAGCCATTATAGACAGGTAGACTAGTGCTGTATGTCTCTCTCAGTCATTATAGACAGGTAGACTAGTGCTGTTTGTCTCTCTCAGTCATTATAGACAGATAGACTAGTGCTGTATGTCTCTCTCAGCCATTATAGACAGGTAGACTAGTGCTGTATGTCTCTCTCAGTCATTATAGACAGGTAGACTAGTGCTGTATGTCTCTCAGTCATTATAGACAGGTAGACTAGTGCTGTATGTCTCTCAGTCATTATAGACAGGTAGACTAGTGCTGTATGTCTCTCAGTCATTATAGACAGGTAGACTAGTGCTGTATGTCTCAGTCATTATAGACAGGTAGACTAGTGCTGTATGTCTCTCTCAGTCATTATAGACAGGTAGACTAGTGCTGTATGTCTCTCTCAGTCATTATAGACAGGTAGACTAGTGCTGTATGTCTCAGTCATTGATGAGGACATATTTATGAATGAAGACGTTGATTTTAGCTGATAAAACACTACACAGCGGACCTTTAAAGACTAAGATCAACAGCGTCCACAGACCTGAACTCCGACGTGGCCGTGAAGGACTCGTGCTCTGTGATGGAGAACAGCAGCAGGAAGCCCTCCCCGCTGCGGAAGTAGTTGTCTCTGATGGCGGCGTAGTCCTCCTGGCCCGCCGTGTCCAGGATGTCGATCTGAACGTCCTCGCCGTCCAGCACCACCTTCTTCCTGTAGCTGTCGGCCTTGGTGGGCTCGTAGTCCTCCACAAACTGGGCGGGCAGAGAAGCTGATTACGTGACAGGAAGCAGAGGGAGCAAGGGTTCATGGGAAACGTAGTGCTGGGAGTCT
>CM042448.1:22420848-22430848 GCA_023631565.1 Gymnocephalus cernua | reverse complement strand
TTACCTTCTTACCTTCTTTCCTTCTTACCTTCTTTCCTTCTTTCCTTCTTACCTTCCTACCTTCTTGCCTTCCTTCTTACCTTCTTTCCTTCTTGCCTTCCTTACCTTCTTTCCTTCTTGCCTTCCTTCTTACCTTCTAACCTTCTTGCCTTCCTTGTTACCTTCTTTCCTTCTTACCTTCTTACCTTCTTGCCTTCCTTCTTACCTTCTAACCTTCTTGCCTTCCTTCTTACCTTCTTTCCTTCTTTCCTTCTTACCTTCTTGCCTTCCTTCTTACCTTCAAACCTTCTTGCCTTCCTTCTTACCTTCTTTCCTTCTTTCCTTCTTACCTTCTTACCTTCTTGCCTTCCTTCTTACCTTCAAACCTTCTTGCCTTCCTTCTTACCTTCTTACCTTCTTTCCCTATTACCTTCTTTCCTTCTTTCCTTCTTACCTTCCTACCTTCTTGCCTTCCTTCTTACCTTCTTTCCTTCTTTCCTTCTTACCTTCCTACCTTCTTGCCTTCCTTCTTACCTTCTTACCTTCTTACCTTCTTTCCTTCTTACCTTTCTACCTTCTTGCCTTCCTTCTTTCCTTCTTGCCTTCCTTACCTTCTTACCTTCTTACCTTCTTGCCTTCCTTCCTTTTACTACCACATTATAAACTGGTTTTTGGGAAGCAATCTCTTCTGCAGCACAGTGCAGCTTCTTTATCGCTCCGTCTGTCTGTTATTCTAACTAAACATTTTTCACCAGAAACAAATCGAGACCTAAATATTTGCCCAATGTCCCAGCAAGTCACTTAGAGCAGCTGCTGATCACGTGACTCAAAAACACTTTCTGACCACTTAATATTCACATGTTATTACATTAGATTCAATTTACAAAGACAGCGAAATGCGGTTTGCATCCAACCAGAAAGTGCAAAAAAAGCAGAAAGTGCAACGTGATATACGAAGTACAGACAGGAAAATACATATACTGCAGTGTTATAAGAGCAGAATAAATATGGCTATGTAATATAAACAATGTATGAACAACATGTACAGATATGTGCAATATAGCAGCAGTGACAGTATACTAGTAGTGAGAATAATGTAGATATATGCAGAGTATTAACAGAATATATAATGAGAAAAACTGAATAAATATGGATATTCTGTGTGAACCATAGAGTCTATATTCAGTCTTCCTTGTTTCCTTCGTTCCTTCGTTCCTTCTTGCCTTCCTTGCTTCCTTCTTTCCTTCTTACCTCCTTTTCTTCTTACCTTCTTACCTTCTTGCCTTCCTTATACCTTCTTTCCTTCTTGCCTTCCTTCTTACCTCCTTTCCTTCTTGCCTTCCTTCTTACCTTCTTACCTTCTTGCCTTCCTTCTTACCTTCTTTCCTTCTTGCCTTCCTTCTTACCTTCTTTCCTTCTTGCCTTCCTTCTTTCCTTCTTACCTTCCTTCTTTCCTATGTCTAAGGGAAATCTGGAAACATGGGGACAGATGCAGACTCAGATGTATTCTCCTCTATAGACAGATATGTGCAGTATGTGCAGCTATGTGCAGTGTGGTAACATTATAAGAGTAGTAAGAATAAGTCTGTATGTATTTGTCGTCCTCGTCGTCCACCTCCTTCTGTCTTTGAGTGCATCTCGTCCTGGCGTTCATGTCTCTCTCTCTCTCTCTCTCTCTCTCTCCCTCTCTCTCCTCCTCGAACTCGTTGTGGGACGACCACTCCCCAACAGACTCCTCCGTTTGTTTACTTCTACATTTCAGGCATCTGAGACGTTGCCTTGCTGCCGACAGTTCCCAATAAGTGAGCTTATGTCACGTTTGACTGAGTACTTGTTGACAGACCTGCAAAATCCGCACCTGCAGCTCAACTTAACCTCGTGTTTTCATTTTGTCGGCACTTAACGTCTTTGATTTTTATCTCGCCTGCGTCGACGGCGGCGCTCTAATCTGCGGCGGCCTGATCTAACATCCAAGCTGCTGCTGAGTAATGACTCGGAGATTACCCCGTCTCGTGACGGATGAGGTAATGCATGTCGAGGCTCGCTTTGAATAGCATTTGTGTACTCTTCTGTAGTATAAACGCAACACGCGTGGAAGCTTTTAGCGATGCCTGGTTGGTCTTTTTCCTCAGATACACACAGATAGGATGTGTTCTGTATTTCAGCTACACACAATCGCAAGTTCATGTGCTGAACTCTGCGTCCTCTTTCGCTCTGATTTCACACAAACTGTCAATCTCATTTCCTCTCAGAGTTCAGGACGTTCAGGTATAGGCTCATCTTCTTCACCTGACAGCTGACCGTCGGCTCGTGCTCTGCTTGCATCTCTCCAGCTCTGGTGCTTCGTCATTGGCTGGGTACAAAAGCAGAATGTGCACGTGAGACTGTTGGTCCGCCATTGGGGCATTTGAAATCAAAAGCTAGAGGTACCAGGTGGTTTACATGCACATAATAATCCAGATCTTGCTCCTTATTCTGAAAAATACATTATTTCTCCGAGCTGTTTACACGTATAGCCTAGAAATCTAGACGCACCCTAGCGGCAGCAAATTTAATTTGCAGCTATAGGTCAGTCTAGACACTCTCCGTTGACTTGCGAGCTGGAAAAACAACATTTTTTTGTGGCCAATCACATCGTGTATAGAGTCGGTGGGCGGGGCTTATGGCTGCTGCTGCTGCTGGTCTTCTGGAAGACTTGGAGTTCAGCTTTTCTTTGAGCAAAGAACAAAGAACGGCACTGAAGTCATTCTTAAAAAATGAAGATGTGTTCGGAGTTTAAAGTTTAATCCATCATCCCCTTCGTCGTTGCTCTGATTGTTTGTAGCGCCGTCCTATTGCGTGCAGAGGGAGTTTGAAAGACAACCGTTTGTCCCGCCCCTCGGATTGAGCCCTGAACAATGGGGAGTTCCCAGACCCAACATCTGGATGTGGGTCAGACCCAACATCTGGATGTTGGGTCTGGCTTGTCAGGCTAGTTTACACGGATAATAAAAGTGAATATTCCACTAATATTCCCGTTTACAATCAGCCGTGCAAAACAGGATTTTCCCACAGTTTTCCAGACTTGTTCAGCCATGTGAACACAGCGTTCCTCTTTCATTCCTTCAACCAGCTTCTTGAAAATGTCGACCAAGATCCAAAAACTTGTCTTTAATGTTGTTTAAAGTTCTTTTTGGAGTTCAGTTATCTGTTCTCATTATCATCGAAACAAAGTTTCCAAAACGGGAACATTTCCGCAAACAAAAAGTTAAAAAACTAGAAAATTGTCACAAATGTGGCCGGTTAGCTCAGTTGGTAGAGCTGGGCGCACACATGCAGAGGTGTATTCCTCGACGCAGAAGGTCCAGGGTTCGAGTCCGACCTGTGACGGTTTTCCTGCATGCCTCCCCCCTCCTCTCTCCCCTCTCATTTCTCAGCTTTCCTATCAAATGGCAGAAATGGCCAAAAAATGAAAAAAATAAGAAAAGAAAATTGTCACAAACACTTCATTTTCACTTCAACTTTTCACATTTTTGTCAAAGAAACGTGGCATTTATTCACTAATATTTCCGTTTACAAAAAAGTGACAAAAAACGACAAAAAGTGACAAAAATGTGACAAAAAACAAACAAAAAAGTGACCAAAAGTGACCAAAAGTGACAAAAATTGACAAAAAACGACAAAGTGACAAAAAGGTGACAAAAAAATGATAACAAAATGACCAAAAAATGACCAAAAAATTGACAAAAAACAACAAAAAGTGACAAAAAAATGACAAAAAACGACAAAAAAGTGACCAAAAGTGACAAAAAACACCAAAATGACCAAAAAATTGACAAAAAACAACAAAAAATGACAACAAAATGATTACCAAAAAATTGACAAAAAACAAGAAAAAGTGACAAAAAACGACAAAAAATGACAAAAAACGACAAAAAAGTGACAAAAAAATGACAAAAAACAACAAAAAACGACCAAAAAACGACAAAAAAGTGACCAAAAAAGTGACAAAAAAGTGACAAAAAACTGACAAAAAACGACCAAAAAACGACCAAAAAACGACAAAAAGGTGACAAAATCAGACAAAAACCCATGTGAACCAGGCTTAAGAAAGATGTTGAATGAACTTCAGACTGTGTCTTTCAATCCCTCCGTTGCCCTGCTTCCAAAAAACCAACAAAAAAAACCAACCTTTTAATCGTTCCACAAACGAGCTGATGTGACGGTCCCCTAAATAAAAAAATCCTCTGACCATTTGCAGTCTGCTGGTTGCAGCGGCCGCGGCTTCTGAGAACCGGCTAATGTCATGTAAATGGCTTCTCCTGCGTCTTCATTCTTCCACTTCTGTTGCTGCATCTCCCGCACTGCCTGGCCCTGCGACACGCTCTCAGGCCTCATTGTGAGGACAGTTAGGCTCCATAAGATCTCATTTTCAAGCAGCATTCAATGCGATGCCTTTGAACCATTGTGCGCCGCTCTCTTAAGCCCCCCCCCCCCCCCTCCCTCGTTCTCATATTTAGGCCAATTCGGAGGCCAAGTGGCCCTGCGCCCAACGCCTTCCTGTCACAGTCCACAGGATCTGTGCTGCCACCCTGAACTCAGTCAAGCCAATTTTGTTTTGTTGTTGTTGTTTTTTTTTTACACTCTGGAGTTTTACTGAGCTGACAAATGTGCTCCGTTTGAATCCATCCCATAATAATCTGGGCTGCTCTAACTGCAAAGACAGGATCGCCACGACAACGGCGAGGACGTGTGGTCTTCATTACAGAAGAGCTTCTAGCTTTATCAATTATATTATTTTAGTCCTATATTAGTCCTTTGGAAAGATAAACGATTCAACAACCACACACACACACACACACACACACACAGACACACCACACACACAGACACACCACACACATACACACACACACACACACACACACACACCAGAGATGGGAAAAGTACTCACTTCTCATACTTAAGTAGAAGTACAGATACTTGTGTTAAAAAATACTCTGGTAAAAGTAAAAGTACTGATTTAACTTATTTACTCAAGTAAAAGTAACAAAGTACAGGCTTGGAAATGTACTTAAAGTATAAAAGTAAAAGTAGCCTTGCGAATGACAACCATTTTTTATGCAAAGCTACCTGGACCACAAATGTTACTAGAGTGCAAGCTGAGAAACTCCAGTAGACATGGAGAAAAGGCTCTTTATGTATATATGCAATTGTCTACATTTTAAATGGATGTCTGCCAAAAGGCCTAAAACATCCCATATATGATTATTGTGACAGAGACTGGGACTCCAGGTTAATAAGATTCTGACTGAGTAGCAAGATATGAATTCAACTGTGATTCTGTAATAATTCACAGATCCAGTTCCATTTTTAATCAACATTTAAAAGGAATCTACATGTAAGTTCTGCATACTTTTAGAGTAGAACTAACCAGTGGTGTAGTCTATTTTTTTGTAGTGAGTATACTGTGATTTTCCCCTCCCAGCCTCATACTCGCCTGTCCCAGAGCGACACCCCAGACAGTCGGTACTGTGACGTTTCTGAATACCAACTGTACACGGACAACTGACGTTTAAGTATTGATGGCGTTTATTTAAAGTCCTGGAAAAACAACACTTAGAGTTGAGAAAAGATGAGACAGATTTAACTTTTTGAGAAACGCAACCTGAACGCAACAGGACATCACATCACACAAATAAGCCGTTTAACCGACACCCCCCCACTGCCACACAAAACCATTACTAATAATTAGCATCATCATACAACTTTTGTATCGATTAGCAGTAAAATCTGCTGATAAGGGCCTACATTTACTCAAAAGTATTTAATAAACTGTTTACAATCTTCAACACCATGGCTAACAAATGCATAAAAAGCAGACGAAGGAGAAAAAAGCTCCACTCTTAATATTTTAGTTAATTATCTGACCATTGCTAACTAACATTACCATATAGTCATTTAATTGTGCAATGCATATTTAAGATTTAAGAATTTACTCTAATGTTGCATAGTCATTGACCTAATGAAGGCCAGGAGTTCTCACTGTCTCTCTCATCATCTAAAACAAGGAAATATAAACATTGTATTCTGTTTACTGCAGTACTCAGACACACAGACACACACACAGGCGCGCACACACACACACACACACGCGCGCGCGCGCGGGCGCACACACGCGCGCACACACACACACACACACACACACACACACACACACACACACACACACACACACACACACACACACACACACACACACACACACGGTATCATATAAGCTAGGCTACTCTCACTTACCAGGTAACAGTAGGCTAATGTTGGTGGCAGCTGCAGTATCACCCGACGTGGCAGCAGCTTCAGGGACAGACTTTTGACAGACTTAGTTCAAACTCTAGATAACTAACTAGTTGCGAGAAAGGAAAGACCGCGCAAAGAATGCAACTTGTTGTTGCTTAGTAACGTTAAGTGACCTCACGTCAGATCCAGGGCCACGGAAGCCCCCACAGTCCAAATGTCAGAGCTTTCCAACCCCCAACACAGACAGGGTGAATTTATGAATGAAAATGAGAACGTTCTGTCACAAACAATGTTGTTACGTATCATCGCGCTTTTGTAAGTGGGTAAGTAACGAGCCACTTTTGTAAAATGTAAGGAGTAGAAAGTACCGGTATTTATGTTAAAAATGTAAGGAGTAAAAGTAAAAAGTCGGCACAAAAATAAATAGTAAAGTAAAGTAAAAATACCTAAAAAATCTACTTAAGTACAGTAACGAAGTATTTGTACTTCGTTACTTCCCATCTCTGACACACACAGACACACCACACACATACACACACTGGAGATCCAGAGTTCTCATGATAATTTGCTCAGCGAGTCTCTCTGGCATCGAGTAATGATGCTCATTAACTATGCCCTGGTAGCCGAGCTGCACCAACACATCGCTGTATCTGATGTAGGCGGGCCAGAGGCGAGCTGCACCAATCACATCGCTGTATCTGATGTAGGCGGGCCAGAGGCGAGCTGCACCAATCACATCGGTGTATATGATGTAGGCGGGCCAGAGGCGAGCTGCACCAATCACATCGCTGTATCTGATGTAGGCGGGCCAGAGGCGAGCTGCACCAATCACATCGCTGTATCTGATGTAGGCGGGCCAGAGGCGAGCTGCACCAATCACATCGCTGTATCTGATGTAGGCCGATGTTATTAAGAAGAGGTGACCCTCAAAACCCCTGTTTTTACTTATACATCCATGGTAAACAGACATATATTAATGAAAAATCACTAAAAGACTGTAATTGGAAAATCGATAATTTTAACCCAGCCCTAGTTTTTTTTCGTCACTTTTTTGGTCATTATTTTTGTCACTTTTGTCACTTTATTGTCGTTTTTTGGTCACTGTCACTTTTTTGTCATTTTCGGTCACTTTATTGTCGTTTTTTGGTCACTTTGTCACTTTTTTGTCATTTTCGGTCACTTTTTTGTCGTTTTTTGGTCACTTTGTCACTTTTTTGTCATTTTCGGTCACTTTTTTGTCGTTTTTTTTGTCATTTTTTGGTCACTTTTTGGTCACTTTTTGTTGTTTTTTGGTCACTTTTTTGTTGGTTTTTGGTCACTTTTTTGTTGTTTTTTTGTCACTTTTTTGTTGTTTGTCACTTTTTTGTCGTTTTTTTGTCATTTTTTTGTCACTTTTTTGTCACTTTTTTGTCGTTTTTTAGACACTTTTTTGTCGTTTTTTTGTCATTTTTTGTCATTTTTTTGTCGTTTTTTTGTCACTTTTTTGTCACTTTTTTGTCGTTTCTTGGTCACTTTTTTGTTGTTTTTTTTGTCACTTGTTTGTCGTTTTTTAGTTGTTTTTTTTACACTTTTTTGTTGTTTTTTGGTCACTTTTTTGTCGTTTGTTAATAATCAATCTGTGTCAATGTGTTTTCGTTCCTTTAGATGACATGGTGACTTCCAAGTCCAGCCTGTTCTTCCTGATCTCCAGCGAGGGGAACCAGAACCTGCACGTGACGCAGGCCATGCTCTGGCTCTACTTCAAGCTGCTTCCGCCGCCGCCTACGGAGGCGCGCTCCCGGCGGAAGGTGACGGTGAAGGTGTACTACCAGGAGCCGGGCCTCGGCAGCAAGTGGAACCTGGTGGAGAAGCGCGTAGAGCTGAAGCGCAGCGGCTGGCACACCTTCGTGCTGACGGACGGCGTGCGGTTGGTGTTCGAGAAGGGCGATCGTCGCCAGAACCTGGACGTGCGCTGCGACGGCTGCGAGGCAGAAGGCGTCGTGCCCATCCTGCTCAACCGCAACGACGAGTCACACCGGCCGTTCCTGGTGGTGCAGGCGCGACAAGTCGACAACAAGCACCGCATCCGCAAGCGCGGGCTGGAGTGCGACGGCAGCAGCAGCCTGTGCTGCCGCCAGCAGTTCTACATAGACTTCCGGCTCATCGGCTGGAACGACTGGATCATCGCGCCGTCGGGCTACTACGGGAACTATTGCGAAGGGAACTGCCCGGCCTACATGGCGGGCGTCCCCGGGTCGGCCTCGTCCTTCCACACGGCGGTGGTGAACCAGTACCGCATGCGTGGGATGAGCCCGGGCTCCATGAACTCGTGCTGCATCCCCACCAAGCTCAGCACCATGTCCATGCTCTACTTTGACGACGAGTACAACATCGTCAAGCGGGACGTTCCCAACATGATCGTGGAAGAGTGTGGCTGCGCTTGAGTATGTTTTACGACCGTTTATTTAAGGTGGAACTGAAGAACTTAACCGCAAACAGATTCACGATAACACAACATCAACAACAACAACAAAATGAATATAGAAAACAGAATATTTATGGAGACGATGGAGAAAACATGAGCACACACACTCTCATCCACACATATCTACACACACTCATGTATGCCTGCACAACAACTTGTATATATATTTATGTCTGTTGATATATTTCGTTATTCTGTGTAGAAACGATTCAGTCTCCTTCAAAGGGGACGTGAAGCGTCTTCCAAATCTTTAAAAAAAAAATCCAATTTTGGGAAAACAGTCAATCTCCGAAGTTCCTCGTTGAATATCTCTAAGATAGAGAGGAGACTTGCGTAACCTGCTAGCCTTTACAAAGCAGCATCAGTCGCTGTGATTCCCTGCTGTCGGCCGCGTTGTTAGAGTAGGTACCACTTCACGTGTAGAACCCAACCGCGAGCGTGAAAATAACGTCTCCAGAGGACACGCCGACCAGACGGCCGACCGGCGGCGGTAACGCCAGTCGGACTGATCGGTCTCCCCGAGTCGGTCCAAAAAGTTCCTCAGAACACACCGAAGAGACGCCGACTTGAGCGTACGTTCTGCACGCTCACGAGACGTAATAACAGTCCCTTCCTCCAGAAAAAACGTGATTATGTGATCGCAGAATTCAACGCATAATCAGCCAAAGTCTGCATATTTATGCGGGGGCCGCATTTTTTTCAAATTCGCCGCACTTTCGCCGCAAAAATTGCCGATTTCCGCGCAAAATATGCGGGGCTTGCATGATTTCATAATCCCCGCATTTTAGTTGCAAAAAAGTCACAAATATCTCAGCAGAAAGATGAAAAATGTTGCGTTTACTTCACACATGAGCAGCCATTTTCCCCTGTTGCCATGGGAACGTTATGAAGTGACGTAAATTTCGCCTAGTGAGAACACGGTGTTGGGGGAATCACTTTGTTTTCTCTTTTTCATCAAACCGCAGTTTTTGCAAGTTAAGTTCCCGCCATTTTTGCAAGTTCCCGCAATTTTTGCAAGCAAGTTCCCGCAATTTTTGCAACTTCCCGCAATTTTTGCAAGTTCCCGCAATTTTCGCAACTTCCCGCAATTTTTGCAAGTTCCCGCAATTTTCGCAACTTCCCGCAATTTTTGCAAGTTCCCGCAATTTTCGCAACTTCCCGCAATTTTTGCAAGTTCCCGCAATTTTTGCAAGTTCCCGCAATTTTTGCAACTTCCCGCAATTTTTGCAACTTCCCGCAATTTCATCGCATAAAACTGCATAAATATCCCGCATATTC
>CM042448.1:22413348-22415848 GCA_023631565.1 Gymnocephalus cernua | reverse complement strand
AAACACAGGAACATAAGGTCCAGGGTGATAAAAAAAAAAAAAAGTCTCCCGTCCGCCGCTCGACCACGACTTCGCCTGCTGCCGTAATCTTTCGCTCCTTCTTCAAAGCGAATGGTTGTTAGAATATTTGCACTGGGGAGCTGCGTGACTAGTAATAAATACAATTAAATAAATAGATATATAAACTGCCATTGAAGAAGTTATTTTTATAGAAGCAAAAATTGCGCTCCGTTGAAATGTATTATACCTAATAATGGAACCAAAGAGGCCAAGAGGGTTAGCTATTGAAAGATGGCAACGCCGTCGTGTTTGTGTTGTTGTAAATGACTTTGTGACAGTTCAAAGAGGCCTAAACACTGTATCAGGGTATAATATCAGTCCATAATCAGCGTAATCTCTTTTCTATTTTGTACCTAGACATGGAATATTTCATATTTTTTCATCAAATTACTTAAAAATAGTTTTCTTTCTTCTTGTTCTTTATTTTGTTAGAGTCATTAAAGCACATGCCATCTGATCCCCTGTACAGTCTGTGTAACATATAATTATGCTTTTCTTTTGTTTTTTTTGTTTTTTTGAAATATTTTGTTCTTTGTAATTGTTGAAAAATAAATTTCTTATTATCAATTATATGGATTTGTTTTTGGGTTCTTGAGAGCAGTTCCTTTAATGTTGTGACTAATTAATTATTTTCTGGATTAATGGATCAGTTGCTCCGTCTATAAAACTGGTCTCACAGGATTTACGCTTATGTGTGTGTCGCTAGAGGTCGCACTAGCCTGCTAGAGGTCGCACACTAGAGGTCGCACTAGCCTGCTAGAGGTCGCACACTAGAGGTCGCACTAGCACGCTAGAGGTTGCACACTAGAGGTCGCACTAGCACGCTAGAGGGTGCACACTAGAGGTCGCACTAGCACGCTGGAGGTCGCACACTAGAGGTCGCACTAGCACGCTAGAGGTCGCACGCTAGAGGTCACACTAGCACGCTAGAGGGCGCACGCTAGAGGTCACATTCTAGAGGTCGCACTAGCACACTAGAGGGCGCATGCTAGAGGTCGCACTAGCACACTAGAGGGCGCATGCTAGAGGGCGCATGCTAGAGGGCACACTAGCACACTAGAGGGCGCACGCTAGAGGTCACATGCTAGAGGGCGCACGCTAGACGTCACACACTAGACGTCACACACTAGAGGTTGCACGCTATAGGGCGCACGCTAGAGGTCACATGCTAGAGGGCGCACTAGCATGCTAAAGGTCACACGCTAGAGGTCGCACTAGCACGCTAGAAGTCACACGCTAGAGGGCGCAGTAGCACGCTAGATGGCACACGCTAGAGGTCACATTCCAGAGGTCGCACTAGCACACTAGAGGGCGCATGCTAGAGGTCACACGCTAGAGGGCACACTAGCATGCTAGAGGGCGCACGCTAGAGGTCACACTAGCACGCTAGAGGTCACACGCTAGAGGGCACACGCTAGAGGTCACACTAGCACGCTAGAGGTCACACGCTAGAGGTCACACTAGCACGCTAGAGGTCACACGCTAGAGGGCACACGCTAGAGGTCACACTAGCACGCTAGAGGTCACACACTAGAGGTCACACTAGCACGCTGGAGGGCACACGCTAGACGTCACACGCTAGAGGTCGCACTAGCACGCTAGAGGTCACACTAGCATGCTAGAGGGAACACGCTAGAGGTCACACTAGCACGCTAGAGGTCACACTAGCACGCTAGAGGTCGCCCTGACAAGTTCTTAGTTGACGGGAAGAACAACACAAGGGTTAAGAAGCTGGAAGTTTTCTTCTATAAAATGTTGTAATCACATCACCAGAAACTAAGACGGTAAAGCCAGCTGCTGTTGTTGTTGCTATTTCTTCTTAAAGACACTTAACTTAACGAGTTATTACCGGCTGACACGCACTGCTGGTTTTCTGCCACGTCTGCCAGCATGTGTTGACACATTTCTACATTCGAAGCCCATAAAAATTCCCCAACTCCTAATTATGAAGAAGCTGACGTCAGCTGACGGCTGATCCTGTCACCCGCCATATTTAAATATACAGCGGTGGAAGAACATCTGTCACTAATGATGGCAAATACATCATTTATAATTCAAATTTAGCTCAAAAGTTCTAGTTTAGGGCTTTTTCTTCTATAACGTGTCTATTTGTGCTGGTAGATTTCCCCTTAATTCACCAAAAGTTATCATTAGAGAACACCTTATTTGCATAATAACAAGTTTAATTAACTATCAATTCACTTTTCATTATTGACGGTTATTATAAAGTGTCTAAACTATCTTTTGCAACTATGCAAAACGTGCGTTTACACCAAAAAGCATTTTTGTGTGGATGGTCCCTTAATCAGTCCCTCCAGAACAACGGGATTATGCAATCGCATAATTCAACGCATACATCAGCCAAAGTCCGCATATTTATGTGGGGGGGCCGGACTTTCACCGCATAAATTGCCGATTTCCACGCACAAATGAAGCTCAG
>CM042448.1:22395848-22408348 GCA_023631565.1 Gymnocephalus cernua | reverse complement strand
ACAAAGATACGTCTTTAGTTTGCACAGTTACGTCTTTAGTTTTTACAAAGTTACGTCTTTAGTTTTTACAAAGTTACGTCTTTAGTTTGCACAGTTACGTCTTTAGTTTTTACAAAGTTACGTCTTTAGTTTTTACAAAGTTACGTCTTTAGTTTGCACAGTTACGTCTTTAGTTTGTACAAAGTTACGTCTTTAGTTTTTACAAAGTTACGTCTTTAGTTTGCACAGTTACGTCTATAGTTTTCACAAAGTTACGTCTTTAGTTTTTACAAAGTTACGTCTTTAGTTTGCACAGTTACGTCTTTAGTTTGCACAAAGAAACGTCTTTAGTTTGCACAGTTACGTCTTTAGTTTGCACAAAGAAACGTCTTTAGTTTGCACAGTTACGTCTTTAGTTTGCACAAAGAAACGTCTTTAGTTTGTACAAAGTTACGTCTTTAGTTTTTACAAAGTTACGTCTTTAGTTTGCACAGTTACGTCTTTAGTTTGCACAAAGAAACGTCTTTAGTTTGCACAGTTACGTCTTTAGTTTGCACAAAGAAACGTCTTTAGTTTGCACAGTTACGTCTTTAGTTTGCACAAAGAAACGTCTTTAGTTTGTACAAAGTTACGTCTTTAGTTTTTACAAAGTTACGTCTTTAGTTTTTACAAAGTTACGTCTTTAGTTTGCACAGTTACGTCTTTAGTTTGCACAAAGAAACGTCTTTAGTTTGCACAGTTACGTCTTTAGTTTGCACAAAGAAACGTCTTTAGTTTGCACAAAGATACGTCTTTAGTTTGCACAGTTACGTCTTTAGTTTTTACAAAGTTACGTCTTTAGTTTGCACAGTTACGTCTTTAGTTTGTACAATGTTACGTCTTTAGTTTGCACAAAGATACGTCTTTAGTTTGCACAAAGATACGTCTTTAGTTTGCACAGTTACGTCTTTAGTTTTTACAAAGTTACGTCTTTAGTTTGCACAGTTACGTCTTTAGTTTGCACAAAGAAACGTCTTTAGTTTGCACAGTTACGTCTTTAGTTTGCACAAAGAAACGTCTTTAGTTTGCACAGTTACGTCTTTAGTTTGCACAAAGAAACGTCTTTAGTTTGCACAGTTACGTCTTTAGTTTGCACAAAGAAACGTCTTTAGTTTGCACAAAGAAACGTCTTTAGTTTGTACAAAGTTACGTCTTTAGTTTTTACAAAGTTACGTCTTTAGTTTGCACAGTTACGTCTTTAGTTTGCACAAAGAAACGTCTTTAGTTTGCACAGTTACGTCTTTAGTTTGCACAAAGAAACGTCTTTAGTTTGCACAAAGATACGTCTTTAGTTTGCACAGTTACGTCTTTAGTTTTTACAAAGTTACGTCTTTAGTTTGCACAGTTACGTCTTTAGTTTGCACAGTTACGTCTTTAGTTTGCACAAAGTTACGTCTTTAGTTTGCACAGTTACGTCTTTAGTTTGTACAATGTTACGTCTTTAGTTTTTACAAAGTTACGTCTTTAGTTTGCACAGTTACGTCTTTTGTTTGTACAATGTTACGTCTTTAGTTTTTACAAAGTTACGTCTTTAGTTTGCACAAAGTTACGTCTTTAGTTTTTACAAAGTTACGTCTTTAGTTTGCACAGTTACGTCTTTAGTTTGCACAGTTACGTCTTTAGTTTGCACAGTTACGTCTTTAGTTTGCACAGTTACGTCTTTAGTTTGCACAGTTACGTCTTTAGTTTGCACAGTTACGTCTTTAGTTTGCACAAAGAAACGTCTTTAATTTTTACAAAGATACGTCTTTAGTTTGCACAAAGATACGTCTTTAGTTTGCACAGTTACGTCTTTAGTTTGCACAAAGATACGTCTTTAGTTTGCACAGTTACGTCTTTAGTTTGCACAGTTACGTCTTTAGTTTGCACAAAGAAACGTCTTTAGTTTTTACAAAGATACGTCTTTAGTTTTTACAAAGATACGTCTTTAGTTTGCACAGTTACGTCTTTAGTTTTTACAAAGTTACGTCTTTAGTTTGCACAGTTACGTCTTTAGTTTGCACAGTTACGTCTTTTGTTTGTACAATGTTACGTCTTTAGTTTTTACAAAGTTACGTCTTTAGTTTGCACAGTTACGTCTTTAGTTTGTACAAAGATACGTCTTTAGTTTGCACAAAGTTACGTCTTTAGTTTTTACAAAGTTACGTCTTTAGTTTTTACAAAGATACGTCTTTAGTTTGCACAGTTACGTCTTTAGTTTGCACAGTTACGTCTTTAGTTTGCACAGTTACGTCTTTAGTTTGCACAGTTAAGTCTTTAGTTTGCACAAAGAAACGTCTTTAGTTTGCACAAAGATACGTCTTTAGTTTGCACAGTTACGTCTTTAGTTTGCACAAAGATACGTCTTTAGTTTGCACAGTTACGTCTTTAGTTTGCACAGTTACGTCTTTAGTTTGCACAGTTACGTCTTTAGTTTGCACAAAGAAACGTCTTTAGTTTTTACAAAGATACGTCTTTAGTTTGCACAGTTACGTCTTTAGTTTTTACAAAGTTACGTCTTTAGTTTGCACAGTTACGTCTTTAGTTTGCACAGTTACGTCTTTAGTTTGCACAGTTACGTCTTTAGTTTGCACAAAGATACGTCTTTAGTTTGCACAGTTACGTCTTTAGTTTGCACAGTTACGTCTTTAGTTTGCACAGTTACGTCTTTAGTTTGCACAAAGAAACGTCTTTAGTTTTCACAAAGATACGTCTTTAGTTTTTACAAAGATACGTCTTTAGTTTTTACAAAGTTACGTCTTTAGTTTTTACAAAGTTACGTCTTTAGTTTGCACAAAGTTACGTCTTTAGTTTTTACAAAGTTACGTCTTTAGTTTTTACAAAGTTACGTTTTTAGTTTGCACAAAGTTACGTCTTTAGTTTGCACAGTTACGTCTTTAGTTTGCACAGTTACGTCTTTAGTTTGCACAAAGTTACGTCTTTAGTTTGCACAAAGTTACGTCTTTGGTTTGCACAAAGTTACGTCTTAAGTTTGCACAAATAACGTCTTGAGTTTGCACAAAGAAACGTCTTAATTTTGCACAAAGATACGTCTTTAGTTTGCACAAATAACGTCTTTAGTTTGCACAAAGATACGTCTTTAGTTTGCACAAATAACGTCTTTAGTTTGCACAGTTACGTCTTTAGTTTACACAAAGATACGTCTTTAGTTTGCACAAAGATACATCTTTAGTTTGGTTTGCCCAAAATGTCTTTAGTTTGTATAGAATAACGTCTTTGGTTTACACGTTACGTCTTCTGGTTTTCACAAAGCAGCTGGAACCCAAAGATTTAACTTCCTGCTTGTTTTTGTGCAGATATCTTGACTTTTAGGTGAAGTTTAGTGAACTCACGATCACAGATGATCTTCTGCTTTGTGTGTCAGCGGATAAAAAATGATTTTAGGCGCCTCAACATGCTTACGGAAAACCTTCGGCTGGGACACGCCAACGCAGTCACATTACTGTCAACTCAACATGGAAACTGTGGAATGTCAAGGCCTTGCACGGCTAGATGATATCAACAAAATGGCATGTGTTGGGAGTAGAATTCAAGATGTGGAGAGGTTTAATTCCCGAAACGCTGCATGACATTTTGGGAAAACATTCCTAGAAGTTCATCCTTTAGTATTCCTCAAAAAGGTGCCATTAGTGTCTCAATTAAGGGTTTAAAGTCGCTTATTATCCCTCGTGGAGGTCCACAACTGACTCTAATTTCACCTCAGGTGGTGAAAAATGTCTCTTATTTTGAAGGAATTCAGCTCTAGTGTTTCCTGGACAAAGTATTTCCATTCTTAGTTGCAATAGTAATGGGAGGAATGTGCCAGAGGGTAGCAGAGATAATAGAGATAACACAACACGTCATAAAGTGTTTAACAAGGACTGAAGGCCTGTCGAACAGCAGGCAGAAACATGGCTGTGTTCTTTTAATTACACCTTTTAGCAGAGAATAGTTTGGGCTTTTTCTTCGTGGGTGTGATAAATATGTATTGTATCTATTGGCAGGGCTTTTGACCTTTGACCTGTTGCAGATAGTGGCTGCTTGGAGAGGTATTTACAGATCAACTATGGCCACATTCACACATACCAAAATTATCTCCCCCCCGTCTTCCCTGGTATCTTTCCAAGAATATTAACATTCAAACGGATCCATTTTGTAAATTACTCAACACGTTACTTCATACTCCAGGCCTGTAGGTGGCGCTGTTTCTGCCAGAAAACGATGCTAAACATGTGCGTTTACACCAAAAAGCGTCTCCGTGTGGATGGCGAGGAGGTCAGCCCGCCTCCTCAGAGCGAAGCCGCTATGGCGCCATTTTGATGCTAACAAACCATCACCCGCCGTTAGCATCCCATTGACTGCCATTCATTTTGGCGTCACTTTGACAGCCAATAACTTTACATCTGAAGCGTTTAAAGACTTGATTTGTCCGTTGTTTATTTCTAAAGAAACACGACAATGTATAAAAGGCTCCGTTACCTTGTACCTCACGTTATGGCTCCGTAGCAGACGTTTTTATAAAAATAGGCTAACGGTTGGGTCATAACCACGAGACTTACTGTCTCATAGTAGAGGAATTACCGTACAGTACAGGAGAAGCTCGCAGGCAGTTTGGACTTACATCAGCTGTTTAGTTTAATTACTAATGTTAACTAGCATTTAAGTGATCAATAATTATCCTGTGCTTATGTTATCTCCTTACATATACCCACATACCCTGAAACGTTGATGTTCGCTTTTTGTGTGTGTGTCTCTCTGTGTGTGTGTGTATGTCTGTGTGTGTGTGTGTGTGTCTGTGTGTCTTTGTGTGTGTGTGTGTCTGTGTGTCTGTGTGTATGTTTCTGTGTGTATGTCTCTGTGTGTCTGTCTGTGTGTGTGTGTGTGTGTGTGTGCGTGTGTGTGTCTGTGTGTGTGTGTCTGTGTCTTTGTGTGTGTGTGTGTGTGTGTCTGTGTGTATGCCTGTGTGTGTGTGTGTGTGTGTCTGTGTGTGTCTGTGTGTGTGTCTGTGTGTGTCTGTGTGTGTCTGTGTCTTTGTGTGTCTGCCTGTGTGTGTGTGTGTGTGTCTGTGTGTGTCTGTGTGTGTCTGTGTGTGTGTCTGTGTGTGTCTGTGTCTTTGTGTGTCTGCCTGTGTGTGTGTGTCTGTGTGTGTCTGTGTCTTTGTGTGTCTGCCTGTGTGGGTGTGTGTGTGTGTATGTGTCTGTGTGTGTGTACAAATTGTTTCAGTGCTTGTAATGAGTTTACCAAAGTCTTCAGGTTATATATATATATATGTATATATATATATATATATATATATATATATATATATATATATATATATAATACAGCTTTTTGAGTCAGAGTTTGGTCAAACATCGTTTGGACGCGTCTTCAGAGGGTTAAAACTGCGACAGATGTTTAATATATGCACGATAAGTTTCCACGGTACTGTGCTGGTTTTGGGTCAAAATGTCTTTGTTAAAAGTAAACAGTCACAGGCACTCAAATCCTGCACTTACATAGTGATATGTTTTTGAAGTAGTGGTATGTTAACTTCATTAGTGGCGTGGTCGGTCGGGTCACCGCTGTGAGATCTCAGGCCCAAACAACTCCACAAATATTCAAAGGATTGGCACGAAAATTTTGGTAAAAAACAAGCCCGGAAGACGCGAGTCCTAATGACTTCAGCGATCCTGTGACCAGGACAATCACAGATGTGTTTTTTTACTGGTTGCACGGATTACGCTGCCCTCAGGATGAACTGTAATAACTCTGTCGATCCTCTGACTTTTCCATCATCATCTTAGAGAAGAGCTAAACTTTGGGCCCTATTCTAACGATGTAAGGTCACGGCGTGAAGCGCCTGGCGCAGGTGCCCGATGTTAACATTGTCCAGAAGCGCCGTCGACTTCTCTGGGCTCGGAGGCATCTGGGATGGACCATCACACGGTGGAAATGTGTACTGTGGTCAGATGAATCAGTATTTCAGGTATTTTTTGGGGAGAAATGGACGCCGTGTGCTCCGGACCAAAGAAGAAAAGGATTATCCAGACTGTTACCAGCAACAAGTCCAAAAGCCAGGGTCTGTCATGGTATGGGGTTGTGTCAGTGCCCTTGGCAAAGGTAACTTGCACTTCTGTGATGGCACCATTAATGCTGAAAAATACATAGAGATTTTGGAGCACAATATGCTGCCTTCAAGAAGACATCTTTTCCAGGGACGTCCATGCATATTTCAACAAGATAATGAACAAATATGCCAGAATTAGTTAAAGTAACTACTTTCCATCTGCAGTCCCTATAGGCAGGTGACATGTGAGTAAAAAATGACAACTAACAGTCATACAACGCTCATTCAATACACTTCCAGTCGAGCCGTGGCTGCTGCTGAAGCCTCGGGTCAAAGAAAACCTGGAGATGTAACGTGCATGTTTTGATAAGTGAGCTGGAACATTCCAGTCATTCTTCACCGTAAACTCAAGCTGAGGTCTCTCCGTCTTATACGGTCACATTATAATGTGTGTGTGTGTGTGTGTGTGTGTGTGTGTGAAGTATTGATGAGGGGGAAAAGAACATAAACTACCTTTTATTCGATTACTGTAGCCTACAGTATAGGCCTACTTTTTGTGTAGTTATTTTTTAATACTTCACTACATTTATTTGGTATCTTTAGTTACAATTACACCCACCTTGTTCAGCTGCAACATTTAAGTGACTTTTACATTAATGCATCAATAATTTTTGTACTTTTACTTAAGTAACATTTTGAATACAGGTAATTAACCAAGTATTTCTAGGACTATTACTCACTGAGCTCTGAGTACTTTTTACCACAGCAGTAAACCAACCACGCCAAACACTTGTTCACTGCTTTCTGATGTTTATACGCACACCAAACAATCGAGAAAATCTGCAGATTAATCAATCATGAAAATAATTCTATGTTACTGCCTTGACTTCATTGTTTTCGGCTACCAAAGAACCTTTAGTACTTGAAAGAACCATTCTCTAAATATAGAGGTTCTTCAATTGGTGATGGCTCTTTGAAGAACCGTTAAAGAACCATTATTTTTCTGTGTGTATGGACCTCGTTTAGAATAAAATATATACAACAAAATGCAATTTGCGTCCAACCAGAGGTGCAAAAAAAAGCAGAAAAATGCAACGTGATATTCAAGTGTAGACAGGACGATAAATATATTGCATAAGTGTTATAAGAGCAGAATAAATGTGGCTATGCGATATGAACATTGTCGTTGTGCATGTAGAAGCATAGGCGTAGATTTTGGGGGGGAATGCAGGGGATATATATGTCCCCCCTTATTATTGAGAAGAGGTAGATTTATCAACCCACTCCCCAAAAGAGGTAAAAAAATAACCGTTCAAGGGGCTCAAAACATGTACGGAAAACAAGATAGATAGGCGGGGTCTCCTCTAGCTGTAGATAGGTGGGGTCTCCTCTAGCTGTAGATAGGTGGGGTCTCCTCTAGCTGTAGATAGGTGGGGTCTCCTCCAGCTGTAGATAGGTGAGGTCTCCTCTAGCTGTAGATAGGTGGGGTCTCCTCTAGCTGTAGATAGGTGGGGGTCTCCTCTAGCTGTAGATAGGTGGGGTCTCCTCCAGCTGTAGATAGGTGGGGTCTCCTCTAGCTGTAGATAGGTGGGGTCTCCTCTAGCTGTAGATAGGTGGGGTCTCCTCTAGCTGTAGATAGGTGGGGTCTCCTCTAGCTGTAGATAGGTGGGGTCTCCTCTAGCTGTAGATAGGTGGGGTCTCCTCTAGCTGTAGATAGGTGGGGTCTCCTCTAGCTGTAGATAGGTGGGGTCTCCTCTAGCTGTAGATAGGTGGGGTCTCCTCTAGATGTAGATAGGTGGGGTCTCCTCTAGCTGTAGATAGGTGGGGTCTCCTCTAGCTGTAGATAGGTGGGGTCTCCTCTAGCATTTTGTGAGTAAAAGTGAGCCAACAAAAGACAAAATAACAACCTAATTACATGCACTTGAGACAAAAAATCAGTCCCTCCAGAAAAATATTTATATTTATGCAGTTTTATGCGATGAAATTGCGGGAACTTGCAAAAATTGCGGTTTGATGAAAAAGAGAAAACAAAGTGATTCCCCCCCAACACCGTGTTCTCACTAGGGGAAATTACGTCACTTCATAACGTTCCCATGGCAACAGGGGAAAACGGCTGCTCTCGTGTGACGTAAACGCAACATTTTTCAACTTTCTGCTGAGATATATGTGACTTTTTTAATAAGCCCTACTTCAACAAACGGTGGCGTGTCCCTTTAACAACGTCTCGTTCTCTAACAGATTTGTTGTTAAGATGTACGTGATTGCTGAAGTTGCTTTAGGTGCATTTATGGATTTTTGGATATACTGTTTCTGAGTCTGTTTATTCGTCCTTTAAATGTCCTGAAATGTCAGTAGATCAGACAGAGCGTGTCTGGGGTGAGATGGATCGTAAGTATACGCTCGGAGCAGCAGACGCTGTGAAGACACTTGTATGAAAAGCACTCAGATGTGTTTATGTTTCTGTTTTTGGGGAAAAAAATGCGAGATCACCCACATTACAAGCAACCAGCAGTGGAAAAATAACTCAAATACTTCACTAAAATGTATCCACACCGCTGTGGAAGAATACTCTAAAACTATTACAAACCAAAGTTCTGCAAATAAATTAGGATAATTGATGTAAAACTAAGTGTGCCGTTGCATAAAAATCTTGTTTTCTTTCAAGTTTTCTTGAATAATGGAGGAAAGGTCTCACAGGGAGGTGTGTTCAGGTGCATTCTGGGCGTGCTGGTCTTACAGGGAGGTGTGTTCAGGTGCATTCTGGGCGTGCTGGTCTTACAGGGAGGTGTGTTCAGGTGCATTCTGGGCGTGCTGGTGTTACAGGGAGGTGTGTTCAGGTGCATTCTGGGCGTGCTGGTCTTACAGGGAGGTGTGTTCAGGTGCATTCTGGGCGTGCTGGTCTTACAGGGAGGTGTGTTCAGGTGCATTCTGGGCGTGCTGGTCTTACAGGGAGGTGTGTTCAGGTGCATTCTGGGCGTGCTGGTCTTACAGGGAGGTGTGTTCAGGTGCATTGTGGGCGTGTTGGTCTTACAGGGAGGTGTGTTCAGGTGTGTTCAGGTGCATTCTGGGCGTGCTGGTGTTACAGGGAGGTGTGTTCAGGTGCATTCTGGGCGTGCTGGTCTTACAGGGAGGTGTGTTCAGGTGCATTCTGGGCGTGCTGGTCTCACAGGGAGGTGTGTTCAGGTGCATTCTGGGCGTGTTGGTGTTACAGGGAGGTGCTGGTCTTACAGGGAGGTGTGTTCAGGTGCATTCTGGGCGTGCTGGTGTTACAGGGAGGTGTGTTCAGGTGCATTCTGGGCGTGCTGGTCTTACAGGGAGGTGTGTTCAGGTGCATTCTGGGCGTGTTGGTCTTACAGGGAGGTGTGTTCAGGTGCATTCTGGGCGTGCTGGTCTCACAGGGAGGTGTGTTCAGGTGCATTCTGGGCGTGCTGGTCTCACAGGGAGGTGTGTTCAGGTGCATTCTGGGCGTGTTGGTGTTACAGGGAGGTGCTGGTCTTACAGGGAGGTGTGTTCAGGTGCATTCTGGGCGTGCTGGTGTTACAGGGAGGTGTGTTCAGGTGCATTCTGGGCGTGCTGGTGTTACAGGGAGGTGTGTTCAGGTGCATTCTGGGCGCGCTGGTCTTACAGGGAGGTGTGTTCAGGTGCATTCTGGGCGTGTTTGTGTTACAGGGAGGTGCTGGTCTTACAGGGAGGTGTGTTCAGGTGCATTCTGGGCGTGCTGGTCTTACAGGGAGGTGTGTTCAGGTGCATTCTGGGCGTGTTGGTGTTACAGGGAGGTGTGTTCAGGTGCATTCTGGGCGTGCTGGAGTACATCAGGGTGAATATGACGTCATATCTCATCGTTTTTAACGTACTATCTCATATCTTTGACTTTCTGTCTCATAATCTTTACTTACTTTTTGTTATCACGTGCAACATTTCATCTATTTTTCACTTCTTCTGACAGATTTGGGCCTCCGTCCACATCACACAGTGTTAAGCACGCAGAACTTTATTTATGCAGCACATTTCTCTCTCGTGTTACACAGACTGCAAAGACGCAAACACTGTGTCACCGCAAACTAAAACTGTCAAGTGCAACGGAAAATAACACAACCACAAGAAAACAAATATAATCAAATATGGAGACAAAAAAGAGTGTTTTCAGTTTTTGAAGGAATGTTAATGTTGGTAAAAATATTTCAGCTGCTCATAAAGAAACAAAAACAGTAATAAAAGTGAAATATTTGAACATGAAAAGTATTTAAAAGGAGAGGAAGTGTGACCATATATGGTAAAGGCTGCAGCCCGATCGTTCTTCTTCTTCTTCTTCAGAAGGACCGAGAGACAATCTGAGCCGCTCGCCAAACGATCGACCAATCAGAGTTGGTTTTGAGTGTTTAGGTGTGACGTGTGGCGGCTGGCGTGGCGGACAGGCGCTCTGATGTGATTAAGTGATAAAGGACTTGACTTTATTCTCGCCATTTTTACTTTATTCTCGACTTTATTCTCGCCATTTTTACTTTATTCTCGACTTTATTCTCGCCATTTTTAATTTATTCTCGCCATTTTTACTATATTCTCAACTTTATTCTCGCCATTTTTACTTTATTCTTGACTTTATTCTCGCCATTTTTAATTTATTCTCGCCATTTTTACTATATTCTCAACTTTATTCTCGCCATTTTTACTTTATTCTCGACTTTATTCAAACACGGGCGTGTGGCGTGTCCTTTCTCCGTTCTCATGTCCCGGCGTGTGGCGTGTCCTTTCTCCGTTCTCGTGTCCCGGCGTGAGGCGTGTCCTTTCACATGTCCCGGCGTGAGGCGTGTCTGTTCTCATGTCCCGGCGTGAGGCGTGTCCTTTCTCCGTTCTCGTGTCCCGGCGTGAGGCGTGTCCTTTCTCCGTTCTCGTGTCCCGGCGTGAGGCGTGTCCTTTCTCCGTTCTCGTGTCCCGGCGTGAGGCGTGTCCTTTCACATGTCCCGGCGTGAGGCGTGTCTGTTCTCATGTCCCGGCGTGAGACGTGTCCTTTCTCGTGTCCCGGCGCGAGGCGTGTCCTTTCTCGTGTCCCGGCATGAGGCGTGTCCTTTCTCCGTTCTCATGTCCCGGCGTGAGACGTGTCCTTTCTCGTGTCCCGGCGCGAGGCGTGTCCTTTCTCGTGTCCCGGCGTGAGGCGTGTCCTTTCTCCGTTCTCATGTCCCGGCGTGAGGCGTGTCCTTTCTCGTGTCCCGGCGTGAGGCGTGTCCTTTCTCCGTTCTCATGTCCCGGCGTGAGGCGTGTCCTTTCTCGTGTCCCGGCGTGAGGCGTGTCCTTTCTCCGTTCTCATGTCCCGGCGTGAGGCGTGTCCTTTCTCGTGTCCCGGCGTGAGGCGTGTCCTTTCTCCGTTCTCATGTCCCGGCGTGAGACGTGTCCTTTCTCGTGTCCCGGCGCGAGGCGTGTCCTTTCTCGTGTCCCGGCGCGAGGCGTGTCCTTTCTCGTGTCCCGGCATGAGGCGTGTCCTTTCTCCGTTCTCATGTCCCGGCGTGAGACGTGTCCTTTCTCGTGTCCCGGCGCGAGGCATGTCCTTTCTCGTGTCCCGGCGTGAGGCGTGTCCTTTCTCCGTTCTCATGTCCCGGCGTGAGGCGTGTCCTTTCTCGTGTCCCGGCGTGAGGCGTGTCCTTTCTCCGTTCTCATGTCCCGGCGTGAGGCGTGTCCTTTCTCGTGTCCCGGCGTGAGGCGTGTCCTTTCTCCGTTCTCATGTCCCGGCGTGAGGCGTGTCCTTTCTCGTGTCCCGGCGTGAGGCGTGTCCTTTCTCCGTTCTCATGTCCCGGCGTGAGACGTGTCCTTTCTCGTGTCCCGGCGCGAGGCGTGTCCTTTCTCGTGTCCCGGCGTGAGGCGTGTCCTTTCTCCGTTCTCATGTCCCGGCGTGAGGCGTGTCCTTTCTCCGTTCTCATGTCCCGGCGTGAGGCGTGTCCTTTCTCGTGTCCCGGCGTGAGGCGTGTCCTTTCTCCGTTCTCATGTCCCGGCGTGAGGCGTGTCCTTTCTCGTGTCCCGGCGTGAGGCGTGTCCTTTCTCCGTTCTCATGTCCCGGCGTGAGACGTGTCCTTTCTCGTGTCCCGGCGCGAGGCGTGTCCTTTCTCGTGTCCCGGCGTGTGACGTGTCCTTTCACCGTTCTTCTTTTCCTTAACCCAACCGTCCCGTTGTTGTGGCATGCCCCCCGAGACAACGCGGCTCGTGTCCCGGCGTGCGGCGTGTGGTTTCTCCGTAACACAACCTCCGTACGGATGCTTCTCATTACGTTCTGACCAGCACGCATACATAACGTTCTCACATAACACACACAAACAAAAAACGTGTCTGTGTACACAAATCAATAGATAACGCGACAATTTGACGAACTGCCGCGAGACCGCGTCGTTCAGAAGGACGCAGGTGTTCATTCAGACAACGTACTCTCATGATGGATTGTGCCGAAAATTGTCTGAGTCTGGCATGT
>CM042448.1:22320848-22393348 GCA_023631565.1 Gymnocephalus cernua | reverse complement strand
TCGATATGTAGCTCCCAATTAGGCGTTGTTCTCCTCGCTTGAAATGTTTCTTTTGAATAATTGAGAGTAATTTCAAAAAAAAAAGGAGGAAAAAAAAAAGAAAAAGACGCACATCCATTATCTTACAATCAGGCCACGTGTCTCTCCAGGCTTACATCAATGTTATTTAAGAGCTCTCATTTTTGAGTCATGCGCCTATAATATTCCCCGTGTGCCTCCCCCAGGATCCAGAGGTTGCGTCCAGGCAGGTCCGGTCTTGTTCCCCGACTAAGCTCTCTGAATAAAGGGTTAAATCTTCATTACAGGAGCGGCCGTTTCCTTATTTTTCCCTCCTCCTCCTCCTCCTCCTCTCTGAGGGTGCTGCTGCGTGAGTCTCTGGGGCACATACTTGGGCGGCACATATATTCTCTCTCATTAGTTCTGCAGATTTGGGGGCCCTCGGGGGTACTCCTGTGCACATGTGGTGGGAGTGCGGTTCCCACTGTGCTCTGCAGCTCTGATTGAGTCTCTGATTGCCTTGACATTAAGGGGGCTGCAGTTCTTGTGTCATGCTGAACTGATGAATTGGCGTTGCAGGAAAAAGGGGAGGTGGTGGTGGTGGTGGTGGTGGTGGGGGGGGTGTACACTGAGCTGCTGTTGTCCCGCTGAGGTTCGCGGCTCGCGGCCGCTCGGGACCGCGCGGGGCCTGAGAGATCAGCAGCTGATGGTTAAAGGCAACTTTCAGGGCTCGGACTGAAGAGGCTGATTTGTAATTATGAAGTCTGTCTTTCTGGTTTTTATGTGGAACTTCTTTATAGGTTATAGGTTTTACAGCATAGATGGATTTTTTTGTGCCCCCAGGAAGTTGTCGTATAGTTGCAGGTCGGACGCTAAACAGTCCCTCCAGAAAAAGAGTTTTTTTGTGATTGTTGCGGGCAAGAATCCTTGATTATGCGGCACGTTTTCTTAAAAAATGCGATGGAATATGCGGGATATTTATGCAGTTTTATGCGATGAAACTGCGGGAACTTGCAAAAACTGCGGTTTGATGAAAAAGAGAAAACAAAGTGATTCCCCCAACACCGTGTTCTCACTAGGAGAAATGACATCACTTCATAACGTTCCCATGGCAACAGGGGAAAATGGCTGCTCTCGTGTGAAGTAAACGCAACATTTTTCAACTTCCTGCTGAGATATATGTGACTTTTTTCGCAACGAAAATGCGGGATTATGAAATCATGCAAGCCCCGCATATTTTGCGCGGAAATGTGCAATTTATGCGGCGAAAGTGCGGCGTATTTTAAAGAAGCTAGCAAGATCTACGTCATTTTGGCGTCACATTCGCGCACTACAGCTCGGCTGCGGCGGCTGTAAAACGGCCTTTAGTCAGTCCCTCCGTGATTATGCGATCGCAGAATTCAACGCATAATCAGCCAAAGTCCGCATATTTATGCGGGGGGGGGGCTTTTTTTCTAATACGCCGCACTTTCGCCGCATAAATTGCCGATTTCCACGCAAAATATGCGGGGCTTGCATGATTTCATAATCCCCGCATTTTTGTTGCAAAAAAGTCACATATATAATAGAGTATAATAAAGAGCATAAAGAGTGCATATAGAGTATAATAAAGAGTATAAAGAGTGCATATAGAGTATAATAAAGAGCATAAAGAGTGCATATAGAGTATAATAAAGAGTATAAAGAGTACATATAGAGTATAATAAAGAGCATAAAGAGTGCATATAGAGTATAATAAAGAGCATAAAGAGTGCATATAGAGTATAATAAAGAGTATAAAGAGTACATATAGAGTATAATAAAGAGCATAAAGAGTGCATATAGAGTATAATAAAGAGCATAAAGAGTGCATATAGAGTATAATAAAGAGCATAAAGAGTACATATAGAGTATAATAAAGAGCATAAAGAGTGCATATAGAGTATAATAAAGAGCATAAAGAGTACATATAGAGTATAATAAAGAGCATAAAGAGTGCATATAGAGTATAATAAAGAGTATAAAGAGTGCATATAGAGTATAATAAAGAGCATAAAGAGTGCATATAGAGTATAATAAAGAGTATAAAGAGTACATATAGAGTATAATAAAGAGTATAAAGAGTGCATATAGAGTATAATAAAGAGCATAAAGAGTGCATATAGAGTATAATAAAGAGTATAAAGAGTGCATATAGAGTATAATAAAGAGTATAAAGAGTGCATATAGAGTATAATAAAGAGCATAAAGAGTACATATAGAGTATAATAAAGAGTATAAAGAGTGCATATAGAGTATAATAAAGAGCATAAAGAGTGCATATAGAGTATAATAAAGAGTATAAAGAGTACATATAGAGTATAATAAAGAGTATAAAGAGTGCATATAGAGTATAATAAAGAGCATAAAGAGTACATATAGAGTATAATAAAGAGTATAAAGAGTACATATAGAGTATAATAAAGAGTATAAAGAGTACATATAGAGTATAATAAAGAGTATAAAGAGTGCATATAGAGTATAATAAAGAGTATAAAGAGTACATATAGAGTATAATAAAGAGTATAAAGAGTGCATATAGAGTATAATAAAGAGTATAAAGAGTGCATATAGAGTATAATAAAGAGCATAAAGAGTGCATATAGAGTATAATAAAGAGCATAAAGAGTACATATAGAGTATAATAAAGAGTATAAAGAGTACATATAGAGTATAATAAAGAGCATAAAGAGTACATATAGAGTATAATAAAGAGCATAAAGAGTACATATAGAGTATAATAAAGAGTATAAAGAGTACATATAGAGTATAATAAAGAGCATAAAGAGTACATATAGAGTATAATAAAGAGCATAAAGAGTGCATATAGAGTATAATAAAGAGCATAAAGAGTACATATAGAGTATAATAAAGAGCATAAAGAGTACATATAGAGTATAATAAAGAGTATAAAGAGTACATATAGAGTATAATAAAGAGCATAAAGAGTACATATAGAGTATAATAAAGAGTATAAAGAGTACATATAGAGTATAATAAAGAGTATAAAGAGTACATATAGAGTATAATAAAGAGTATAAAGAGTGCATATAGAGTATAATAAAGAGTATAAAGAGTGCATATAGAGTATAATAAAGAGTATAAAGAGTGCATATAGAGTATAATAAAGAGCATAAAGAGTACATATAGAGTATAATAAAGAGCATAAAGAGTACATATAGAGTATAATAAAGAGTATAAAGAGTACATACAGAGTATAATAAAGAGTATAAAGAGTGCATATAGAGTATAATAAAGAGCATAAAGAGTGCATATAGAGTATAATAAAGAGTATAAAGAGTGCATATAGAGTATAATAAAGAGTATAAAGAGTACATATAGAGTATAATAAAGAGCATAAAGAGTGCATATAGAGTATAATAAAGAGCATAAAGAGTGCATATAGAGTATAATAAAGAGCATAAAGAGTGCATATAGAGTATAATAAAGAGTATAAAGAGTACATATAGAGTATAATAAAGAGTATAAAGAGTGCATATAGAGTATAATAAAGAGCATAAAGAGTACATATAGAGTATAATAAAGAGTATAAAGAGTACATATAGAGTATAATAAAGAGCATAAAGAGTGCATATAGAGTATAATAAAGAGCATAAAGAGTGCATATAGAGTATAATAAAGAGTATAAAGAGTACATATAGAGTATAATAAAGAGCATAAAGAGTGCATATAGAGTATAATAAAGAGCATAAAGAGTGCATATAGAGTATAATAAAGAGTATAAAGAGTGCATATAGAGTATAATAAAGAGTATAAAGAGTGCATATAGAGTATAATAAAGAGTATAAAGAGTGCATATAGAGTATAATAAAGAGCATAAAGAGTACATATAGAGTATAATAAAGAGTATAAAGAGTGCATATAGAGTATAATAAAGAGCATAAAGAGTGCATATAGAGTATAATAAAGAGTATAAAGAGTACATATAGAGTATAATAAAGAGTATAAAGAGTGCATATAGAGTATAATAAAGAGCATAAAGAGTACATATAGAGTATAATAAAGAGTATAAAGAGTACATATAGAGTATAATAAAGAGTATAAAGAGTACATATAGAGTATAATAAAGAGTATAAAGAGTGCATATAGAGTATAATAAAGAGTATAAAGAGTACATATAGAGTATAATAAAGAGTATAAAGAGTGCATATAGAGTATAATAAAGAGCATAAAGAGTGCATATAGAGTATAATAAAGAGCATAAAGAGTGCATATAGAGTATAATAAAGAGCATAAAGAGTACATATAGAGTATAATAAAGAGTATAAAGAGTACATATAGAGTATAATAAAGAGCATAAAGAGTACATATAGAGTATAATAAAGAGCATAAAGAGTACATATAGAGTATAATAAAGAGTATAAAGAGTACATATAGAGTATAATAAAGAGCATAAAGAGTACATATAGAGTATAATAAAGAGCATAAAGAGTGCATATAGAGTATAATAAAGAGCATAAAGAGTACATATAGAGTATAATAAAGAGCATAAAGAGTACATATAGAGTATAATAAAGAGCATAAAGAGTACATATAGAGTATAATAAAGAGCATAAAGAGTACATATAGAGTATAATAAAGAGCATAAAGAGTACATATAGAGTATAATAAAGAGTATAAAGAGTACATATAGAGTATAATAAAGAGTATAAAGAGTGCATATAGAGTATAATAAAGAGTATAAAGAGTGCATATAGAGTATAATAAAGAGCATAAAGAGTACATATAGAGTATAATAAAGAGCATAAAGAGTACATATAGAGTATAATAAAGAGTATAAAGAGTACATACAGAGTATAATAAAGAGTATAAAGAGTACATATAGAGTATAATAAAGAGCATAAAGAGTGCATATAGAGTATAATAAAGAGTATAAAGAGTGCATATAGAGTATAATAAAGAGTATAAAGAGTACATATAGAGTATAATAAAGAGCATAAAGAGTGCATATAGAGTATAATAAAGAGCATAAAGAGTGCATATAGAGTATAATAAAGAGTATAAAGCGTACATATAGAGTATAATAAAGAGCATAAAGAGTGCATATAGAGTATAATAAAGAGTATAAAGAGTACATATAGAGTATAATAAAGAGTATAAAGAGTGCATATAGAGTATAATAAAGAGCATAAAGAGTACATATAGAGTATAATAAAGAGTATAAAGAGTACATATAGAGTATAATAAAGAGCATAAAGAGTGCATATAGAGTATAATAAAGAGCATAAAGAGTGCATATAGAGTATAATAAAGAGTATAAAGAGTACATATAGAGTATAATAAAGAGCATAAAGAGTGCATATAGAGTATAATAAAGAGTATAAAGAGTACATATAGAGTATAATAAAGAGTATAAAGAGTGCATATAGAGTATAATAAAGAGCATAAAGAGTACATATAGAGTATAATAAAGAGTATAAAGAGTACATATAGAGTATAATAAAGAGCATAAAGAGTGCATATAGAGTATAATAAAGAGTATAAAGAGTACATATAGAGTATAATAAAGAGTATAAAGAGTACATATAGAGTATAATAAAGAGTATAAAGAGTGCATATAGAGTATAATAAAGAGCATAAAGAGTGCATATAGAGTATAATAAAGAGCATAAAGAGTGCATATAGAGTATAATAAAGAGTATAAAGAGTACATATAGAGTATAATAAAGAGCATAAAGAGTACATATAGAGTATAATAAAGAGTATAAAGAGTGCATATAGAGTATAATAAAGAGCATAAAGAGTGCATATAGAGTATAATAAAGAGCATAAAGAGTGCATATAGAGTATAATAAAGAGTATAAAGAGTACATATAGAGTATAATAAAGAGCATAAAGAGTACATATAGAGTATAATAAAGAGTATAAAGAGTGCATATAGAGTATAATAAAGAGCATAAAGAGTGCATATAGAGTATAATAAAGAGCATAAAGAGTGCATATAGAGTATAATAAAGAGTATAAAGAGTGCATATAGAGTATAATAAAGAGTATAAAGAGTGCATATAGAGTATAATAAAGAGCATAAAGAGTGCATATAGAGTATAATAAAGAGTATAAAGAGTACATATAGAGTATAATAGAGTATAAAGAGTACATATAGAGTATAATAAAGAGCATAAAGAGTGCATATAGAGTATAATAAAGAGTATAAAGAGTACATATAGAGTATAATAAAGAGTATAAAAAGTGCATATAGAGTATAATAAAGAGTATAAAGAGTGCATATAGAGTATAATAAAGAGTATAAAGAGTGCATATAGAGTATAATAAAGAGTATAAAGAGTGCATATAGAGTATAATAAAGAGCATAAAGAGTGCATATAGAGTATAATAAAGAGCATAAAGAGTACATATAGAGTATAATAAAGAGTATAAAGAGTGCATATAGAGTATAATAAAGAGCATAAAGAGTACATATAGAGTATAATAAAGAGCATAAAGAGTGCATATAGAGTATAATAAAGAGTATAAAGAGTACATATAGAGTATAATAAAGAGTATAAAGAGTGCATATAGAGTATAATAAAGAGCATAAAGAGTGCATATAGAGTATAATAAAGAGTATAAAGAGTGCATATAGAGTATAATAAAGAGTATAAAGAGTGCATATAGAGTATAATAAAGAGTATAAAGAGTGCATATAGAGTATAATAAAGAGTATAAAGAGTGCATATAGAGTATAATGAGTACATATAGAGTATAATAAAGAGTGTAAAGAGTACATACAGAGTATAATATAGAGTATAAAGAGTACACATAGAGTATAATAAAGAGCATAAAGAGTGCATATAGAGTATAAAGAGTACATATAGAGTATAATCAAGAGTGTAAAGAGTACATACAGAGTATAATAAAGAGTATAAAGAGTGCATATAGAGTATAATAAAGAGCATAAAGAGTGCATATAGAGTGTAAAGAGTACATATAGAGTATAATAAAGAGCATAAAGAGTACACATAGAGTATAAAGAGTACATATAGAGTATAATAAAGAGCATAAAGAGTGCATATAGAGTGTAAAGAGTGCATATAGAGTATAATAAAGAGTATAAAGAGTACATATAGAGTATAAAGAGTACATATAGAGTATAAAGAGTACATATAGAGTATAATAAAGAGCATAAAGAGTACATATAGAGTATAAAGAGTACATATAGAGTATAATAAAGAGCATAAAGAGTACATACAGAGTATAATAAAGAGTATAAAGAGTACATATAGAGTATAATAAAGAGCATAAAGAGTACATACAGAGTATAATAAAGAGTATAAAGAGTGCATATAGAGTGTAAAGAGTGCATATAGAGTATAATAAAGAGTATAAAGAGTACATATAGAGTATAAAGAGTACATATAGAGTATAATAAAGAGCATAAAGAGTACATATAGAGTATAAAGAGTACATATAGAGTATAATAAAGAGCATAAAGAGTACATATAGAGTATAATAAAGAGTATAAAGAGTACATATAGAGTATAAAGAGTACATATAGAGTATAATAAAGAGCATAAAGAGTACATATAGAGTATAAAGAGTGCATATAGAGTATAATAAAGAGTATAAAGAGTACATATAGAGTATAATAAAGAGCATAAAGAGTACATATAGAGTATAAAGAGTACATATAGAGTATAATAAAGAGCATAAAGAGTGCATATAGAGTATAAAGAGTACATATAGAGTATAATAAAGAGCATAAAGAGTACATACAGAGTATAATAAAGAGTATAAAGAGTACATATAGAGTATAATAAAGAGCATAAAGAGTACAGACAGAGTATAATAAAGAGTATAAAGAGTACATATAGAGTATAATAAAGAGTATAAAGAGTACATATAGAGTATAATAAAGAGCATAAAGAGTACATACAGAGTATAATAAAGAGTATAAAGAGTACATATAGAGTATAATAAAGAGTATAAAGAGTACATACAGAGTATAATAAAGAGTATAAAGAGTACATATAGAGTATAATAAAGAGCATAAAGAGTACATACAGAGTATAATAAAGAGCATAAAGAGTACATATAGAGTATAATAAAGAGCATAAAGAGTGCATATAGAGTATAATAAAGAGTATAAAGAGTGCATATAGAGTATAATAAAGAGCATAAAGAGTGCATATAGAGTATAATAAAGAGCATAAAGAGTGCATATAGAGTATAATAAAGAGTATAAAGAGTGCATATAGAGTATAATAAAGAGCATAAAGAGTGCATATAGAGTATAATAAAGAGTATAAAGAGTACATATAGAGTATAATAAAGAGTATAAAGAGTGCATATAGAGTATAATAAAGAGTATAAAGAGTACATATAGAGTATAATAAAGAGTATAAAGAGTGCATATAGAGTATAATAAAGAGTATAAAGAGTGCATATAGAGTATAATAAAGAGTATAAAGAGTACATATAGAGTATAAACTGCCTGAAAACGTGGGTCTCCGTTCGCTCTGGAGCTCGTTTCACGTTAGGTGAGAAACACAGGAAGTGAACCAAGTAACAGAGCATTTCCTCGCCTGCGGTGCACACAATTTATCCTGATTTTATTCAGAAGAAGAAGAAGAGGAGGAGGAGGAGGAGGAGGAGGAGGAGGAGGAGGAGGATGCACGGACAGTTCAAGGACTCTTACGTCGATGTAAACGCACTCCCTGACCCCCGACTGTGAACCCAGTACACGAGAGTTGAAGGTGAATGTTTTTTTTGGCCCACCCACCGCCTCCCCTCCCCTCCCCTCGCCGCTCTGAACTTTCCTCAGAGTGGGACCGCCGCTTGTTTCTCGTCAGTCCTCCTTCCTGTCAACCTGTCAGACCCGGCGGCGTGGGCGGGGGGGGGGGGCGGGGGGGCGGGGGGGACGTAACACTGCTGCCGTTTCGTGGCACACTGTGTACTTTTTGCATTTTTAATCATCACTCTGCTGTGAGAAAAATCGTTTGGATTGGAAGTTTGTTTTTCTGTCCGAACACCTGGTTCTGATTGTGTGTTTTCCTGCAGTCTGCGCGTGCACCTGAAGGCAACTCAGCACCGCCTCACCTTCCTCGCATCACGGGTCAGCGGCGAGCCGAGGCCTCCCGGTCGGGTGATCTCCCGGTATGAGTGACTTCATCAGCTAAGAAGGCGCTTGCCAGACGATCGTACAACTCATATAATTAAGAGGCTTATTTGAATTTGCGCAGGGGTACAAAACGCCATTATCGTCTTAGCGTGGATTTGGCGTTGAATCATTTTCCTGATAACCACACACTTAGAAGATTATCTGCGGCTGAACGGCTCGCCGCGGAGCTCTGAACCGGGAGAACAAGAGCTGAAAGATTTATGAGCACACGGTTGTTTTTCCAGGAATCACAAGAGTCATGATGTCCGCGGGGGCCGCTGGCCGGGCGCCACGCTCTGCTCGTGGCCCGCTTCACCCGCGCCAGTAACATCAGAGTCATGTGATCAAACACTCTGATGGTAAAATAACAGGTGTAACGAGGTCAGTTTGGTGGAAATAATCACTTAACATGAGGAAATATGCTGGCTCTATACACACACACACACACACACACACACAGAGAGACAGACACACACACACACACACACACACAGAGAGACAGACACACACACACAGACACACACACAGACAGAGACACACACACACACACACACACACGCATAGACAGATACACACACACACACAGAGACAGACAGAGACACACACACACACACACACACACACACACACACATAGACAGATACACACACACACACAGAGGCTCACACACACACACACACACACACACACACATAGACAGATACACACACACACACAGACACACAGACACAGACACACACACACACACACACACAGATACACACACACACACACACACACACAGAGACACACACACACACACACACACACAGAGACAGACACACACACACACACACACACACACACACACACACACACACACACACACACACACACACACACACACACACAGACAGACAGACAGACAGACAGACAGACAGACACACACACACACACATATAGACACACACACACACACACACAGTCACACACACACACACACACACACACACACACACACAGTCACACACACACACACAGTCACACACACACACACACATAGACAGACACACACACACACACAGTCACACACACACACAGTCACACACACACACACACACACACACACACACACACACACACACACACACACACACACACACACACACACACACAGCAAGCATTTTGATGGATAAACCATTTAGCTGCAATCACCATCTCTGCCTATATACGTTGAGATAATTCATGGTAATGCACGTTCAGGGTGTATATTTACTTTACAGGCAGCCTGATAAAGATCATGCGGCATGTTTCTGCTCAGTGTTGCTGAGTACAATTGGGAGATTTGTTGCGGGGGGCTCAGAGGGGCCCCCCGATGGCCCCCTGTGGGGCCTGAACAGAGCGGCTGTGGTCCGAACACACTGAGGCAGTGTCTCCGCCTCGGGCTGCGTCCATCACTCACAGGCTGTCCATCACAGCGCCCGGTCCCCTGGGTGAAAGGCTGCCCGAGTGGGACAAGGAGGAGGATTCTTTCCCAAAAAAAAACATGATTCAGCAGATTTAGCAGCGTCTTTATTGCTGGAGCGTTTCAGCCGGCGAGTTTGCACTGGATGAGAAGCAGAGAGACGTGAACATGGGGGAACAAAGACAAAAAAAAGTGATTCCCCCCCAACACCGTGTTCTCACTAGGAGAAATGACGTCACTTCAAAACGTTCCCATGGCAACAGGGGGAAATGGCTGCTCTCGTGTGAAGTAAACGCAACATTTTTCATCTTTCTGCTGAGATATATGTGACTTTTTTGCAACGAAAATGCGGGGATTATGAAATCATGTTACCTTCGTTACGGTCATGTTTCCTCCGTGTCCAGCGCGTCACGTTTACTTTGTCCTCTGTGTCACGTTTCCTTCGTGTCCTGCGCGTCACGTTCCCTTCGTGTCCCGGGAAGGAAACACGAACATGACGCGTGGGACACGAAGGAAACGTGACTCCTTCGTGTCCTCTGCGTCACATTTCCTTTGTGTCCTCTGTGTCACGTTTCCTTCGTGTCCCGGGCGTCACGTTTCCTTTGTGTCCTCTGTGTCACGTTTCCTTCGTGTCCCGGGCGTCACGTTTCCTTTGTGTCCTCTGTGTCACGTTTCCTTCATGTCCTCTGTGTCATGTTTCCTTCGTGTCCAGCGTGTCACCTTTACTTTGTGTCCCGGGCGTCACGTTTCCTTCGTGTCCTCTGTGTCACGTTTCCTTCGTGTCCTCTGTGTCACGTTTCCTTCGTGTCCTCTGTGTCATGTTTCCTTTGTGTCCCGGGCGTCACGTTTCCTTCGTGTCCTCTGTGTCACGTTTCCTTCGTGTCCTCTGTGTCACGTTTACTTCGTGTCCTGGGCGTCACGTTTCCTTCGTGTCCTCTGTGTCACGCTTCCTTTGTGTCCTCTGTGTCACGCTTCCTTCGTGTCCTCTGTGTCACGCTTCCTTCGTGTCCTCTGTTTCACGCTTCCTTCGTGTCCTCTGTGTCACGTTTCCTTCGTGTCCTCTGTGTCACGTTTCCTTCGTGTCCCGGGCGTCACGTTTCCTTCGTGTCCTCTGTGTCACGTTTCCTTCGTGTCCTCTGTGTCACGTTTCCTTCGTGTCCAGCGTGTCACGTTTCCTTCGTGTCCTCTGTGTCACGCTTCCTTCGTGTCCTCTGTGTCACGCTTCCTTCGTCTCCTCTGTGTCACGCTTCCTTCGTGTCCTCTGTGTCACGCTTCCTTCGTGTCCTCTGTTTCACGCTTCCTTCGTGTCCTCTGTGTCACGTTTCCTTCGTGTCCTCTGTGTCACGTTTCCTTCGTGTCCCGGGCGTCACGTTTCCTTCCTGTCCTCTGTGTCACGTTTCCTTTGTGTCCTCTGTGTCACGTTTCCTTTGTGTCCTCTGTGTCACGTTTCCTTTGTGTCCTCTGTGTCACGTTTCCTTTGTGTCCTCTGTGTCACGTTTCCTTCGTGTCCTCTGTGTCACGTTTCCTTTGTGTCCTCTGTGTCACGTTTCCTTCGTGTCCTCTGTGTCACGTTTCCTTCGTGTCCTCTGTGTCACGTTTCCTTCGTGTCCCAGGCGTCACGTTTCCTTCGTGTCCTCTGTGTCACGTTTCCTTTGTGTCCCGGGCGTCATGTTTCCTTCGTGTCCTCTGTGTCACGTTTCCTTTGTGTCCCGGGCGTCACGTTTCCTTCGTGTCCTCTGTGTCACGTTTCCTTTGTGTCCTCTGTGTCACGTTTCCTTTGTGTCCTCTGTGTCACGTTTCCTTTGTGTCCTCTGTGTCACGTTTCCTTTGTGTCCTCTGTGTCACGTTTCCTTTGTGTCCTCTGTGTCACGTTTCCTTTGTGTCCTCTGTGTCACGTTTCCTTCGTGTCCCAGGCGTCACGTTTCCTTCGTGTCCTCTGTGTCACGTTTCCTTCGTGTCCTCTGTGTCACGTTTCCTTCGTGTCCCGGGCGTCACGTTTCCTTTGTGTCCTCTGTGTCACGTTTCCTTCGTGTCCTCTGTGTCATGTTTCCTTCGTGTCCAGCGTGTCACCTTTACTTTTGTGTCCCGGGCGTCACGTTTCCTTCGTGTCCTCTGTGTCACGTTTCCTTCCTGTCCCGGGCGTCACGTTTCCTTCGTGTCCTCTGTGTCATGTTTCCTTCGTGTCCAGCGTGTCACCTTTACTTTGTGTCCCGGGCGTCACGTTTCCTTCGTGTCCTCTGTGTCACGTTTCCTTCGTGTCCCGGGCGTCACGTTTCCTTCGTGTCCTCTGTGTCACGTTTCCTTCGTGTCCTCTGTCACGTTTCCTTCGTGTCCAGCGTGTCACGTTTACTTTGTCCTCTGTGTCACGTTTCCTTCGAGTCCTCTGTGTCACGTTTCCTTTGTGTCCTGCGCGTCACGTTTCCTTCGTGTCCCGTGCGTCACGTTTCCTAAACTCAACCATCCCGTTATTGTTTTCCTAAACCCAACTGTTCGAAAAGCGATTATGCGTCTTGATAACACGCCAAAATGGCATACGAACTGGCGGGTCATACATACGCCACTTATTGAGCTCAGTCAGCAACCCGTCCGCTGTATACACGCGGATAGCTCAAAATGCGTACAGATGACACGCCACTTGGCTTTAGAAAGTGGCGTGTATGTTTACGTGAAGTCATGATGACGCGTTGCGGAAGAAGATAAGGAGAAAACACAAGATTTATAGTATAGTATTGTGTTTTTATAGTATAGTATAGTCGTTTTGGTGCCTAATCACGGTGCTCTGTAACCGGCTCACAGTCACGTTTTCTCTGCTAAACTTAACTGTCATGTGACCAGCCAGCGGGCGCCTAATTTCGTAGGATATCATACGAATTGTTGTGCATAAGTTTGCGTACGATATCATATAAACACGTTAATGAGAAGGCGTTGAGTTGTGACGGAGACTGTGTGATAGAAATAAAATCACAAACTATTCACATCCATCCAATCATCTGTGGCTCCATATTCATCTGATTTAGATTCCCACTCACTTACTCTGGCAGACCGAACTGACCATAAACATAACAATATAGTCATATTTATGGTTACTAGCGGAGTAGTCGGCCCCACTTCTGGCTTTTTGAAACATCCTGTTTGGATGAACTCGGTAAGGGAAGGAAAGGGAAAGGGGAGCAACTTTAATTGTTTTAAATAAATCCAGAATTGTCTTTGACAATGAATGCCTCGACGTGCCAAGACTTTGTCCACGTTTCCATGTTTGATGCCGGCGTGTGGAGACCTGCGTCCATCAGAGTGACGTGACTGACTGAAGGAGCCTTGTTGACAAGTCTGGACGTCTTCAGTGGAAACACAACATCTGAACAGCAGCCACTTTGTCACGTCCCTATAGTTGTTTTAGCGGCTAACAGGCTATCAATCACAGCCACTCCCTCGTGTCGTCACTGTGAATGAATTTATCTCAGTCCCTGCAGAAAAACACAGTTTTTTTTTTTGTGATTGTTGCGGGCAAAAATCCTTTAATATGCTGCATGTTTTCTTAAAAAATGTGATGGAATATGCGAGATATTTATGCAATTTTATGTGATGAAATTGTGGGAACTTGCAAAAACTGCGGTTTGATGAAAAAGAGAAACAAAGTGATTCCCCCCCAACACCGTGTTCTCACTAGGCGAAATTACATCACTTCATAACGTTCCCATGGCAACAGGGGAAAATGGCTGCTCTCGTGTGAAGTAAACGCAACATTTTTCAACTTTCCGCTGAGATATATGTGACTTTTTTTGCAACGAAAATGCGGGAATTACCAGCATATTTTGCGCAGAAATCGGCAATTTATGCGGTGAAAGTGCGGCGTATTTGAATAAACGCGCCCCCCCCCCCCCCCCCACATAAATAAGATAAGATAAGATAAGCCTTTATTGTCTCCTATAGGAGAAATTTGTCTTGGGCATTCGAAAGAACAAAATGGCGACACATCACGCATAAACACACAATAAACATACAGTTAACCAACATAAAAACATAGTCTATGTATCTATGTAAATATGCAGACTTTGGCTGATTATGCATTGAATTCTGCGATCGCATAATCACGTTTTTCTGGAGGGACTGATGTCTTAAATCCGACTGTGAGAAGATAATAACAATGAGGCGTTTTTGTGTACTTTGTCTAACAGACAAAAAAATATTTGGCAAGATTAGGGGACAAAAAGTGTATACTGTTTTCTGTGATTCTGAGAAAAAATAAATGTGATTTATGTAAAAAAAAAATCTTGCAAAGTCCAGCTCTGCAGCCGTGTTTGACAGAATATTAAATATAATTTTGTTAACAATAAACAGCGTGCAGAAGAAGAATTTTTCAGGCATCCAGACACGTTTTTCTCTTCTCTTACATGATCAGGAGTTTGTTGTCCTCCCGTGAACGTGCTGCAGACAAAGGAGCCAAAAACATCAGGCCGAAGGCGCTGTGTAGAGCTCGAGTGTAGACGCTTTGGACAAGATGTCGTGTCGGGGGAAATAAATCACCATCAGAGGTGACTCTCCTAATCACGTTGTCGGAGCGGGCCTCTCTCTTCTGCAGCCTTCTAATCAACCCTGAGAGCGGGGACAGAAACCAGCTGCACCGCTGATATGAAAGGGAACGTTTCATGAGAAAACAGGTGAGACACCTCTCTGCTGTCTTTGATGATCGCCAAGGAACTAAACAAAAACACAAATGACCGTTCTTTCCCCCTTGTTGCTCTGGGTCGCACGTACATAAAACATTGTTTGGTTTGCAATTTGTCAATCTAAAGTATAATTCAATAACAATATGAGTAATATTTTAGATTATTATATAATTAAAATATATATTATCACAATTTGTAATAAAAGCAGTTAATATATCACTGCTGTAAATACAATTTCATGAAATACAGTAAAATAGACAAAATTAAAAATACAGTAAAATACTGTTTTATAGTACTACAGTATTGTCCTTTATACTGTAAATTGCTTTACAGTACAATCACAGTAGTTTTTTGTAAATCAAAATACAGCAAGTTACTGGCAACCGTGCTGCCTGTAAATTACTGTAAATATACAAGGAAATTGTTTACAGAGAAAAACGCAGAGTTTTTTGTGATTGTTGCGGGCAAAAATCCTTGATTATGCGGCACGTTTTCTTAAAACATGTGATGGAATATGTGAGATATTTATGCAGTTTTATGCGATGAAATTGCGGGAACTTGCAAAAACTGCGGTTTGATGAAAAAGAGAAAACAAAGTGATTCCCCCCCAACACCGTGTTCTCACTAGGTGAAATGACATCACTTCATAACGTTCCCATGGCAACAGGGGAAAATGGCTGCTCTTGTGTGAAGTAAACGCAACATTTTTCAACTTCCTGCTGAGATATATGTGACTTTTTTGCAACGAAAATGCGAGGATTATGAAATCATGCAAGCGCGGAAATCGGCAATTTACGCGGCGAAAGTGCGCCGTATTTAAAAAAATGCGGCCCCCCGCATAAATATGCAGACTTTGGCTGATTATGCGTTGAATTCTGCAATCGCATAATCGCGTTTTTCTGGAGGGAGTGACAATATGAGTAATATTTTAGATTATTATATAATTAAAACATATATTATCACAATTTGTAATAAAAGCAGTAATATATCAGTGCTGCAGATATTACAGTACAATACAATTAAATAGACAAAATTAAAAAATACAGTAAAATACTGTTTTATAGTACTACAGTATTGTCCTTTATACTGTAAAATACTGTTTTATAGTACTACAGTATTGTCATTTATACTGTAAAATACTGTTTTATAGTACTACAGTATTGTCCTTTATACTGTAAATTGCTTTACAGTACAATCACAGTAGTTTTTTGTAAATCAAAATACAGCAAGTTACTGGCAACCGTGCTGCCTGTAAATTACTGTAAATATACAAGGAAATCGTTTACAGTGTATAATTCAATAACACTATGAGTAATATTTTAGATTATTATATAATTAAAACATATATTATCACAATTTGTAATACAAGCAGTAATATATCACTGCTGCAGATATTACAGTACAATACAATTTCATGAAATACAGTAAAATAGACTAAATTAAAAAATACAGTAAAGTACTGTTTTATAGTACTACAGTATTGTCCTTTATACTGTAAAATATTGTTTTATAGTACTACAGTATTGTCCTTTATACTGTAAAATACTGTTTTATAGTACTACAGTATTGTCCTTTATACTGTAAATTGCTTTACAGTACAATCACAGTAGTTTTTTGTAAATCAAAATACAGCAAGTTACTGGCAACCGTGCTCCCTGTAAATTACTGTAAATATTTTACATCACATGTCATTTAGCGACTTACAATTGCTATATATATATATATATATATATATATATATATATATATATATATATATATATCAGAGCTGACACGCCTCTGGAGCAACTAGGGGTTAAGTGTCTTGCTCAGGGACACATTGGTTGATGTATCATGGTGGGAATCGAACCCTGGTCTCCCACACCAAAGGCATGTGTTCTAACCACTGCGCCATCACCACCCCAAGGAAATTGTTTACAGTGTATAGTTGAGACGTTTCAGGATGCTGGAACGTTCCCATATCTCATAACTAGAACAAGATGTCCTCTGGGTTGATAGCCGGTGGAATAAAAAAAAGGCGAGGGAGGGGGGGGGGGCAGGCGGCGAGGGGGGGCACGGTGCGAGATTGAGTTGGAAAGGCGAGAGAGAGAATTGGAATGGCAGTGGGCCGGGTTCCTAATGCACACAGCGAAGGCCAAAGTTTAGAGCCGCTCTGTGCCGGGAATACCAAACGCCTGGCGCCCCTGCCTGGCGGACAATAGGCCGATGGGCGTGCTGCAGCAGCTTAATTTTCAAAGAGCGAGAGGCGAGCGCTGCCCATCTCTTTCAGTGCAGAGCAACAGGCCCAAAACGGCATAAAGACACATTGTGAACGTGGCAGAAACTGAGCCATCCGTGTTTTCACAGAACTGTCCTTCAGAGCTGAAGTCAGGGAGACTCGGGTTTTATAAAACACGAATGCTGCTCCACGCACGTCGGGGGGCCTTCACGGTGGCCACAAACGTCACGGTGGCCACAAACGTGCCGTTTGACATGAAGTCACTGAAACAAGCTGATTTTACTAGTTTCTCTCCACTCGTCTTTTAAAGAGACTCCAGAGATCTACACAGACTTTCTGCATTCCCAGGAGACAGAGAGGAGAGAGACAAGAGGAGAGAGACAAGAGAGGAGAGAGACAAGAGGAGAGAGACAAGAGAGGAGAGAGAGAGACAAGAGAGGAGAGAGGAGAGAGACAAGAGAGGAGAGAGACGAGAGAGGAGAGAAAGGAGAGAGACAAGAGAGGAGAGACGAGAGAGGAGAGAGACGAGAGACAAGAGAGGAGAGAGACGAGAGAGGAGAGACAAGAGAGACGAGAGAGGAGAGAGACAAGAGAGGAGAGAGACGAGAGAGACAACAGAGGAGAGAGACGAGAGAGACAACAGAGGAGAGAGACGAGAGACAAGAGAGGAGAGAGACAAGAGAGGAGAGAGTAGAGGGGAGAGAGACAAGAGAGGAGAGAGACGAGAGAGAGGAGAGACAAGAGAGGAGACGAGAGAGGAGAGAGACAACAGAGAAGAGAGACAAGAGAGGAGACAAGAGAGGAGAGAGAGGAGAGAGGAGAGACAAGAGAGGAGAGAGAGGAGAGAGACAAGAGAGGAGAGAGACAAGAGAGGAGAGAGGAGAGAGACAAGAGAGAAGAGAGGAGAGAGAGGAGAGAGACAAGAGAGGAGAGAGAGGAGAGAGACAAGAGAGGAGAGAGACAAGAGGAGAAAGAGGAGAGAGACAAGAGAGGAGAGAGACAAGAGAGGAGAGAGGAGACAAGAGAGGAGAGAGACAAGAGAGGAGAGAGGAGACAAGGAAGGAGAGAGAGGAGAGAGGAGAGAGAGGAGAGAGGAGAGACAAGAGAGGAGAGAGAGGAGAGAGACAAGAGAGGAGAGAGACAAGAGAGGAGAGAGGAGAGAGACAAGAGAGAAGAGAGGAGAGAGAGGAGAGAGACAAGAGAGGAGAGAGAGGAGAGAGACGAGAGAGGAGAGAGACAAGAGAGGAGAGAGACAAGAGAGGAGAGAGGAGAGAGACAAGAGAGGAGAGAGACAAGAGGAGAAAGAGGAGAGAGACAAGAGAGGAGAGAGACAAGAGAGGAGAGAGGAGACAAGAGAGGAGAGAGACAAGAGAGGAGAGAGGAGACAAGGAAGGAGAGAGAGGAGAGAGGAGAGAGAGGAGAGAGGAGAGACAAGAGAGGAGAGAGAGGAGAGAGACAAGAGAGGAGAGAGACAAGAGAGGAGAGAGGAGAGAGACAAGAGAGAAGAGAGGAGAGGGAGGAGAGAGACAAGAGAGGAGAGAGAGGAGAGAGACGAGAGAGGAGAGAGACAAGAGAGGAGAGAGACAAGAGAGGAGAGAGGAGAGAGACAAGAGAGGAGAGAGACAAGAGAGGAGAGAGGAGAGAGACAAGAGAGAAGAGAGGAGAGAGAGGAGAGAGACAAGAGAGGAGAGAGAGGAGAGAGACGAGAGAGGAGAGAGACAAGAGAGGAGAGAGGAGAGAGACAAGAGAGGAGAGAGACAAGAGAGGAGAGAGGAGAGAGACAAGAGAGAAGAGAGGAGAGAGAGGAGAGAGACAAGAGAGGAGAGAGAGGAGAGAGAAGAGAGGAGAGAGACAAGAGAGGAGAGACAAGAGAGGAGAGAGACAACAGAGGAGAGAGACGAGAGAGGAGAGAGATGAGAGAGGAGAGAGACAAGAGAGGAGAAAGACAACAGAGGAGAGAGACGAGAGAGGAGAGAGACGAGAGAGGAGAGACAAGAGAGGAGAGAGACAACAGAGGAGAGAGACGAGAGAGGAGAGAGATGAGAGAGGAGAGAGGAGAGAGACAAGAGAGGAGAGAGACAAGAGAGGAGAGAGGAGAGAGACAAGAGAGGAGAGAGGAGAGAGACAAGAGAGGAGAGAGAGGAGAGAGACGAGAGAGGAGAGACAAGAGAGGAGAGAGACAAGAGAGGAGAGAGGAGAGAGACAAGAGAGGAGAGAGACAAGAGAGGAGAGAGACAAGAGAGGAGAGAGGAGAGAGACAAGAGAGGAGAGAGGAGAGAGACAAGAGAGGAGAGAGACAAGAGAGGAGAGAGACAAGAGAGGAGAGAGACAAGAGAGGAGAGAGACAAGAGAGGAGAGAGGAGAGAGAGGAGAGACAAGAGAGGAGAGAGACGAGAGACAAGAGAGGAGAGAGACAAGAGAGGAGAGAGGAGAGAGAGGAGAGAGACAAGAGAGGAGAGAGAGGAGAGAGAAGAGAGGAGAGAGACAAGAGAGGAGAGAGAGGAGAGAGACAACAGAGGAGAGAGACGAGAGAGGAGAGAGACGAGAGAGGAGAGAGACGAGAGAGGAGAGAGATGAGAGAGGAGAGACAAGAGAGGAGAGAGACAAGAGAGGAGAGAGAGGATAGAGACAAGAGAGGAGAGAGAGGAGAGAGAAGAGAGGAGAGAGACAAGAGAGGAGAGAGAGCAGAGAGACAACAGAGGAGAGAGACAAGAGAGGAGAGAGACAACAGAGGAGAGAGACGAGAGAGGAGAGAGATGAGAGAGGAGAGACAAGAGAGGAGAGAGACGAGAGAGGAGAGAGACGAGAGAGGAGAGACAAGAGAGGAGAGAGACGAGAGAGGAGAGAGACAAGAGAGGAGACAAGAGAGGAGAGAGAGGAGAGAGGAGACAAGAGAGGAGAGAGACAAGAGAGGAGAGAGAGGAGAGAGGAGAGAGGAGAGAGACAAGAGAGGAGAGAGACAAGAGAGGAGAGAGAGGAGAGAGGAGACAAGAGAGGAGAGAGACAAGAGAGGAGAGAGAGGAGAGAGGAGAGAGACAAGAGAGGAGAGACGAGAGAGGAGAGAGACAAGAGAGGAGAGAGAGGAGAGAGGAGAGAGACAAGAGAGGAGAGACGAGAGAGGAGAGAGACAAGAGAGGAGAGAGGAGACAAGAGAGGAGAGAGGAGACAAGAGAGGCGAAAGAGGAGAGAGACAAGAGAGGAGAGAGGAGAGAGGAGACAAGAGAGGAGAGAGGAGAGAGAGAGGAGAGAGGAGAGAGACAAGAGAGGAGAGAGACAAGAGAGGAGAGAGGAGAGAGAGAGGAGAGAGGAGAGAGACAAGAGAGGAGAGAGACAAGAGAGGAGAGAGGAGAGAGAGAGGAGAGAGGAGAGAGAGAGGAGAGAGGAGAGAGAGAGGAGAGAGGAGAGGAGAGAGACAAGAGAGGAGAGAGACAAGAGAGGAGAGAGAGAGGAGAGAGGAGAGAGAGAGGAGAGAGGAGAGAGGAGAGAGAATCTTTAATTTCCCGGTTGTTGCGTCTGAGACCGGGTTGCTATATACGGTTAAAGTTGAAGGTTTCGGCACCAGGATGTCTCGGTAAAGTTCAGGGCGGAGCATGTTTGGGTTAAAGTAACTATACTTCACGGTGGTTAGACGACCTTCGTTGTCACGATTACAACAATAAAAACATGGGAACAATCACGGTCACGCTTTAGAAAACAACCTTGACTGAAAAGCAAAAAGCCATCCCACATAAACATGTACTTTCTTTGTGCATTTTGCTGAAACGACTGTCATGTCTGTACGTACACTGTCAGAAATAAAGGTACAGTGAGGGTACAATTAAGTACAACCCCAAATCAGACAAAGTTGGGACAGTATGAATAACACAAATAAAAAAAGAAAGTAGTGATTTCCAAATGTACTTTGACTTGTATTTCATTGCAGACAACATAACATAATTTTTGCAAGTTCCCGCAATTTTTTTGTAAGTTCCCGCAATTTTTCACCGCATAAAATTGCATAAATATCCCGCGTATTCCATCGCAATTTTTTAGAAAACGTGCCTCATAATCAAGGATTTTTGCCCGCAACAATCACAAAAAAACTCTGCTTTTTTCTGGAGGGACTGATACTTGAGTTTTTTGTATGTACAACCCCAAATCAGAAAAAGTTGGGACAGTATGGAAAAACACAAATTAAAAAAAGAAAGTAGTGATTTCTAAATGTACTTTGACTTGTATTTCATTGCAGTACCGCAGTTTTTTTTGTAAGTTCCCACAATTTATTTGCAAGTTCCCGCAATTTATTTGCAAGTTCCCGCAATTTATTTGCAAGTTCCCGCAATTTTTGCAAGTTCCCGCAATTTTTGCAAGTTCCCGCAATTTTTGCAAATTCACGTAATTTTTGTAAGTTCCCGCAATTTTTTTTTACGTTCCCACAATTTTAGCAAGTTCCCGCAGTTTTTTTGTAAGTTCCCGCAATTTTTGCAAATTCACGTAATTTTTGTAAGTTCCCTTAATTTTTTTGTAAGTTCCCGCAATTTTTAAATTTGCATAAATATCCCCAATATTCCATCGCAATTTTTTAGAAAACGTGCCGCATAATCAAGGATTTTTGCCCGCAACAATCACAAAAAAACTCTGGAGTTTTTTTGGAGGGAATGGTACTTGAGTTTTTTGTATGTACAACCCCAAATCAGAAAAAGTTGGGACAGTATGGAAAAACACAAATTAAAAAAAGAAAGTAGTGATTTCTAAATGTACTTTGACTTGTATTTCATTGCAGTACCGCAGTTTTTTTTTGTAAGTTCCCACAATTTATTTGCAAGTTCCCGCAATTTTTGCAAGTTCCTGCAATTTTTGCAAATTCACGTAATTTTAGTAAGTTCCCGCAATTTTTTTTTAAGTTCCCACAATTTTAGCAAGTTCCCGCAGTTTTTTTGTAAGTTCCCGCAATTTTTGCAAATTCACGTAATTTTTGTAAGTTCCCTTAATTTTTTTGTAAGTTCCCGCAATTTTTAAATTTGCATAAATATCCCCCATATTCCATCGCAATTTTTTAGAAAACGTGCCGCATAATCAAGGATTTTTGCCCGCAACAATCACCAAAAAACTCTGGAGTTTTTTTGGAGGGAATGGTACTTGAGTTTTTTGTATGTACAACCCCAAATCAGAAAAAGTTGGGACAGTATGGAAAAACACAAATTAAAAAAAGAAAGTAGTGATTTCTAAATGTACTTTGACTTGTATTTCATTGCAGTACCGCAGTTTTTTTTGTAAGTTCCCACAATTTATTTGCAAGTTCCCGCAATTTTTGCAAGTTCCTGCAATTTTTGCAAATTCACGTAATTTTTGTAAGTTCCCGCAATTTTTTTTTAAGTTCCCACAATTTTAGCAAGTTCCCGCAGTTTTTTTGTAAGTTCCCGCAATTTTTGCAAATTCACGTAATTTTTGTAAGTTCCCTTAATTTTTTTGTAAGTTCCCGCAATTTTTAAATTTGCATAAATATCCCCCATATTCCATCGCAATTTTTTAGAAAACGTGCCGCATAATCAAGGATTTTTGCCCGCAACAATCACCAAAAAACTCTGGAGTTTTTTTGGAGGGAATGGTACTTGAGTTTTTTGTATGTACAACCCCAAATCAGAAAAAGTTGGGACAGTAGGGAAAAACACAAATTAAAAAAAGAAAGTAGTGATTTCTAAATGTACTTTGACTTGTATTTCATTGCAGTACCGCAGTTTTTTTTGTAAGTTCCCACAATTTATTTGCAAGTTCCCGCAATTTTTGCAAGTTCCTGCAATTTTTGCAAATTCACGTAATTTTAGTAAGTTCCCGCAAATTTTTTTTAAGTTCCCACAATTTTAGCAAGTTCCCGCAGTTTTTTTGTAAGTTCCCGCAATTTTTGCAAATTCACGTAATTTTTGTAAGTTCCCTTAATTTTTTTGTAAGTTCCCGCAATTTTTAAATTTGCATAAATATCCCCCATATTCCATCGCAATTTTTTAGAAAACGTGCCGCATAATCAAGGATTTTTGCCCGCAACAATCACCAAAAAACTCTGGAGTTTTTTTGGAGGGACTGGTACTTGAGTTTTTTGTATGTACAACCCCAAATCAGAAAAAGTTGGGACAGTATAAAAAAACACAAATAAAAAAAAGAAAGTAGTGATTTCTAAATGTACTTTGACTTGTATTTCATTGCAGACAATGTGAACACAAAATATTTCATGTTTTGTCTGGTCAACTTAATTTCATTTGTAAATATACATCCTTTCCTGTCATTCAGACCTGCAACACATTCCAAAAAAGGTTGGGACAGGAGCAATTTAGGGCTAGTAATCAGGTAAATTGGTTAAATGATGATGTGATTTGAAACAGGTGATGTCAACAGGTGATTGTAATTATGATTTGGTACAAAAGCAGCATCCAAGAAAGGTCTAGTCCTTTAGGAGCAAAGATGGGCCGAGGATCGCCAGTTTGCCAACAAATACGTGAGAAAATTATTGAAATGTTTAAAAACAATGTTCCTCAAAGAAAGATAGGAAGACATTTGCTTATTTCACCTTCAACAGTGCATAACATAATTAAAAGATTCAAGGAATGAGGAGGAATTTCAGTGCGTAAAGGACAAGGGCGCAAGCCTAAGCTGAACAACCGTGATCTCCGATCCCTCAGGCGGCACTGCATCAAGAATCGTCATTCATCTATAAGCGATATCACCACATGGGCTCAGGACTACTTTGGCAAACCTTTGTCAAGTACCACAATACGTAGTTACAGCCACAAATGCCAGTTAAAACTGTACTGTGCCAAAAGGAAGCCCAATGTTAACAGTGTCCAGAAGCGCCGTCGACTTCTCTGGGCTCGGAGGCATCTGGGATGGACCATCACACAGTGGAAACGTGTACTGTGGTCAGATGAATCAGTATTTCAGGTATTTTTTGGGAGAAATGGACGGCGTGTGCTCCGGACCAAAGAAGAAAAGGATCATCCAGACTGTTACCAGCAACAAGTCCAAAAGCCAGGGTCTGGCATGGTATGGGGTTGTGTCAGCGCCCTTGGCAAAGGTAACTTGCACTTCTGTGATGGCACCATTAATGCTGTAAAGTACATAGTGATTTTGGAGCACAATATGCAATATTTCAACAAGATAATGCAAAACCACATTCTGCACACATCACAAAGTCCTGGCTGCGGAGGAAGAGGATACGGGTACTTGACTGGCCTGCCTGCAGTCCCGACCTGTCTCCAATAGAGAATGTGTGGCACATTTTGAAGCGCAAAATGCAACAACGAAGACCCCGTACTGCTGCCCACCTTAAGACTTGTTTGCAGCAAGAATGGGACAAAATTACACCTGAAACACTTCATCACTTGGTGTCTTCAGTCCCTAAACGTCTTTTAAGTGTTGTGAAAAGGAATGGCAACATTACAAAGTGGTAAATGCTTTACTGGTCCAACTTTTTTTGAAATGTGTTGCAAGAACCAAAATAGGAATTTAGTTTTTTTGAAACAAAAACAATAAAAATCATGAGGAACACATTAAATTATGTGCTGTTGTATTATCTGCAATGACATACAAGTCAAAGTACATTTAGAAATCACTACTTTCTTTTTTTATTTGTGTTTTCCATACTGTCCCAACTTTTTCTGATTTGGGGTTGTACTTGCTGAGCTCCAGAGGTGTCCAGACCTGTTGCACAATCTGCAGGAGGACGGATGATTTAGGAGTTTGTGTGGGATGAAGTTTCTGCAGGAACAAATCTAATATGTGCGCCCTTAATGAGGCCAAAACTTGACTTTATCTGCAGTGTGTATTCATGTTGGCATCAGATTTTCTGCAGATATGTTGGTTATTATGTTACATTAATCACATATACACATACACAGCTATTTTCTGCATTTACCCTTAAAGGGTAACTTTGGTATTTTTCAACCTGGACTCTGTTTTTATGCCCAAGCGACTAGTAGGAACAACAATTTTGAAATTGGTCAAGCGAGATAGTTGCAAAACAAGCTGTAATGTCAGTTAGCGTCCACTAAAAGTTGTGTCGTTGCCAGACTCCATGTAAATAATCACTACTTTTAGCGTGTATAGAGCCAGACTCCATGTAAATAATCACTACTTTTAGCGTGTATAGAGCCAGACTCCATGTAAATAATCAGGACTTTTAGCGTGTATAGAGCCAGACTCCATGTAAATAATCACTACTTTTAGCGTGTATAGAGCCAGACTCCTTGTAAATAATCAGGACTTTTAGCGTGTATAGAGCCAGACTCCATGTATATAATCAGGACTTTTAGCGTGTATAGAGCCAGACTCCATGTAAATAATCACTACTTTTAGCGTCTATAGAGCCAGACTCCATGTAAATAATCAGTACTTTTAGCGTGTATAGAGCCAGACTCCATGTAAATAATCACTACTTTTAGCGTGTATAGAGCCAGACTCTATGTAAATAATCAGGACTTTTAGCGTGTATAGAGCCAGACTCCATGTAAATAATCACTACTTTTAGCGTGTATAGAGCCAGACTCCATGTAAATAATCACTACTTTTAGCGTGTATAGAGCCAGACTCCATGTAAATAATCACTACTTTTAGCGTGTATAGAGCCAGACTCCATGTAAATAATCACTACTTTTAGCATGTATAGAGCCAGACTCCATGTAAATAATCAGGACTTTTAGCGTGTATAGAGCCAGACTCCATGTAAATAATCACTACTTTTAGCGTGTATAGAGCCAGACTCCATGTAAATAATCACTACTTTTAGCATGTATAGATAGATAGAGAATTAAGGGTTTATTTCAACCAGACCAGAGTGGTGATTGTTGGAACAGTGGAAAGATGAACCAAGACGACTTTTGATAGTTTTATTTAGTTTCTGTCCACTTTGAATGAAGTGTGTTTTACAATGATAAAATTGCTGATTATTTACATGGAGTCTGGTGTAGAGTACTAGAAGTAGCGATTATTTACATGGAGTCTGGTGAGTTTGATGATTTCTTTTTCAATGTTAAAATTAAATTATAAATACATTTCCAGGTTCCTGCTCATGAAGGTATTTTAAGGCAGCGTGCGTGCTGCAGTTCGTGCAGGAAGTTTCCATCCTGACATCGCCGCTGACGACGGCTCCGCTCCACGTGTCCCATGATTAATCTGCTGGTCATTAGGCTCCGCGCAGCGCCGCTGAAACACAATCCTTTTCACTGCTCACTTTTTTTGTTTTCTCAGCCCTGGCACTGAATTAGCAGAGAGAATACATTAGCATACTAAATACCAGCGGCAGGGCCTGCATGGTGAGAGACGAGCTGGGACCTTTTCTCAGATGCAAAAACGTCTTTCTCAGGATGTCAACTTCACACATGACTCTCTGCGTCAAACATTGTGGCTCTAATTTGGGCATTATTTAACCCTTGTGTTGTCTTCCTTTCGACCGTGAACTTGTTGTCCATCCAGGTTAAAAGTGAAATTGAATTTTTGGTGCTTTTGTCAGCATTTATGGCTCTTTTTTGTAATGCTTTTGTCACTTTTTTCAACGTTTTATTTCAAATTCATGGCCGATAAACCTAATTTATATGACGTTATAGCTAATATTCTAGTTAGAAAGGCAGAAATTATGAATTATATATATTATATATATAAGTTCAAAGTGGGTCACAGACTGGTTTATGTCAAAGTTTAGTCAGGATACCGTTTCAATACCATTTAAACATGTTTTTCAAATGTTAAAACACCCAAAATTCAATCAAAGTAATCATTTTATCTGCAAAGAACGTTACATCCATGCATCTGTGTTACATTTGGGCATTTTGGTTCAAAGAAAGCCATATTTCTGCTATAAAAAACATTGAAAACGGGTCAAATTTTACCCGAGGAAACACAAGGGTAAAGTAAGAAGAAAGTTATCCGTAGAAAGTGAGACTTTTCCTAAATGGAAACAAGTTTTTTTCCTCAATAATCTAATTACTTACCGCTTACTTTTGTTAATTACGTAGTGGAAATTACTTACATATTTACTGCACATTGTGTTTTACGTGAGCTTACATCCTTTTGTTTCCATTTAAACTTCACTGACGTGACTAATAACCAGAATATGCTGCGTGTCAGCCGTGACCTAAATGGCTTCATATTCATAAAAAAATCATTCAATTAACATTAATTTCGTGCATCAACGATTAGTTTTGACAGAATTAACAGGCAAAACAAATGGCAGATTGAGTTAGTCTGGCTATCACCAGACCAACATCAGTCTGGGGGAGTCTGCTCTGTGTTTTCTACTGCACAAGACGGGCGTAGTTCACATGACTCTGTACGCCATTGGATAGTCCTTCAACCAATCAGACCAACGATCCGGGTGACGTAGCAGCGACAGCGGCATCAACGGGTCGCTGCGCTTCGGTGGCCGTCGTGTTGAATGTAAACAAGAAGCTGCTCGCCGTCATCGTCATCGTGTGATTGGTGCCTCGATTTGGAGACATTGGAAATGGGCTCGAATGGGCTCTCGGCCAGACGGACTTGCAGAGCAAATCTCAAATTTGCCGGAAGTTGGTCAGGGTTTTCCCAGGCTACCGTCGTCATGGTTTATAGAAGAACAATCTTGGTCGTGGTAAAATGAAGTCAGCATTGACTGTTGTGAGGAAATGATGATCAGTCAATGATTTGTCAAGCTGAAATGCTGCACATTTTGACAGTTCCAGTTTCTAAATTGCGAGGATTTTCTTTTTTTTTCTTCTTACACGTGATAATAAACTGAATATCTTTAGGCTTTTACTTGCACTTTCATTTGTCTCTTTGTAGCTTTACTTATTTAAAGCTAATGTACTTGCACTTTCATTTGTCTCTTTGTAGCTTTACTTATTAAAAGCTAATGTACTTGCACTTTCATATGTCTCTTTGTAGCTTTACTTATTTACAGCTAATGTACTTGCACTTCCATATGTCTCTTTGTAGCTTTACTTATTTAAAGATAATGTACTTGCACTTCCATTTGTCTCTTTGTAGCTTTATTTATTTAAAGCTAATGTACTTGCACTTCCATATGTCTCTTTGTAGCTTTACTTATTTAAAGATAATGTACTTGCACTTTCATATGTCCCTTTGTAGCTTTACTTATTTAAAGCTAATGTACTTGCACTTTCATATGTCTCTTTGTAGCTTTATTTATTTAAAGCTAATGTACTTGCACTTTCATTTGTCTCTTTGTAGCTTTACTTATTTAAAGATAATGTACTTGCACTTTCATATGTCTCTTTGTAGCTTTACTTATTTACAGCTAATGTACTTGCACTTTCATATGTCTCTTTGTAGCTTTACTTATTTAAAGCTAATGTACTTGCACTTTCATATGTCTCTTTGTAGCTTTATTTATTTAAAGCTAATGTACTTGCACTTCCATATGTCTCTTTGTAGCTTACTTATTTAAAGATAATGTACTTGCACTTTCATATGTCTCTTTGTAGCTTTACTTATTTACAGCTAATGTACTTGCACTTTCATATGTCTCTTTGTAGCTTTACTTATTTAAAGCTAATGTACTTGCACTTTCATATGTCTCTTTGTAGCTTTATTTATTTAAAGCTAATGTACTTGCACTTTCATTTGTCTCTTTGTAGCTTTACTTATTTAAAGATAATGTACTTGCACTTTCATATGTCTCTTTGTAGCTTTACTTATTTACAGCTAATGTACTTGCACTTTCATATGTCTCTTTGTAGCTTTACTTATTTAAAGCTAATGTACTTGCACTTTCATATGTCTCTTTGTAGCTTTACTTATTTAAAGCTAATGTACTTGCACTTTCATATGTCTCTTTGTAGCTTTACTTATTTAAAGATAATGTACTTGCACTTTCATTTGTCTCTTTGTAGCTTTACTTATTTAAAGCTAATGTACTTGCACTTTCATATGTCTCTTTGTAGCTTTACTTATTTACAGCTAATGTACTTGCACTTTCATATGTCTCTTTTTAGCTTTACTTATTTAAAGCTAATGTACTTGCACTTTCATATGTCTCTTTGTAGCTTTACTTATTTACAGCTAATGTACTTGCACTTTCATATGTCTCTTTGTAGCTTTACTTATTTAAAGCTAATGTACTTGCACTTTCATATGTCTCTTTGTAGCTTTACTTATTTAAAGCTAATGTACTTGCACCTCCATATGTTGTTTTCTAAAGCGTGACCATGATTGTTCCCAAACCTTAACCAAGCTTGGTCGCTTCTCTATCGTCATCGTGTTAAAATTGTAACGGAAGCAGACCACTCCCTCCAGAAAAACGTGATTATGCGATCGCAGAATTCAATGCATAATCAGCCAAAGTCCGCATATTTACGCGGGGGGTGCATTTCTTCAAATACGCCCCACTTTTCCCGCATAAATTGCCGATTTCCACGCAAAATATGCGGGGCTTGCATGATTTCATAATCCCTGCATTTTCGTTGCAAAAAAGTCACATATATCTCAGCAGAAAGATGAAAAATGTTGTTTACTTCACACAAGAGCAGCCATTTTCCCCTGTTGCCATGGGAACGTTATGAAGTGACGTCATTTTGCCTAGTGAGAACACGGTGTTGGGGGAATCACTTTGTTTTCTCTTTTTCATCAAACCGCAGTTTTTGCAAGTTTCCCGCAATTTTTGCAAGTTCCCGCAATTTTTGCAAGTTCCCGCAATTTTTGCAAGTTCCCGCAATTTTTGCAAGTTCCCGCAGTTTCATCGCATAAAATTGCATAAATATCCCGCATATTCCATCGCATTTTTTAAGAAAACGTGCCGCACAATCAAGGATTTCTGCCCGCAACAATCACAAAAAAACTGCGTTTTTGTGGAGGTACTGGTATCTGGCAGGACAGATAAACATGCAGGTTTCCAGCCTTAACCGCAGGGCGAAATCAAATCTAAGTTTGAGTAATTTTCTCAGGAAAATATTGTACGTCAACAACTATCTATAGTTGCATTGTCAGGAAGTCAACAAACATTTGGGATCCTTAATGAGACTGGTGTCTTAAGTAAGAGATGGTGTGTTTGCAGAACGTGTGAGTTTTCTTACGTGGAAACAAGTTGTTTTGTTGCATAAAAACTTTTAAAAGACTTTCTTTTTTCTATATATTTCTATTCCCGTGAAGTTGAACACGTGTGGATTGATGGCTCACAAATAGAGTGTAAAACTGCTTTTTTATGAGAAACGATGAATCACACAAACTGGAGAACGGCGCTTCTCTCAGGTCAACAATGCAAAAATAAAAAAAAGAGTTCATGATTTGTATGCCGCTGCCCATAAAGCCAGGCAGGGGGGATCATTACCATAACAAGTGCAGCGCAACCAAAAGCCATTTTGCTTCCTTTGTTTCAGCTAAGCAGCTGTCATTTGCAGAACATTATGCATTTTGGATTCTTCTATGCTAATTTTTTTGGGGGGGACATTTTTTTTTTAACAATAAGCACTCGGGCATCTCACAGAAAGCCTTTCATGGCACAGACCGTAGGGTGCCCCGAGCCGTGCCAAGTCAAACAATGGCTTATTGCTCTGAGCAAGCACATCTCAGCCCTTCAATAAAGCATTACGCTCCCAGCACACTGCAGCCCAAAGCTCACACACACACACACACACACACACACACACACACACTGAAGATGGTCCCCAGGGCCGGCACGCCATTAATCAAGATATTAATCAATATTGACGGGGACATGCATGGAAATTAATTGTTTCATGCTGGACAGAGTGAACACGATCGAGCACTGCATGGATCATGTAGTTCGTATCTTATCGTACAAAAACTCATGCACGTACAATTAGTATGATATCCTACAAAATTAAGGAGTGACAGTCAAGTTAAGCGGTCGCTATACAGTTAAATTTAGCCAAGAAAAGCTGATACAGAGCACCGTGAGGGGACAGGCGTTTTTTTTAGCAGACGACAAAAGGTCGGCAACGAGAGTTAAATTTAGACACCAAAACGACGAGTTACGATTAGAAAAACAAATGGTGACTTGGGTTAAAACACTTGGTCCCCTTAAAGGTGCAGTAGGTAGGATTGTGAAGAGCCAGGATTTTGCCAAAAAAAGAATTGAACATTGATAATTTCTCAGTCCCTCCTCCCTTTCCGCTAAAGCCCAAAACGGTCTCCTAAGCCCCTCCCCCCACAAGGGAGAATAAATGCGTATGCATTAACAGTGATTGACACGCAGTTTTTGTAGTTTTATAAGTCTTACCTACTCCACCTTTAAGTAGTGAACATGAACACCTGTTTCCTGGGTGAAAGTCTTGTGTTTTCTCCTTAACTTCTTCAGGACATGAACACCTGTTTCCTGGGTGAAAGTCTTGTGTTTTCTCCTTAACTTCTTCAGGACATGAACACCTGTTTCCTGGGTGAAAGTCTTGTGTTTTCTCCTTATCTTCTTCAGGACATGAACACCTGTTTCCTGGGTGAAAGTCTTGTGTTTTCTCCTTAACTTCTTCAGGACATGAACACCTGTTTCCTGGGTGAAAGTCTTGTGTTTTCTCCTTAACTTCTTCAGGACATGAACACCTGTTTCCTGGGTGAAAGTCTTGTGTTTTCTCCTTAACTTCTTCCAGGACATGAACATCTATTTCCTGGGTGAAAGTCTAGTGTTTTCTCCTTAACTTCTTCAGGACATGAACACCTGTTTCCTGGGTGAAAGTCTTGTGTTTTCTCCTTAATTTCTTCAAGACATGACCACCTGTTTCCTGGGTGAAAGTCTTGTGTTTTCTCCTTAACGTCTTCAGGACATGAACGCCTGTTTCCTGGGTGAAAGTCTTGTGTTTTCTCCTTAACTTCTCCAGAACATGAACACCTGTTTCCTGGGTGAAAGTCTTGTGTTTTCTCCTTAACTTCTTCAGGACATGAACACCTGTTTCCTGGGTGAAAGTCTTGTGTTTTCTCCTTAACTTCTTCCAGGACATGAACACCTGTTTCCTGGGTGAAAGTCTTTTGTTTTCTCCTTAACTTCTTCAGGACATGACCACCTGTTTCCTGGGTGAAAGTCTTGTGTTTTCTCCTTAACTTCTCCAGGACATGAACACCTGTTTCCTGGGTGAAAGTCTTGTGTTTTCTCCTTAACGTCTTCAGGACATGAACACCTGTTTCCTGGGTGAAAGTCTTGTGTTTTCTCCTTAACTTCTTCAGGACATGAACACCTGTTTCCTGGGTGAAAGTCTTGTGTTTTCTCCTTGACTTCTTCCAGGACATGAACATCTATTTCCTGGGTGAAAGTCTAGTGTTTTCTCCTTAACTTCTTCAGGACACGAACACCTGTTTCCTGGGTGAAAGTCTTGTGTTTTCTCCTTACCTTCTTCAGGACATGAACACCTGTTTCCTGGGTGAAAGTCTAGTGTTTTCTCCTTAACTTCTTCAGGACATGAACACCTGTTTCCTGGGTGAAAGTCTAGTGTTTTCTCCTTAACTTCTTCAGGACATGAACACCTGTTTCCTGGGTGAAAGTCTAGTGTTTTCTCCTTAACTTCTTCAGGACACGAACACCTGTTTCCTGGGTGAAAGTCTTGTGTTTTCTCCTTATCTTCTTCAGGACATGAACACCTGTTTCCTGGGTGAAAGTCTTGTGTTTTCTCCTTAACCTTTTCCAGGACATGAACACCTGTCTCCTGGGTGAAAGTCTTTTGTTTTCTCCTTAACTTCTTCCAGGTAATGAACACCTGTTTACTGGGTGAAAGTCTTGTGTTTTCTCCTTAACTTCTTCCAGGACATGAACACCTGTTCCCTGGGTGAAAGTCTTGTGTTTTCTCCATAACTTCTTCAGGACATGAACACCTGTTTCCTGGGTGAAAGTCTTGTGTTTTCTCCTTAACTTCTTCAGGACATGAACACCTGTTTCCTGGGTGAAAGTCTTGTTTTCTCCTTATTTTTTTCAGTACATGAACACCTGTTTCCTGGGTGAAAGTATTGTGTTTTCTCCTTATCTTCTTCAGGACATGAACACCTGTTTCCTGGGTGAAAGTCTTTTGTTTTCTCCTTATTTTCTTCAGGATATGACCACCTGTTTCCTGGGTGAAAGTTTTGTGTTTTCTCCTTAACTTCTTCAGGACATGAACACCTGTTTACTGGGTGAAAGTCTTGTGTTTTCTCCTTAACTTCTTCCAGGACATGAACACCTGTTTCCTGGGTGAAAGTCTTGTGTTTTCTCCTTAACGTCTTCAGGACATGAACACCTGTTTCCTGGGTGAAAGTCTTGTGTTTTCTCCTTAACTTCTTCAGGACATGAACACCTGTTTCCTGGGTGAAAGTCTTGTTTTCTCCTTATTTTTTTCAGTACATGAACACCTGTTTCCTGGGTGAAAGTATTGTGTTTTCTCCTTATCTTCTTCAGGACATGAACACCTGTTTCCTGGGTGAAAGTCTTTTGTTTTCTCCTTAAATTCTTCAGGACATGACCACCTGTTTCCTGGGTGAAAGTCTTGTGTTTTCTCCTTAACTTCTTCAGGACATGAACACCTGTTTCCTGGGTGAAAGTCTTGTGTTTTCTCCTTAACTTCTTCAGGACATGAACACCTGTTTCCTGGGTGAAAGTCTTGTGTTTTCTCTTTAACTTCTTCAGGACATGAACACCTGTTTCCTGGGTGAAAGTCTTGTGTTTTCTCCTTAACTTCTTCCAGCACATGAACACCTGTTTCCTGGGTGAAAGTCTTGTGTTTTCTCCTTAACTTCTTCCAGGACATGAACACCTGTTTCCTGGGTGAAAGTCTTGTGTTTTCTCCTTAACTTCTCCAGGACATGAACACCTGTTTCCTGGGTGAAAGTCTTGTGTTTTCTCCTTAACTTCTTCAGGACATGAACACCTGTTTCCTGGGTGAAAGTCTTGTGTTTTCTCCTTAACTTCTTCCAGGACATGAACACCTGTTTCCTGGGTGAAAGTCTTGTGTTTTCTCCTTAACTTCTTCCAGGACATGAACACCTGTTTCCTGGGTGAAAGTCTTGTGTTTTCTCCTTATCTTCTTCAGGACATGAACACCTGTTTCCTGGGTGAAAGTCTTGTGTTTTCTCCTTAACGTCTTCAAGAAATGAACGCCTGTTTCCTGGGTGAAAGTCTTGTGTTTTCTCCTTAACTTCTTCAGGACATAAACACCTGTTTCCTGGGTGAAAGTCTTGTGTTTTCTCCTTAACTTCTTCAGGACATGAACACCTGTTTCCTGGGTGAAAGTCTTGTGTTTTCTCCTTACCTTCTTCAGGACATGAACACCTGTTTCCTGGGTGAAAGTCTTGTGTTGTCTCCTTACCTTCTTCAGGACATGAACACCTGTTTCCTGGGTGAAAGTCTTGTGTTTTCTCCTTATCTTCTTCAGGACATGAACACCTGTTTCGTGGGTGAAAGTCTTGTGTTTTCTCCATAACTTCTTCAGGACATGAACACCTGTTTCCTGGGTGAAAGTCTTGTGTTTTCTCCTTAACTTCTTCCAGGACATGAACACCTGTTTCCTGGGTGAAAGTCTTGTGTTTTCTCCTGAACTTCTTCCGGGACATGAACTCCGCTCCCGCGTAACATCCAATTTAGTGCATGAACGATTAGTTGATTAATAAACTAAACTTTTGACAGAATTAACAGGCAAAAAAACAATTGGCAGTTTGAGTCATTTTCCAGGTTTTCTAGTTGCATTGTCTCTAAGGTAAGAATTTGCCACTTAAAGGTGTTAAATGGGTGTCTGCCCATGCACCCGCATTCATTCTCCCTTGTGGGGGGAGGGGCTTAGGAGACAGTTTGGGGCTTTAGCGGAAAGGGAGGAGGAACTGAGAAGTTGTCGATGTTCACATTTTTTGGCTAAGTCCTGGATCTTTACAATCCTACCTACGGCACCTTTAAATCTTTGTAAACTGGATATATTTGGGTGTAGGACTGAAACTGCCGCTCTAGTTTGATTTATTTAGGTTTCTAGATCTGGAACCATGACACAGTAGCACAAGTGCAACGTAACATGGACGAAGATGTTCAGTTATTTCACATTTAACACTAAGGTTACTTGTTGGGCGTTTAGTTTTAGGTCAATTTTTTTTGTCCTGAATATTTCTTTGAACTCTTGCAGGGTGAAAAGACAACTCTTCACGCTTGTGATGTGGACAAATTAATAAATAAACTGCACAGAAAACTGCGACATTTGTTTGTACGTGACTGGGAACAAAGCTCCATCATCTCGATACAACCTCAACATACATGTGGTGAGAAAGAAAGTCTTCTATCGATCCTGAACGGCACGGCAGAGCCCTTTTTTTTTAAAGCCAGCTGAATTAGCAGCTTTATGTGTGTAAGTGTGCACACGTGCATGCATGTGCGTGACAGTGTGGGTAGATAACAGGGTTCTGTTTGACTTCATTGTATTTCTTGAATTATAACAGTGTGTAGCCTCGGGCAACGGCTCTCCCTGAACGGGCAAAGTCAACTCAAATTGGGTTATCGGAGACCTCGGGCTGAGCAGCCGGGCCACCAGGAATCCAAAATAAAGCAGCGGCCCCCTTCTCCCCCCCAAAAATAGACCACCATTGGCAGCCAGAAACCAGGTTAACGCTGAGAAAAAAAAACTTCCCAAGGATTTTCATTGAACTCGTATCCTCCCCGTCTCCTCCTGACCCCCAGGATCCGATCGCCTCAGTCCGGAAGAAACAGCAGATTAAGGCTGTGAGCTTGTAAGAAAAGAGGGCGGTTTATAGGCCATCGCCTGACCCCCCCCCCGAGGGCAAAATCAATGGCATTATTATAACAAAAGAACAACAAGATTACATTCAATCTGCCCAGATTTTTAAGACGAGGTGAAAGTGCGAGATGGACGAGCCGACACTCGGACAATAAAGTTCCAGTTGTCAATAGAAGAGTCCACGTTTCCTATTGGACGTCTTGTAGAAATTGAGCCTGAGGGCAGGTCAAGATGGACTGAAAGCGGAAAGTGATGATATTTCCCTCTGCATTTAGATTAGATTAGATTAGAGATTTAAACTTTATTGTCATTGTGCAGAGTACAAGTACAAAGACAGCGAAATGCAGAAGTGCAAAAAAAAGCAGAAATGTGCAACGTGATATTCAAGTGTAGACAGGACGGCAACTGCGATCCTTATTTTACAAAAAACTGGATGGAAATACGACATTTCTGTTTCTTTTTGCACTGAAAGAAACAGACAATCGGACAATTTAGACAATTTATGTTTACACGTGGGCGGCTGTTTTCATAAACGGACATTTCAACCTCTCCGGTTTCAAAAATAACATCGTGCACAGCTGTCAGTTTTCAGAAAAGTCTTTGTTTACACGTACCCGTGTATATATATATACATATATATATGCCGTCAAAAGCACGCCAGACCTGTAGGTGGCGGTGTAACGAGAACCTCAAGCCCACGTCAGCCAATCAGAATCACTTCCTGTCTCTTCTCTTCCTCACTTCCTCGGCTGCCTAAACCTCCGTTTGTCTCAGTTTACGTGCAAACGTGCACACGATGATCTCACAGATCTCCAGTCTGGCCGGAGTTTTTAGAAAAGTCACAGAGTCTTCAGAGGAGAATTCTCCGTTTGCGTGTAAACAGGCCAGGGCCTTATTTCAACTTGTAGAGCAGAACATTAATGGAAATCCCCTGAACTGGAGATGCAAAATGAAATAGAAAATGCGGCATTACATGTTCTCCAGTAAAAAGAAAACAAAAACTGACTGAAGGCTTTTTTCCTTCACTGCACTGAATGCAGAACAGCTGATTTTCATGCATGTTTAAAAACATGCATGAAGATCCATCCAGTCTCTTATTCACAGCATAATCAGGCACGACTCTCCACGCGGTATGGATCATATCACATGTTTTACAGCGGGGGTGGGGCTGCGAATGTGCACGGCGATGAAGGGGGGGGGGGGGGGGGGGGGGTTGCGTTATGTGAAATAGGGGCTTCTAAGCACGGGCTTGTCCAAACATCTTGTCCAGCTCTATTCTGACAGAGGGATTAGGAGCACCTGCCATGGAGACAAAGGCAGGCCTCAAGCCAGATGAATGAAGTGCCACTAACCACCTCCCCCCCCCCACATCATCCTCGCCGCTACGAGTCCCGGCTGATCCTCGCCTTCTCCACCGAAGGGCAGACGTAACGAGTCAATTCAGCTCCGAAGGCCGACGACGTGAGAGCAAGTTAAGTTAAAGTAAACAAGGGCGAAAACCTCGTGCTGCATCAGCAGTTTTTGGGGATTCAGATCAGTTAAAAAAAAAAAGGAGAAAAAACAAGAAGGAAAGGAAATGGATGACGGTGAAAAAGCTACGTTTCCCAGCGCTGGGGGTCGGGACACGCCAAGGCGTCGCAATCACACGTATTGATTAACTCTCCTGTTGCCTTCGGGCCAAATTTGATGTTTTTTAAGAGTTTCTACGTCAGAAATTTGGGATTCTTTCAACCAAATTGTCCAATAATTACACGGATTGTTCCATACAACGAGCTCCTCGAGTTACACGAAGGATCAGTTCACTACTTTATTGAATTTTGGGGCGTTTCATTTTCTAAAAAAAACTAAATTTAACTTTGACAAAACACAACAAATTGATATAATTTCATATAAATGAGTTTTTTTGACCATGAATTTGAAAACAATAATGTAAAAATATTAGTGGTAATACATTGGTGTGAGTGGTGTGTACAGTATACTGATGGTAGTGTTGAATGAAACCGAAAAAAATCTTGGAAAAAAAGCGTAAAAAAGTGTCAAAAAAGTGTAAAAAAGTGTCAAAAAAGTGTCAAAGAAGCGTAAAAAAGCGTAAAAAAGTGTAATTTTTTTTAAAAAAAGTGTCAAAAAAGCGTAAAAAAGTGTAAAAAAGTGTCAAAAAAGTGTTAAAGAAGCGTCAAAAAAGTGTTAAAGAAGCGTAAAAAAGCGTAAAAAAGTGTAATTTTTTTTAAAAAAAGTGTCAAAAAAGCGTAAAAAAGTGTAAAAAAGTGTAAAAAAAGCGTATAAAAGTGTCAAAAAAGCATAAAAAAAGCATCAAAAAAGCATAAAAAAAACGTAAAAAAGCGTAAAAAAATGTAAAAAAAAGCATATAAAAGTGTCAAAGAAAGCATCAAAAAGCGTAAAAAAGCGTAAAAACACTTAAAAAAAACCCGTTAAAAAGCATCAAAAAAAGCGTCAAAAAAAGCGTCAAAAAAAGCGTCAAAAAAAGCGTCAAAAAAAGCGTCAAAAAAAGCGTCAAAAAAAGCGTCAAAAAAAGCGTCAAAAAAAGCGTCAAAGAAAGCGTCAAAGAAACGTAAAAAAGTTCTTAATCTACGAAGTAACTAGAAACTCCAGCTGTCAGTTTAAATGTAAAGGAGCAAAAAAAGTCTTTACAAATGGAAATCTGAGTATGTTTTATTTAGGGGAGACGCTAAATAAAACATATTCACTAATAAACTAACAGATATTCACTAATATTCACTAATAAACTAACTTTCAATATGAAACTTCCCCAGCTGCTTACGGACATTAAGACGATTATGTTTTGTATTTACAAAGTTTTCTGAAATGTGAACGAGGCCTTGTGTTGAATTTAGGAGAAATCTACAGACACAAATAGACAAAGTGAAGTAAAATACATGTTTTCTTTCCAATAGTCTGAAAGAAGCTCACAACTGCAAAACGAGCAAAATTGGAGCAAAATTGGAGCAACATTGGAGCAAAATTGGAGCAAAATTGGAGCACAATGTGAGCAATATTGGAGCAAAATTGGAGCTAACTGGAGCAATATTGGAGCAAAATTGGAGCACGTGAGCAATATTGGAGCAAAATTGGAGCAAGATTGGAGCACCAGTTTAGCAAAGGTTTAGCAAAATTTGAGCACAATTTGAGCACAATTTGAGCGAAACTGGAGCAAAATTGGAGCAAAATTGGAGCACGTGAGCAAAATTGGAGCAAACTGGAGCAAAATTGGAGCAAAATTGGAGCTAACTGGAGCAAAATTGGAGCACAATTTGAGCGAAACTGGAGCAAAATTGGAGCACAATTGGAGCACAATTGGAGAAAAATTGGAGCACGTGAGCAATATTGGAGCAAAATTGGAGCACAATGTGAGCAATATTGGAGCAAAATTGGAGCAATATTGGAGCAAAATTGGAGCAAAATTGGAGCACCAGTTTAGCAAAGGTTTAGCTAAATTTGAGCACAATTTGAGCGAAATTGGAGCACAATGTGAGCACAATTGGAGCAAATTGGAGCAAAAATTGAGCAAAAACTGAGCAAAAATTGAGCAAAAATTGAGCAACAATTGAGCAAAATTGGAGCAAAATTGGAGCACAATGTGAGCAACATTTGAGCAAAATTGGAGCACAATGTGAGCACAATTGGAGCAAAATTTGAGCAAATATTTAGCAAAATTGGAGCACAATGTGAGCAACATTTGAGCAAAATCTGAGCAAAATTGGAGCACCAGTTTAGCAAAAGTTTAGCAAAATTTGAGCAAAATAATGATGTTTTTGCCTGCTGTGTCTCCCCTTAAGGTCCACAAACTGAGACTATTTTGTTTGGCAGAAAGTAGCTCCAAAGAAATCCGTTCACGCTGAAGTCTTTCTAAACAACCCGTCCATGTTAACGTGCCGTCCACGAACCACAGAGCACGTTAATGTCCTGCATACTCGTCCGCTAAAAGAGATCTTTACACATTGTTGTATAGAAAGATGCTGAATTGTGTCTCGGTGGACTGTAGACAGGGTTTTGAGGTTGGGGGTTGTGTTAGGCAGGGGGAGAGGAGGATTACTGGGGGGGGGGGGGGGGGGGGGGGGGGGGCACAGCATGGGGCCTGTCCTCCCGCTCTGTCCCCTGATTGAGGGAGCGACCCGGGGGCTGGCAGGACGGCGGAGCTCGCCACAGGCTCCGGCCGCATCAAGTCAATCTGCATCAGACTCAGCTGCCGAGGAACAGGAAGGAAGCTGCTGACGGAGGCTGGACGGACGCCATCAGGTGCGATGTGACATGGATAACCAATTAATCAGTTTGAGTGAAACTTGTCTGATTCCATCTTGTTAAATGTGGATAACTTCTAGTTTCTTCTCTCCTCTGTGACAGGAAACTGAATATATTTGAGGAGTTGTGGACAAAACAAGACATTTAAAGAACCAAACTAAACAATCCAAAAACTAATCAAGATTAGAAAAGGTAAAAATGTTGATGCGAAAAGGCCAAAAAAGCACCCAAAATTTTTGTCAGTTTTTTTGGGGCACTTTTTTCAATGTTTTAGTCACTTTTTTTCGACTTTTGGCGCTTTTTTTCACCACCATACATTTTTATTTGGGAATTCATGATCAATTAACCTCGTATAGGAAATTATACCTATTTTTTTTGTAAAAACAAAAAGCAGAAATGATTAATTTGACTAATATTGGAGGAACGTATGTTGTTGTAATCACAGATTTGTGTATGTGAAAATTAAAAGAAAAATTTCAAATGCCATAAAATTGAAGTAAATAAAACTCAAAATCCAATTAAAGTAGTGATCATTACTTGTAGGGATGTTAATTTGGGGTAATTTGGTTTGGTATAACTATAACTTATAACTATAATTCATTCTCCCTTGTGGGGGGCGGGGCTTAGGAGACCGTTTTGGGCTTTAGCAGAAAGGGGGGAGGGACTGAGAAGTTGTTGATGTTCAAATTTTTTGGCTAAGTCCTGGATCTTCACAATCCGACCTACGGCACCTTTAAGTAGTACTTCCAAGATATGAACACCTGTTTCCTGGGTGAAAGTCTTGTGTTTTCTCCTTAACTTCTTCAGGACATGAACACCTGTTTCCTGGGTGAAAGTCTTGTGTTTTCTCCTTAACTTCTTCAGGACATAAACACCTGTTTCCTGGGTGAAAGTCTTGTGTTTTCTCCTTAACATCATCCAGGACATGAACACCTGTTTCCTGGGTGAAAGTCTTGTGTTTTTTCCTTAACTTCTTCCAGGACATGAACACCTGTTTCCTGGGTGAAAGTCTTGTGTTTTCTCCTTAACTTCTTCAGGACATGAACACCTGTTTCCTGGGTGAAAGTCTTGTGTTTTCTCCTTAACTTCTTCAGGACATGAACACCTGTTTCCTGGGTGAAAGTCTTGTGTTTCCTCCTTAACTTCTTCAGGACAAACACCTGTTTCCTGGGTGAAAGTCTTGTGTTTTCTCCTTAACTTCTTCAGGACACAAACACCTGTTTCCTGGGTGAAAGTCTTGTGTTTTCTCCTTAACTTCTTCAGGACACAAACACCTGTTTCCTGGGTGAAAGTCTTGTGTTTTCTCCTTAACTTCAGAACATGAACGCCTGTTTCCTGGGTGAAAGTCTTGTGTTTTCTCCTTAACTTCTTCAGGACATAAACACCTGTTTCCTGGGTGAAAGTCTTGTGTTTTCTCCTTAACTTCTTCAGGACATGAACACCTGTTTCCTGGGTGAAAGTCTTGTGTTTTCTCCTTAACTTCTTCAGGACATGAACACCTGTTTCCTGGGTGAAAGTCTTGCGTTTTCTCCTTAACTTCTTCAGGACATGAACACCTGTTTCCTGGGTGAAAGTCTTGTGTTTTCTCCTTAACTTCTTCAGGACATGAACACCTGTTTCCTGGGTGAAAGTCTTGTGTTTTCTCCTTAACTTCTTCAGGACATGAACACCTGTTTCCTGGGTGAAAGTCTTGTGTTTCCTCCTTAACTTCTTCAGGACAAACACCTGTTTCCTGGGTGAAAGTCTTGTGTTTTCTCCTTAACTTCTTCAGGACACAAACACCTGTTTCCTGGGTGAAAGTCTTGTGTTTTCTCCTTAACTTCTTCAGGACACAAACACCTGTTTCCTGGGTGAAAGTCTTGTGTTTTCTCCTTAACTTCAGAACATGAACGCCTGTTTCCTGGGTGAAAGTCTTGTGTTTTCTCCTTAACTTCAGAACATGAACGCCTGTTTCCCGGGTGAAAGTCTTGTGTTTTCTCCTTAACATCATCCAGGACATGAACACCTGTTTCCTGGGTGAAAGCCTTGTGTTTTCTCCTTAACATCTTCCGGACATGAACACCTGTTTCCTGGGTGAAAGTCTTGTGTTTTCTCCTTATTTTCTTCAGGATATGACCACCTGTTTCCTGGGTGAAAGTTTTGTGTTTTCTCCTTAACTTCTTCAGGACATGAACACCTGTTTCCTGGTTGAAAGTCTTGTGTTTTCTCCTTAACTTCTTCCAGGACATGAACACCTGTTTCCTGGGTGAAAGTCTTGTGTTTTCTCCTTAACTTCTTCAGGACATGAACACCTGTTTCCTGGGTGAAAGTCTTGCGTTTTCTCCTTAACTTCTTCAGGACATGAACACCTGTTTCCTGGGTGAAAGTCTTGTGTTTTCTCCTTAACTTCTTCAGGACACGAACACCTGTTTCCTGGGTGAAAGTCTTGTGTTTTCTCCTTAACTTCTTCAGGACACAAACACCTGTTTCCTGGGTGAAAGTCTTGTGTTTTCTCCTTAACTTCAGAACATGAACGCCTGTTTCCTGGGTGAAAGTCTTGTGTTTTCTCCTTAACTTCAGAACATGAACGCCTGTTTCCTGGGTGAAAGTCTTGTGTTTTCTCCTTAACATCATCCAGGACATGAACACCTGTTTCCTGGGTGAAAGCCTTGTGTTTTCTCCTTAACATCTTCCGGACATGAACACCTGTTTCCTGGGTGAAAGTCTTGTGTTTTCTCCTTATTTTCTTCAGGATATGACCACCTGTTTCCTGGGTGAAAGTTTTGTGTTTTCTCCTTAACTTCTTCAGGACATGAACACCTGTTTCCTGGTTGAAAGTCTTGTGTTTTCTCCTTAACTTCTTCCAGGACATGAACACCTGTTTCCTGGGTGAAAGTCTTGTGTTTTCTCCTTAACTTCTTCAGGACATGAACACCTGTTTCCTGGGTGAAAGTCTTGTGTTTTCTCCTTAACTTCAGAACATGAACGCCTGTTTCCTGGGTGAAAGTCTTGTGTTTTCTCCTTAACGTCTTCAGGACATGAACACCTGTTTCCTGGGTGAAAGTCTTGTGTTTTTTCCTTAACTTCTTCAGGACACAAACACCTGTTTCCTGGGTGAAAGTCTTGTGTTTTCTCCTTAACTTGTTCCAGGACATGAACACCTGTTTCCTGGGTGAAAGTCTTGTGTTTTCTCCTTAACTTCTTCAGGACATGAAAACCTGTTTCCTGGGTGAAAGTCTTGTGTTGTCTCCTCAACTTCTTCAGGACATGACCATCTGTTTCTTGGCTGAAAGTCTTGTGTTTTCTCCTTAACTTCTTCAGGACATGAACACCTGTTTCCTGGGTGAAAGTCTTGTGTTTTCTCCTTAACTTCTTCAGGACATGAAAACCTGTTTCCTGGGTGAAAGTCTTGTGTTGTCTCCTCAACTTCTTCAGGACATGAACACCTGTTTCCTGGGTGAAAGTCTTGTGTTGTCTCCTCAACTTCTTCAGGACATGAACACCTGTTTCCTGGGTGAAAGTCTTGTGTTTTCTCCTTAACTTCTTCAGGACGTGAACACCTGTGTCCTGGGTGAAAGTCTTGTGTTTTCTCCTTAACTTCTTCAGGACATGAACACCTGTTTCCTGGGTGAAAGTCTTGTGTTTTCTCCTTAACTTCTTCAGGACATGAACGCCTGTTTCCTGGGTGAAAGTCTTGTGTTTTCTCCTTAACTTCTTCCAGCACATGAACACCTGTTTCCTGGGTGAAAGTCTTGCGTTTTCTCCTTAACTTCTTCAGGACATGAACACCTGTTTCCTGGGTGAAAGTCTTGTGTTTTCTCCTTAACTTCTTCAGGACATGAACGCCTGTTTCCTGGGTGAAAGTCTTGTGTTTTCTCCTTAACTTCTTCCAGCACATGAACACCTGTTTCCTGGGTGAAAGTCTTGCGTTTTCTCCTTAACTTCTTCAGGACATGAACACCTGTTTCCTGGGTGAAAGTCTTGCGTTTTCTCCTTAACTTCTTCAGGACATGAACACCTGTTTCCTGGGTGAAAGTCTTGTGTTTTCTCCTTAACTTCTCCCGGACATGAACACCTGTTTCCTGGGTGAAAGTCTTGTGTTTTCTCCTTAACTTCTTCAGGACATGAACACCTGTTTCCTGGGTGAAAGTCTTGTGTTTTCTCCTTAACTTCTTCCAGCACATGAACACCTGTTTCCTGGGTGAAAGTCTTGCGTTTTCTCCTTAACAAATTCCAGGACATGAACATCTGTTTCCTGGGTGAAAGTCTTGCGTTTTCTCCTTAACAAATTCCAGGACATGAACATCTGTTTCCTGGGTGAAAGTCTTGTGTTTTCTCCTCCCCAGACTTCCTCCCTAAGCGGCTCTTCACGCTCTTACACACTGATTGCAGTGCATTACTTTTCATTTGTATGAATGTTAATGACAGTCAAAATATTTATAGGTTTTTATAGATCAATCGCCAAATACGTCTCAGTGAAAGCTAAAGGAATAGTCTGCAAAACAGCCTCGTCCCTGCTGTAGGTAGAAGAAGGTCTCCCTTCGGTTATCACCCAGCTGTCAAACATGAGCGCTCCCCACCGTGATGTATTTAGAACAGTCCTTTTTATTTGCACACTTGCATGATTCCTGGGTGGTTCTCCCCCCCTCCATCCTCCACCCTCCACCCTCCACTCCCTGTGTTTTTGGCCTTTCTGGTCCAGTTCCCATTTCTAAGCCCTGGGGTGTTGACAGCAGCATCCGTGATCATTGGGGTGTACGTGCATGTGCAGGCACTTTATTATTATTATTTTTTTTTTTTGGAAAGCCTCTGTGCTGAGAGAAAGAGCTGTTGTTTGGCTTACAGGTGAGCGTCCGCTAAAGAAACGTTGTACCGCAGGACATCTATCGTTTGATGCCACCTCCGCCTTTGATTTGGTACACGGCAGAGCACAAACAAGCCTTTGAATGGAGCTCCTTTCATGTGAGCGTCAGGGTTGAGGGGGTTAATCTCTTTCTCTAAGTGGGTGTGTTAGGCAACGAACGGATCTGTTTCACCGCTGATACAATGTGGGCTGTCATATTCAGGCTTCCTGCAGCAGAGGAGCTCATTTCTACATTAAAAACATCATTCGCCTTTATGTCGCCTTTATGTCACCTTTATGTCGCCTTTTTTGCTGCCTTTTTGTCGCCTTTATGTCACCTTTATCGCTGCATTTTTGTTGCCTTTATGTCACCTTTTTTGCTGTCTTTTTGTTGCCTTTATGTCACCTTTTTCGCTGCCTTTTTGCCGCCTTTTTGTTGCTGCCTTTTTGTCGCCTTTATGTCGCCTTTTCGTCACCTTTATGTCGCCTTTTTGTTGCCTTTATGTCAAGTTTTTCGCTGGTTTTTTATCGCCTTTATGTCACCTTTTTGTCGTTTTTATGTCACCTTTGTCACCTTCTTCGCCGCATTTATGTTGCTTTTTTGTCACCTTAATGCCGCCTTTATGTCGCCTTTTCGCCGCCTTTTTGTCACCTTTGTTGCCTTAATGTCGCCTTAATGTCGCCTTTATGTCACCTTTATGTCGCCTTTTTCACTGCCTTTTTATGTCGCCTTTATGTCACCTATTTCACTGCCTTTATGTCACCTTTATGTCGCCTTTTTCGCAGCCTTTTCATTGCCTTTATGTCGCCTTTTTGTCGCCTTTATGTCACCTTTATGTCACCTTCTTCCCTGCCTTTTTGTCGCCTTTTTCACCACCTTTATGTTGCTTTTTTGTCACCTTTTTGTCGCCTTTTTCACTGCCTTTTTGTCGCCTTTTTCGCCGCCTTTATGTTGATTTTTTGTCGCCTTTATGTCAACTTTATTTCACCTTTTTCGCCTCCTTTTTGTTGCTGCTTTTTCGTCACCTTTATGTCGCTTTTATGTCAAGTTTTTTGCCGCCTTTTTATCGCCTTTATGTCGTCTTTATGTCGCCTTTTTGTCGCCTTTATGTCACCTTTATGTCACCTTCTTCGCTGCCTTTTTGTTGCCTTTTTCGCTGCCTTTATTTCACCTTTTCGCCGCCTTTTTTTCGCCTTTATGTCGCCTTTATGTCTCCTTTATGTCACCTTTATGTCGCCTTTTCGCCGCCTTTTTTGTCACCTTTTTGTCGCCTTTATGTCGCCTTTTTCACTGCCTTTTTGTCGCCTTTTTGTCGCCTTTTTGACGCCTTTATGTCACCTTTATGTCACCTTTGGCCCCTACAGTCATTTAGGGGTGCAGGAGCGTCCGCTGCTGCAGTAGAAAAACACAAGATAAGATCCCAGAGGATTATTCTGCTGCCTGCCAAAGTCAGGTTCAACACTGTCATCACCGTGTCCAGTCTTTTACAGAGGCTGCTTGTTTTTAAAGGTTTTCGGATTTCTTCATGCGTTCTCAAACATGCTTGGTTAGTTTTAACTGTCCTGGCAGCAGCAGTCGAGATCTAACAGATTTCTTGTTTTCCCTCAGATATTACTATACCGGTCTGACCGCTGGTATGAAACATGACTCTGCGTGACCAATGCACTGTTGGGGTTAGTGGCGGTGGTCTCGGCTTACAGGAGGCTCCCAGCTATAACCAACGCAGCAGAGAAAACAAAAGTGTGAAACGAAAGCCTTTCTCTAAACTAAACTCTGGGCGGTAATGAAGTCAGATAGCTAATCCCGGCTTAACTTCTCACAGATTTTGGACGGCGTTGACACTTTCCACAGTCGAAGATTTCAGGTTCAAACCAAAGCCGGACAGCTTTTATTTCACCCACCTGCAGCAGTCACGGTGGATCCCCCGAATTCACCAGCTGCTTTCACGACCGCACCGTATAAATCTGACTTTTAGCATGAAGACTGAGCTTCAAATGTTATTTTGGTTCTTAATACCTTTCGGTGACAAAACAACGATGTAAAAAAACCTGTTTTTTTTTATTGTTACCAATGTCCACAAAGTATATTTAAAGCAAGTACATACAAAAAGCTCAAGTATCAGTCCCTCCAGTAAAACTCCAGAGTTTTTTTGTGATTGTTGCGGGCAAAAATCCTTGATTATGCGGCATGTTTTCTAAAAAAATGCGATGGAATATGCGGGATATTTATGCAATTTTATGCAATGAAATTGCAGGAACTTGCAAAAACTGCGGGAACTTGCAAAAACTGCGGGAACTTACAAAAATTGTGGGAACTTACAAAAATTGTGGGAACTTACAAAAATTGCAGGAACTTGCAAAAATTGCGGGAACTTGTAAAAATTGCGGGAACTTGCAAAAATTGCGGGAACTTGCAAAAACTGCGGGAACTTACAAAAATTGTGGGAACTTACAAAAATTGCAGGAACTTGCAAAAACTGCGGGAACTTACAAAAACTGCGGGAACTTGCAAAAATTGCGGGAACTTGCAGAAATTGTGGGAACTTGCAGAAATTGTGGGAACTTGCAAAAACTGCGGGAACTTGCAGAAATTGTGGGAACTTGCAGAAATTGTGGGAACTTGCAGAAATTGTGGGAACTTGCAATAACTGCGAGAACTTGCAGAAATTAAGTTTGATGAAAAAGAGGCGAAATGACGTCACTTCATAACGTTCCCATGGCAACAGGGGAAAATGGCTGCTCTTGTGTGAAGTAAACGCAACATTTTTCATCTTTCTGCTGAGATATATGTGAGTTTTTTGCAACGAAAATGCGGAGATTATGAAATCATGCAAGCCCCGCATATTTTGCGCGGAAATTGGCAATTTATGCGGCGAAAGTGCGGCGTATTTGAATTATTTAAATATGCGGACTTTGGCTGATTATGCATCGAGTTATGCGATCGCATAATCACGTTTTTCTGGAGGGACTGAAGTATACATTGAGGACCTGTTTTTTTTTCCAGCTTTTCCTTTACAGTATTTAATCTTCACATCTATCTGACGGGTATTCGATAAGAAGATATGGTTCCTCCTTTTCCGTATTCCACCATGAAATGAGTCCTTTTGTGAGTGCATGGGATGTGTGAACGCATGACGAATGTTTCCAGAGAAACAAAAGGTTAGAAGTCATCAAACGCCTTGTAGACGTGGGCGTTTGTTTTGTCGTGCGATTGCGAGAGGCGAACATGAGCTCGGCAAAGTGGGAAGCAGAGGTCAGCCCTCCGCTGCTCAACTCTTTGACGTGACCACATAACTCTGTGTTGTTTGGTACTCACTGATCCAAGATCTGCTCTGTTGACGGACTGCGGTCGACCACGGAGGCCTTGAACGTGCCGTAAACCAACGACGACCTGAAAGACAAATACAGAAGATTTCAGTCGGTCATTCCTGAAACATTATCTCACTTTCTGTGCAACTTATATTCCACGTCGCATTCAGAAAACAAGCAGTGCTGGCAACACACACACACACACACACACAGACACATGTGCACATATACACACACACACACACACACACAGAAACACACACACACAGACACACACACACACAGACACACACACAAACACACACACACACACAGAGACACACACACACACACACACACACACACACACACACACACACACACACACACACACATACACACACACACACACACACACACACGCACACAGACACACATGTGCACATATACACACACACACACACACACACACAGAAACACACACACACAGACACACACACACACACACAGACACACACACAGACACAGAGACACACACACACACACACACACACACAAACACACACACACACACACACACACACACACACACACACACACACACACACACACACACACACACACACACACGTTCTGCGTCACATGGCAAACTTCAGGAAGTGAAGTATAACATCTGATTTGAACTCAAACCTCCATCATGTCACATACAACAAACATCTCCTCACTATCTGCTAGCTGCCTGTCCCCTGAACACACTGTAAAAAACACTCGGCCCGGGCTCTACAAACGCCAACAAAAACAAACTGCGACGACCTGCACCACCAAACATAACAAACAGTAGGGTCATTAGATGATAGGAATAAACACATATCGTCGTATGATTTGGAGAACTCGTTGCTTTCTTTAAATCTGTCCAGGAACAAAGACACACCTTTGAAAATCTGTACAAAGTACAGAACAGTATGTCATAAAGACTTATTCCTCAAATCAATCATCACTTTTTAAATAATGATTACATTAGCGGCCACACCGTCTCTCAGTTCCTCCAGAAAAACGTGTTTATGCGACCGCAGAATTCAATGCATAATCAGCCAAAGTCCGCATAAATTGCAGATTTCCGCGCAAAATATGCGGGGCTTGCATGATTTCATAATCACCGCATTTTCGTTGCAAAAAAGTCACATATATCTCAGCAGGAAGTTGAAAAATGTTGCGTTTACTTCACACAAGAGCAGCCATTTTCCCCTGTTGCCATGGGAACGTTATGAAGTGATGTCATTTCTCCTAGTGAGAACACGGCGTTGGGGAGGAATCACTTTGTTTTCTCTTTTTCATCAAACCGCTGTTTTTGCAAATTTCCGCAGTTTTTGCAAGTTAAGTTCCTGCAAGTTTTGCAAGTTCCCACAATTTCATCGCATAAAATGACATAAATATCCCGCATATTCCATCGCATTTTTTAAGAAAACGTGCAGCATAATCGAGGATTTTTGCCCGCAACAATCACAAAAAAACTCTGCTTTTTTCTGGAGGGACTGGACTCATGAAATCAAAGAGAATTTGTGTATTTTTCATGTGAATTTGTTTGCAAAATGTCTGGTTGAAGGGGCCTTATAGTTTAAAAAAAAACTTTTTTCTGCACAGACTGTGAGGGGAACCAATCCTCAGGGCAGTGGGTGTACATAATTTATGTATAATTCAAGCTGTTAAATGTCCCTCTAAGCATGCAAAGGGACCTGACTAACCCCTCTTTAGAGCGTCCTTCACAAACATTATTAATCAGGTCCCCATTCTCACAGGCCTCTGCTCCGGCTCTAGACAATGGGCTAAATGACTCCCAGCACATTGAGCTTGGGAATGGCTCTGCTGCACATACAGTAATCATCAATCATCGTCTGGATCTATTGTCAGGACGCTGAGAGCGCAAGGGACACTGCTGACATTTAAGGCCCTGATCTGGGAATGTGAAGTTCCTTCTTTAGCTGCTGTAATAACATCAGCTAAATTACCAAAAATGTAAATGAAAAGGTTGAATATGTAACAGTGAGTCATGTCTGCAGCTGGTTCCTGGATCATGGATCCTGGCAGGAAAGGTTAAACTCAAGCAGAGCTGGTCTCCACAGGTGCTTTGGTGCTGGGAAAGTTTCAACTTCAACAAGTACAGGAGTTAAAGAAATATTAATTTATCAGAATACGGTAAAGGAGGAACCATATCTTCTTATCGAATGGCCGTCAGATAGATGTAAAGATGAAATATTGGAAAGGAAAAGCTGAAAAAAAAAACACTCCCTCCAGAAAAACGTGATTATGCGATCGCATAATTCAATGCATAATCAGCCAAAGTCCACATATTTATAAGGGGGCCGTATATTTCTGCTAATACGCCGCATAAATTGCAGATTTCCGCGCAAAATATGCGGGGCTTGCATGATTTCATAATCCCCGCATTTTCGTTGCAAAAAAGTCACATATATCTCAGTAGAAAGATGAAAAATGTTGCGTTTACTTCACATGAGAGCAGCCATTTCCCCCTGTTGCCATGGGAACGTTATGAAGTGACATCATTTCACCTACTGAGAACACGGTGTTGGGGGGGAATCACTTTGTTTTCTCTTTTTCATCAAACCGCAGTTTTTGCAAGTTCCCGCAGTTTTTGCAAGTTCCCGCAATTTTTGCAAGTTCACGCAATTTTTGCAAGTTCACGCAACTTTTGCAAGTTCCCGCAATTTTTGCAAGTTCCCGCAATTTTTGCAAGTTCACGCAACTTTTGCAAGTTCACGCAATTTTTGCAAATTCACGCAATTTTTGCAAGTTCCCGCAATTTTTGCAAGTTCACGCAGTTTTTGCAAGTTCCCGCAATTTTTGTAAGTTCACGCAACTTTTGCAAGTTCCCGCAATTTTTGCAAGTTCTCGCAATTTTTGCAAGTTCCCGCAATTTTTGCAAGTTCCCGCAATTTTTGCAAGTTCACGCAACTTTTGCAAGTTCACGCAATTTTTGCAAGTTCACGCAATTTTTGCAAGTTCACGCAATTTTTGCAAGTTCCCGCAATTTTTGCAAGTTCACGCAACTTTTGCAAGTTCACGCAATTTTTGCAAGTTCACGCAATTTTTGCAAGTTCACGCAACTTTTGCAAGTTCACGCAATTTTTGCAAGTTCACGCAATTTTTGCAAGTTCACGCAATTTTTGCAAGTTCACGCAATTTCATCGCATAAAATTGCATAAATATCCCTCATATTCCATCGCATTTTTTAAGAAAACGTGCCGCATAATCAAGGATTTTTTTGCCCGCAACAATCACAAAAAAACTGTGTTTTTCTGGAGGGACTGACAGGAGTAAAAGAAATATTCATTCATCAGATTTTTTTTTAGGACAAAAACACTCATTCTGCATGTGAAGAACTATCCTGTTGGTTAGACCTATATCCGTGGCCGGGTTGGATCAGCGGGTAGAGCAGGCGCACATATATTGACAGCCAGCCATATGACCTTAATGATAAATATGTTTATATCTTAAGCAAGTACTGAGTTAATGTCACAACTTAAACCAATAAAAGGTAAGAAAATCTAAAATTTGATTAGTAGATCGGAGGCTAAAATGTGTTGTTTGGTTAATGAACAAAGTTATTATTGTACTACAGGTGATGACTTTCAGAGCTGAATTCTTCCGTGTCGGGCCATGTGGACATAAGGAGGCCAGGCAGCAGCGGAGAACAGATTTAGACGCGTCCTTAGAGGTCAGTCGACAGGCAGGGAAGGGGGGCGGGGGGGGACGAGTGGAGCGACAGGTAACTCAGTCAAGCTGGTAATGAAATGAAGCTCGCCTCTGGGCTGAAAGGGGATGGAGAGCGCTGCCAACACCGTCATTGCCGAATGCTCTCAGTCCACCGGACATCAGTGCATCATACCTGGGTCAGTGCAGCACGGGGACGGACACAGCTCACATTTAAGATAAGTTTGAGCTTTTTGAGGTCACGTTTGAGTCAGCGTGAAGCTGTATTCATTCAGGAAGTCTCGCTCACTTCAATGGAAACGAAGAACAAATCGCGGCGACGTCAGTCAACAGTGATTCTGTGCTTTTACGCATCTCGGCTCCGGTGACGGTTGACTGTGTTTCAGTGTGTAAATAGGTGCCGCTTCCCATTTTAATAAACAACCTAGGGTGTTTTTGTGAATGTCAAACGAACGAGTCAAACTTTAGTTTAAAAGTATATTTAGGACAGAATAGCCATTTTTAGGATTTACCGTATTCTCGTTTTGACAAAAAGACGACAAAAAAATGACAAAAACGCAAAAAAAAGGCGACATAAAGACGACAAAAAGACAACAAAAAGACGACAAAAAGGCGACAAAAATGCGACAAAAAGGCGACAAAAAGACGACAGAAAGACGACAGACAAAAAAGGCAACAAGAAGACGACAAAAAGACGACAAAAAGGTGACAAAAAGACGACATAAAGACGACATAAAAACAACAAAAAGACGACATGACGACATAAAGACGACAAAAAGACGACAAAAAGACGACAAAAAGACGACAAAAAGTCGACAAAAAGTCGACAAAAAGACGACAAAAAGTCGACAAAAAGGCGACATAAAGGCGACAAAAAGACAAAAAGACGACAAAAAGTCGACAAAAATACGACAAAAAGACGACATAAAGACGACAAACATAAAGACGACAAACATAAAGACGACAAAAAGACGACAAAAAGACGACAAAAAAGCGACAAAAAGGAAACAAAAAGGCGACAAAAATGCGACAAAAAGACGGCAAAAAGGCAACAAAAAGGCGACAAAAAGACGACAAAAATGCGACAAAAAGACGACAAAAGACGACAAAAAGACGACAAAAATGCAACAAAAAGACGACAGAAAGACGACAAAAAGGCAACAAAAAGACGACAAAAAGACGACAAAAAGACGACAAAAATGCGACAAAAAGGAAACAAAAAGGAGACAAAAATGCGACAAAAAGACGACAGAAAGACGACAAAAAAGGCAACAAAAAGGCAACAAAAAGACGACAAAAAGACGACAAAAAGACGACATGCTAGCATAAAAGTGCCCCTAGCGCTGCCATTCAAAAGGCCATTTGACCCAAAATCAAGAATATGGTGAATAAAAAATGGTGACAAAAAGGTGACATGAAGTCGACAAAAAGACGACAAAAAGACGACAAAAAGTCGACAAAAAGTCGACAAAAAGTCGACAAAAAGACGACAAAAAGACGACATAAAGACGACAAACATAAAGACGACAAACATAAAGACGACAAAAAGACGACAAAAAGACGACAAAAAAGCGACAAAAAGGAAACAAAAAGGCGAAAAAAATGCGACAAAAAGACGACAAAAAGATGACAAAAAGGCAACAAAAAGGCGACAAAAAGACGACAAAAATGCGACAAAAAGACGACAAAAGACGACAAAAAGACGACAAAAATGCGACAAAAAGACGACAGAAAGACGACAAAAAGGCAACAAAAAGACGAGAAAAAGACGACAAAAAGACGACAAAAATGCGACAAAAAGGAAACAAAAAGGAGACAAAAATGCGACAAAAAGACGACAGAAAGACGACAAGAAGACGACAAAAAGACGACAAAAAGGTGACAAAAAGTCGACAAAAAGACAACAAAAAGTCGACAAAAAGGCGACATAAAGGCGACAAAAAGACAAAAAGACGACAAAAAGTCGACAAAAAGTCGACAAAAAGACGACATAAAGACGACAAACATAAAGACGACAAACATAAAGACGACAAACATAAAGACGACAAAAAGACGACAAAAAAGCGACAAAAAGGAAACAAAAAGGCGACAAAAATGCGACAAAAAGACGGCAAAAAGGCAACAAAAAGGCGACAAAAAGACGACAAAAATGCGACAAAAAGACGACAAAAGACAACAAAAAGACGACAAAAATGCGACAAAAAGACGACAGAAAGACGACAAAAAGGCAACAAAAAGACGACAAAAAGACGACAAAAAGACGACAAAAATGCGACAAAAAGGAAACAAAAAGGAGACAAAAATGCGACAAAAAGACGACAGAAAGACGACAAAAAGGCAACAAAAAGGCAACAAAAAGACGACAAAAAGACGACAAAAAGACGACATGCTAGCATAAAAGTGCCCCTAGCGCTGCCATTCAAAAGGCCATTTGACCCAAAATCAAGAATATGGTGAATAAAAAATGGTGACAAAAAGGTGACATGAAGTCGACAAAAAGACGACAAAAAGACGACAAAAAGTCGACAAAAAGTCGACAAAAAGACGACATAAAGACGACAAACATAAAGACGACAAACATAAAGACGACAAACATAAAGACGACAAAAAGACGACAAAAAGACGACAAAAAAGCGACAAAAAGGAAACAAAAAGGCGAAAAAAATGCGACAAAAAGACGACAAAAAGATGACAAAAAGGCAACAAAAAGGCGACAAAAAGACGACAAAAATGCGACAAAAAGACGACAAAAGACGACAAAAAGACGACAAAAATGCGACAAAAAGACGACAGAAAGACGACAAAAAGGCAACAAAAAGACGACAGAAAGACGACAAAAAGGCAACAAAAAGACGAGAAAAAGACGACAAAAAGACGACAAAAATGCGACAAAAAGGAAACAAAAAGGAGACAAAAATGCGACAAAAAGACGACAGAAAGACGACAAAAAGGCAACAAAAAGGCAACAAAAAGACGACAAAAAGACGACAAAAAGACGACAAAAAGGAGACAAAGATGACAAAGTCGACAAAAAGGTGACAAAAAGACGACAAAAAGACGACAAAAAGACAACAAAAACACGATATGCTAGCATAAAGTGCCCCTATCTCTCCCATTCAAAAGGCCATTTGACCCAAAATAAAGAATATGGTAAATCCTAAAAGTGGAGCTTCCGTCCTAAATATGCTTTTAAACTAAAGTTTGACTCGCGTACATTCACAAAAACACCCTAGGATGCATTTTGGCGAGAGTTACGCTTTTAATACCCTGACTTTGCAATGAAAAGAACCAAAATGTGAGTCAGCGTCTGACGTGGAGCACGAGGACACCTCGTACTCATCACTAACGCGTCAAATCTAATCTGCCTTTGTCTTTGCTCGACTCGAGGGCACCTGGGAAAACGTGCAAAGACGCGAGCGAGGAGCAGCGAGGAGTCAGAATGTAGAGCCGCTTCGACAAAAAGGCGACAAAAAGGAGACATAAAGATGACATAAAGTCGACATAAAGGTGACAAAAAGACGACAAAAAGACGACATAAAGATGACAAAAAGACGACAAAAAGACGACAAAAAGACGACAAAAAGACAACAAAAAAGCAACATAAAGATGACAGAAAGACGACAAAAAGACGACATAAAGACGACATAAAGTCGACATAAAGACGACAAAAAGGTGACATGAAGACGACAAAAAGACGACAAAAATGCGACAAAAAGACGACATAAAGACGACAAAAAGACGACAAAAAGACGTCAAAAAGACGACATAAAGTCGACAAAAAGGTGACATGAAGTCGACAAAAAGACGACAAAAGGAGACATAAAGATGACATAAAGTCGACAAAAAGGTGACAAAAAGGAGACATAAAGTCGACAAAAAGGTGACATCAAGGAGACAAAGTCGACAAAAAGGTGACATAAAGATGACATAAAGTCGACAAAAAGGTGACATAAAGATGACATAAAGTCGACAAAAAGGTGACATAAAGATGACATAAAGTTGACAAAAGGAGACATAAAGATGACATAAAGTCGACAAAAAGGTGACAAAAAGGAGACATAAAGTCGACAAAAAGGTGACAAAAAGGAGACATAAAGTCGACAAAAAGGTGACATAAAGATGACATAAAGTCGACAAAAAGGTGACATAAAGATGACATAAAGTCGACAAAAAGGTGACATAAAGATGACATAAAGTTGACAAAAGGAGACATAAAGATGACATAAAGTCGACAAAAAGGTGACAAAAAGGAGACATAAAGTCGACAAAAAGGTGACAAAAAGGAGACATAAAGTCGACAAAAAGGTGACATAAAGATGACATAAAGTCGACAAAAAGGTGACATAAAGATGACATAAAGTCGACAAAAAGGTGACATAAAGATGACATAAAGTCGACAAAAAGGTGATAAAAAGACGACAAAAAGATGACAGAAAGACAACATGCTAGCATAAAAGTGCCCCTAGCGCTGCCATTCAAAAGGCCATTTGACCCAAAAATATGCTTTTAAACTAAAGTTTGACTCGCGTACATTCACAAAAACACCCTAGGATGCATTTTGGCGAGAGTTACGCTTTTAATACCCTGACTTTGCAATGAAAAGAACCAAAATGTGAGTCAGCGTCTGACGTGGAGCACGAGGACACCTCGTACTCATCACTAACGCGTCAAATCTAATCTCACGTGCTCCCAGATCTGCAGCGAACGCCGTCTTTCATGCAAGGACTGCCTTTGTCTTTGCTCGACTCGAGGGCACCTGGGAAAACGTGCAAAGACGCGAGCGAGGAGCAGCGAGGAGTCAGAATGTAGAGCCGCTTCGACAAAAAGGCGACAAAAAGGAGACATAAAGATGACATAAAGTCGACATAAAGGTGACAAAAAGACGACAAAAAGACGACATAAAGATGACAAAAAGACGACAAAAAGACGACAAAAAGACGACAAAAAAGCAACATAAAGATGACAGAAAGACGACAAAAAGACGACATAAAGACGACATAAAGTCGACATAAAGACGACAAAAAGGTGACATGAAGACGACAAAAAGACGACAAAAATGCGACAAAAAGACGACATAAAGACGACAAAAAGACGACAAAAAGACGTCAAAAAGACGACATAAAGTCGACAAAAAGGTGACATGAAGTCGACAAAAAGACGACAAAAGGAGACATAAAGATGACATAAAGTCGACAAAAAGGTGACAAAAAGGAGACATAAAGTCGACAAAAAGGTGACATCAAGGAGACAAAGTCGACAAAAAGGTGACATAAAGATGACAAAGTCGACAAAAAGGTGACATAAAGATGACATAAAGTCGACAAAAAGGTGACATAAAGATGACATAAAGTTGACAAAAGGAGACATAAAGATGACATAAAGTCGACAAAAAGGTGACAAAAAGGAGACATAAAGTCGACAAAAAGGTGACAAAAAGGAGACATAAAGTCGACAAAAAGGTGACATAAAGATGACATAAAGTCGACAAAAAGGTGACATAAAGATGACATAAAGTCGACAAAAAGGTGACATAAAGATGACATAAAGTCGACAAAAAGGTGATAAAAAGACGACAAAAAGATGACAGAAAGACGACATGCTAGCATAAAAGTGCCCCTAGCGCTGCCATTCAAAAGGCCATTTGACCCAAAAATATGCTTTTAAACTAAAGTTTGACTCGCGTACATTCACAAAAACACCCTAGGTTGCATTTTGGCGAGAGTTACGCTTTTAATACCCTGACTTTGCAATGAAAAGAACCAAAACGTGAGTCGGCGTCTGACGTGGAGCACGAGGACACCTCGTACTCATCACTAACGCGGCAAATCTAATCTCACGTGCTCCCAGATCTGCAGCGAACGCCGTCTTTCATGCAAGGACTGCCTTTGTCTTTGCTCGACTCGAGGGCACCTGGGAAAACGTGCAAAGACGCGAGCGAGGAGCAGCGAGGAGTCAGAATGTAGAGCCGCTTCGACAAAAAGGCGACAAAAAGGAGACATAAAGATGACATAAAGTCGACATAAAGGTGACAAAAAGACGACAAAAAGACGACATAAAGATGACAAAAAGACGACAAAAAGACGACAAAAAGACGACAAAAAAGCAACATAAAGATGACAGAAAGACGACAAAAAGACGACATAAAGACGACATAAAGTCGACATAAAGACGACAAAAAGGTGACATGAAGACGACAAAAAGACGACAAAAATGCGACAAAAAGACGACATAAAGACGACAAAAAGACGACAAAAAGACGTCAAAAATACGACATAAAGTCGACAAAAAGGTGACATGAAGTCGACAAAAAGACGACAAAAGGAGACATAAAGATGACATAAAGTCGACAAAAAGGTGACAAAAAGGAGACATAAAGTCGACAAAAAGGTGACATCAAGGAGACAAAGTCGACAAAAAGGTGACATAAAGATGACAAAGTCGACAAAAAGGTGACATAAAGATGACATAAAGTCGACAAAAAGGTGACATAAAGATGACATAAAGTTGACAAAAGGAGACATAAAGATGACATAAAGTCGACAAAAAGGTGACAAAAAGGAGACATAAAGTCGACAAAAAGGTGACAAAAAGGAGACATAAAGTCGACAAAAAGGTGACATAAAGATGACATAAAGTCGACAAAAAGGTGACATAAAGATGACATAAAGTCGACAAAAAGGTGACATAAAGATGACATAAAGTCGACAAAAAGGTGATAAAAAGACGACAAAAAGATGACAGAAAGACGACATGCTAGCATAAAAGTGCCCCTAGCGCTGCCATTCAAAAGGCCATTTGACCCAAAAATATGCTTTTAAACTAAAGTTTGACTCGCGTACATTCACAAAAACACCCTAGGTTGCATTTTGGCGAGAGTTACGCTTTTAATACCCTGACTTTGCAATGAAAAGAACCAAAACGTGAGTCGGCGTCTGACGTGGAGCACGAGGACACCTCGTACTCATCACTAACGCAGCAAATCTAATCTCACGTGCTCCCAGATCTGCAGCGAACGCCGTCTTTCATGCAAGGACTGCCTTTGTCTTTGCTCGACTCGAGGGCACCTGGGAAAACGTGCAAAGACGCGAGCGAGGAGCAGCGAGGAGTCAGAATGTAGAGCCGCTTCGACAAAAAGGCGACAAAAAGGAGACATAAAGATGACATAAAGTCGACATAAAGGTGACAAAAAGACGACAAAAAGACGACATAAAGATGACAAAAAGACGACAAAAAGACGACAAAAAGACGACAAAAAAGCAACATAAAGATGACAGAAAGACGACAAAAAGACGACATAAAGACGACATAAAGTCGACATAAAGACGACAAAAAGGTGACATGAAGACAACAAAAAGATGACAAAAATGCGACAAAAAGACGACATAAAGACGACAAAAAGACGACAAAAAGACGACAAAAAGACGTCAAAAAGACGACATAAAGTCGACAAAAAGGTGACATGAAGTCGACAAAAAGACGACAAAAGGAGACATAAAGATGACATAAAGTCGACAAAAAGGTGACAAAAAGGAGACATAAAGTCGACAAAAAGGTGACATCAAGGAGACAAAGTCGACAAAAAGGTGACATAAAGATGACATAAAGTCGACAAAAAGGTGACATAAAGATGACATAAAGTCGACAAAAAGGTGACATAAAGATGACGTAAAGTTGACAAAAGGAGACATAAAGATGACATAAAGTCGACAAAAAGGTGACAAAAAGGAGACATAAAGTCGACAAAAAGGTGACAAAAAGGAGACATAAAGTCGACAAAAAGGTGACATAAAGATGACATAAAGTCGACAAAAAGGTGACATAAAGATGACATAAAGTCGACAAAAAGGTGACATAAAGATGACATAAAGTCGACAAAAAGGTGACATAAAGATGACATAAAGTCGACAAAAAGGTGATAAAAAGACGACAAAAAGATGACAGAAAGACGACATGCTAGCATAAAAGTGCCCCTAGCGCTGCCATTCAAAAGGCCATTTGACCCAAAAATATGCTTTTAAACTAAAGTTTGACTCGCGTACATTCACAAAAACACCCTAGGCTGCATTTTGGCGAGAGTCACGCCTTTAATACCCTGACTTTGCAATGAAAAGAACCAAAACGTGAGTCGGCGTCTGACGTGGAGCACGAGGACACCTCGTACTCATCACTAACGCGGCAAATCTAATCTCACGTGCTCCCAGATCTGCAGCGAACGCCGTCTTTCATGCAAGCGTTGCCTTTGTCTTCGCTCGCCTCGAGGGCACCTGGGAAAACACGCAAAGACGCGAGCGAGGAGTCAGAATGTGGAGCACTTCGCCGCTTATTTTCCAGAGAGTTTCTTTCTTTCTTTCTCAGGTCGTCGTTGTTGTTCTTCTTCTTGAGAGAAAGGGGGGGGATCACTGATGTGTGTACACTTTGAAATATCAAAGCGTTTTGCCTCCGTGTCTTTTATGCCCATCACTCATTAGGGAACTGCCGCTCAAAAAGGCAGCTTTTGTGCGGGGAGCCGTTTTAAGTCGGAGATGGCTTTACAATAGATTACCACGAGCACGGCGAGATTTCAGGCGGAGAACGTGAATGAAAGGCTATGCAAATTGCAGCATGTACATCTCCGGATGAAAGAGAAGCATCAGGACTTTCTGAACTTGAATGAGGGCCCTTTTTCCCTCCATCTCCCTCTGCTTTAATATCCAAAAAGTTTTTTTTTTTGCGCTCTTGCGGCACAGCATGCTCGGCTTTTGTGACAGGTGAAATATTTATCCAGGGAGAGACGGGGGGAAAGGAGTCAAAGGCGGCACATCTTGTTTGAGTCCCCGCGCAGACAAAAGCTATTGAAGAGCTGACAAGCTTGTGCATGGAAGGGCCCAGCATGGCTCGGAAAAAAGTGGTTGTAAGCGATTGAAAGTGAGACAAACGGGGAAGAAAAGAAGGGTGTATCTCTGGGCGACTATAGGCTATATGACGCTGTAATCTGGGGTCCTTTTAAAAGCCATCTCTCCCCGTCAGGATGCGAGGGTTTTCTCTCACGCCGAGGCGGAGATCGCTTGACTTCTGCCACGGTGGCTGGCCCCAACTATCTGATAGCCTTTCTCCTTTTACACGGTGGCCTTTATCGGGCCGGCTGAATGGAGACAAAGTGCCCTTACCTGACCTGACCTGGAGCAGCCTCCGCGTCCTCTTTACGGGGCCGCATAGCAAGTCAGCAAACACAGCAACCTGAATACGGCAATTCACCTCTGAAAAGAAGAAGGGGGTAATTCTGAGAAAAACAGCGCCACTTTCTTCCTGAAACTATAGGAGTGAAAGCTGAACAGCTTTTTGTAAGACAGACGCATAAATTACAGTGTCTTCTTCGTCTTGTATAGACACGGAGGACGTCCAGTCCCTCCAGAAAAAGGTTTTCTTAAAAAAATGTGATGGAATATGCGGGATATTTATGCAATTTTATGCGATGAAATTGCGGGAACTTGCAAAAACTTGATGAAAATGACTTTTTTGCAATGGAAATTACGGGGATTATAGGAGACAAAAAATAAAAAACACCTGTCAAGTTATTTAAGCCTTTTTGTCGCCTTTTTGTTTCCTTTATGTCTCCTTTTTGTTTCCTTTTTGTCTCCTTTTTGTTTCCTTTTTGTCTCCTTTTTGTTTCCTTTTTGTCTCCTTTTTGTTTCCTTTTTGTCGCCTTTATGTCTACTTTTTGTTTCCTTTTTGTCTCCTTTTTGTCCCCTTTTTATTTCCTTTTTGTCGCTTTTGTCGCCTTTTTGTTTCCTTTTTGTCTACTTTTTGTCCCCTTTTTATTTCCTTTTTGTCTCATTTTGTCTCCTTTTTGTCCCCTTTTTGTCGCTTTTGTCGCGTTTTTGTTTCATTTTTGTCGCCTTTTTGTGTCCTTTTTGTCACCTTTTTGTTTCCTTTTTGTCTCCTTTTTGTCGCCTTTATGTCTACTTTTTGTTTCCTTTTTGTCTCCTTTTTGTCTCCTTTTTGTCCCCTTTTTGTCGCTTTTGTCGCTTTTGTTGCCTTTTTGTTTCCTATTTGTTTCCTTTTTGTCCCCTTTTTGTCCCCTTTTTATTTCCTTTTTGTCTCCTTTTTGTCCCCTTTTTGTCCCCTTTTTGTCGCTTTTGTCGTGTTTTTGTTTCATTTTTGTCGCCTTTTTGTGTCCTTTTTGTCACCTTTTTGTTTCCTTTTTGTCTCCTCTTTGTCGCCTTTTTGTCTACTTTTTGTTTCATTTTTGTCGCCTTTTTGTCTCCTTTTTGTCCCCTTTTTGTCCCCTTTTTGTCTCCTTTTTGTCTCCTTTTTGTCGCCTTTTTGTTTCCTTTTGTCGCCTTTTTGTTTCCTTTTTGTCGCCTTTTTGTCTCCTTTTTGTTGCCTTTTTGTTTCCTTTTTGTCTCCTTTTTGTCCCCTTTTTGTCTACTTTTTGTTGCCTTTTTGTCTCCTTTTTGTCCCCTTTTTGTCTCATTTTGTCTTCTTTTTGTCCCCTTTTTGTCTCCTTTTTGTCACCTTTTTGTTTCCTTTGTCTCCTCTTTGTCGCCTTTTTGTCTACTTTTTATTTCCTTTTTGTCTACTTTTTGTCTCCTTTTTGTCCCCTTTTTGTTTTCTTTTTTTCTCATTTTGTCCCCTTTTTGTCGCCTTTTTGTTTCCTTTTTATCTACTTTTTGTTTCCTTTTTGTATCCTTTTTGTCTACTTTTTATTTCCTTTTTGTTGCCTTTTGTCTCCTTTTGTTGCCTTTTTGTCTCCTTTTTGTTTTCTTTTTGTGTCATTTTGTCTAATTTTGTATCCTTTTTGTCCCCTTTTTGTTTCCTTTATGTCGCCTTTTTGTTTCCTTTTTGTCGCCTTTTGGTCGCCTTTTTGTCGCCTTTTTGTCGCCTTTTTGTCGCCTTTTCGTTTCCTTTTCGTTTCCTTTTTGTTTCCTTTTTGTCTCATTTTGTCTCCTTTTTGTCCCCTTTGTCGCTTATTTCGCCTTTTTGTCTCCTTTTTCTCACCTTTTTGTCTCCTCTTTGTCACCTTTTTGTCTACTAGGTCTTTGTATTTCCCAGGCTATGACTGTCTTCCTTCTGTATACAGTTTTGCTTTAATCGGTTGCTTGTGATCTACTTTTTGATTCCGAGCGTATTTAGCCGTTTCAGGTCACTGTGGATCAGTGAGTGGATTTAAGACATGAACGAGTTTGCACCTTTTCCAGCATCAAAACACCCCTTTCAGTTGATCTCCGCTAAGGATCTGTTCATTTCACGAACCGAGGCAGAAGAACAAATCAAAGCCTTTGATCTCGGCTCCCCGTTAAACGCAGCCGGCTGCTGCAGGACGCATAAAGCCTCGGATAACTTGTATTTCTACAGCGCTCTCAGCAGACAACATGATGAAAGATGCACCACATTAAGTCAAAGCCAAACCGCAGCTGTTGAGTTGAGTGTGTGCAGTTTCCCCCTCAGCAATTATCCCAGAATAGAGATTTACTAAACATTAACGTGACATGTTGGTCTCCTGGAAGGAGTTTCTGTGCCAGTCTCTGTGCTCCTGCTACAGTGATGTTAGACAGACGATGAATAAGTGAAAGACTGACAGAGCAGATCTGGAAACACTGACGGAGAAATAAGGAAGTGTTAAACTACATTATATTATAACTCAGGGATGACTTTTATCCTCCTAATGTGTGCGTACGTGTGTGTGTTTGTGTGTGTGTGTACGTGTGTGTGTTTGTGTATGTGTGTGTGTGCATACTTATGTGTGTGTGTGTGTGTGTGTGTGTGTGTGTGGGTGTGTGTGCGTACGTGTTTGTGCGTATGTGTGTGTGTCTCTCTGTGTGTGTGTGTGTTTCTGTGTGTGTGTGTGTGTGTGTGTGTGTGTGTTTGTGTCCGTACGTGTGTCTGTGTCTGTGTGTGTGTGTGTGTGTGTACGTGCGTGTGTTTGTGTATGTGTGTGTGTGCATATGTATGTGTGTGTGTATGTGTGTGTATGTGTGTCTGTGTGTGTATGTGTGTCTGTGTCTGTGTTTACGTGTGTGTGTTTGGGTTTGTGTGTGTGTGCATACTTATGTGTGTGTGTGTGTGTGTGTGTGGGTGTGTGTGCGTACGTGTTTGTGCGTATGTGTGTGTGTCTCTGTGTGTGTGTGTGTTTCTGTGTGTGTGTGTGTGTGTGTGTGTGTCCGTACGTGTGTCTGTGTCTGTGTGTGTGTGTCTGTGTGTGTGTGTGTGTGTGTGTGTGTGTGTACGTGTGTGTGTTTGTGTATGTGTGTGTGTGCATACATGTGTTTGTGTGTGTCCGTACGTGTCTGTGTGTGTGTGTGTGTGTCTGTGTGTGTGTGTGTGTGTGTGTGTGAAACAGACGGAGAAATACTGCAAATCAAAGGTAAAAATATGAAATAAATATAAGAAGAAAAGGAATAAAAGTGCAGCAAGTAATGCAGAAAAGAAAGTTTAGAAGCAAATATTAACATAAAGACACAAAACGCATATATATATATATATATATATATATATATATATATATATATATATATAGCTTTTGGAAAAAGAAAAGGTTCTGGATATGATAAAAACTGTCTGCATTCAGTTTTCTTCTCACGGGAAATTACGATAGCGACCATTTGCATCACACATTGTCAAAGGCTAACCAAAGCTATTCAGAGTTGGTCTCTTTTGTTTTGAGATCTGTTTGTGAAAATTAGAACAGCGGTTTATGAGAAATTGTCTTGTTGTGGAGTTTTTGGGGAGTCAAAACATTCGTGGTGTGGGAACAGCGTGCGGTGCAGATACAGCGTGTTATCTGAAGGACGAATGTGTGACACATGCACCTGTGGTTTCTGCACGACAGACTCTTATACACACACATCACCAAAATGGGGAATGCTTGTATTCCCTATTTCCTGCATCTCATATCCTGCAAACTGCAAATTAAATCTGTTTGAAGGGTTGATCAGTCCCTCCAGAAAAACGCAGAGTTTTTTTGGTGATTGTTGCGGGCAAAAATCCTTGATTATGCGGCACGTTTTCTTAAAAAATGCGATGGAATATGCGGGATATTTATGCAATTTTATGCGATGAAATTGCTGGAACTTGCAAAAATTGCGGGATAACTTGCAAAAACTGCGGTTTGATGAAAAAGAGAAAAAAAAGTGATTCCCCCCAACACCGTGTTCTCACTAGGCGAAATGACGTCACTTCATAACGTTCCCATGGCAACAGGGGAAAATGGCTGCTCTTGTGTGAAGTAAACGCAACATTTTTCAACTTTCTGCTGAGATATATGTGACTTTTTTGCAACGAAAATGCGAGGATTATGAAATCTTTTGCACGGAAATCGGCAATTAATGCGGCGAAAGTGCGGCGTATTTGAAAAAATGCGGCCCCCCGCGTAAATATGCAGACTTTGGCTAGATCCTTCCTAGTTCCTGGAGGAGTGAACAACGTTTGCATTGCATAAGAACCTGACGGATGGGAATGATTGTTCCAGGTATTAGTCAAACCGTCAGGCGTAACCAGGGAAACAGAGTTATTGTTTGTCCGTATTTTACGAGATGGGAGTGAGAATCTGTTGCGCCTCACTAACGGCGCCTTCACATTGGCAGTTGAAACAAGCTCCGTAATACGCAATATGCCCCCAACGGACGTCGAACTACCCGTTAAAAAATGTCGGAATAGTAGAAAGAAAAGTAGTAAAGAACTAACTAACGCTAGTTAGCATTAACTAACGTCAGCTAGCTGCCATTTTTACGCTAACTAGCTAGCGGGAGTAGAAAAGGAATGGGAGCTAGCTGACGTTAGCTAATGCTAGTTAGCGTTAGCTAACGTCAGCTAGCTGCCATTTTCATGTTAGCTAACGTGAGCAATTTTATTAACTGCCCTAATAACGTTAGCTAGGAAATCATGAACTTTTTAAAATTACATGACAACATATCATTATGAAATCATTATTTATTTTATTAAATTTGTTTTTCATTACCATAGCAACGCTAACTTCCGCTCAAATTGTCGGATAGGAAACGTCCGTTGCTTGTCGCAAGAGTTCAACTTTTTGAACGCATCCGGATGACCAACGGACATATTTCTTTTCTGCACCGCACTCGTTCGGACCCGTTCGCATGCGGTCTGTGAATCTCCACAGGAAATTAACGACTTCCTGTCGTTTCGAAGCCGCATCGGAGCTGGTTTCAAGCGTAAAAATGTCAGCTTGCTGCCATTTTTACGCTAACTAGCTAGCGGGAGTAGAAAAGAAATGCCAACTAGCTGATGTTAGCTAACGCTAGTTAGCGTCAACTAACGTCAGCTAGCTGCCATTTTCACGTTAGCTAACGTGAGCAATTTTATTATAATAACGTTAACGTTAGCTAGGAAATCATGAACATTTTAAAATTACATGACAACATATCGTTATGAAATCATTATTTATTTTATTAAAAGTTAAGAATTCAGATTTGTTAATCATTACCATAGCAACGCTAACTTCCGCTCAAATTGTCGGATAGGAACCGCCCGTTGCTTGTCGCAAGAGTTCATGTTTTTGAACCCATTCGGATGACCAACGGACGCGTTTTTTTTCCCGCACCGCACTCGTTTGGACCCATTCGCACGCGGTCTGTGAATCTCCACAGGAAATGAACGACTTCCTGTCGTGTCCAAGCTGCGTCGGAGCCGATTTCAAGCGCCAATGTGAAGGCGGCGTGAGAGCCTCCGCGCAGCCCAGTGTTTGTCCCTGACGCAGCAGAGCAGGGATCAGCGGACAAGCCCTCACGTTCTACACGTATACACGTTGCTGAATCCTGTTTATGAGAGCAGATGTTCGCCTCAGAATAGCTTGTACAGCAACAACTAATTTGTCGTGGTTTTTACAAGAACACGCTGCAGTGACACAAGTTCAAATGGATCCTGGAAGCAATGGTCTGGAAACAGAACAACAACCTCTTAAGTGTCCCGAAATTATAATGAACCGTCACATGGTGCTGATTGCCGGGCTTTAATGTGGGCAAACAAGACATGAAAGAGAGCCATAAAGAGTCCAATGAATAGATAATCCATCTCTCTTATGGGACGCTTGACAAACGAGGGGTTTAGAAGTTTACTGCACCCAAAACGCCCTCGCTTTAAAGGGGCGTCATTGTCCTGGCGGCCTCACCTCTTCACGTTTAATGTGTAGGTTTCTTCACCAACATACTGAGCATTGACAATCAAGACGCCGCGTTAAATCTCTTCTGTCGAGGCCTTTTCTATAGCAGCGTGGAAAGCAGAGGGTTAATCAATGCTAACACACTAATTGGCAGAGACTGTGCTTTTCCCATGACCCCTCTACACCCGTTATTAGCCGTATTGTTCTGGAAAGCAGAATTATCATATAGGCTGCAAAAACAACACAATTAGTACAATTTCACAAAAATAAATGGCACAGCAGGCGAGCCAACCCTCCGCTGAACTCTGGAACAAACAGGAACCACTGATCTGAAACAGAGCCGAGGACACGTGAGAAAAAGGCTGCACAGATTTACTCCAACATCCAACATTATTGCTTTTTACAACTTTATCTAAATTACTTTTTCTTCCACACAGCGGCCAGAAACTCCATCAGCTGCGTGAGTGAGTGATGGTACGTCTCCAGGGTTATAGTCAGTTTAGGTTGTAACTAGTGCTGTCAAACAATTAAAATATTTGATCGCATTAATGTCATAGTTAACTCACGATTAATCGCATTAATGTCATTGTTAACTCACGATTAATCGCATTAATGTCATAGTTAACTCACGATTAATCGCATTAATGTCATTGTTAACTCACGATTAATCACAATTAATGTCATATTTAACTCACGATTAATCGCATTAATGTCATAGTTAACTCACGATTAATCACAATTAATGTCATAGTTAACTCACGATTAATTGCAATTAATGTTATAGTCAACTCACGATTAATCGCAATTAATGTCATATTTAACTCACGATTAATCGCATTAATGTCAGAGTTAACTCACGATTAATCACAATTAATGTCATAGTTAACTCACGATTAATCGCAATTAATGTCATAGTTAACTCACGATTAATCGCATTAATGTCATAGTTAACTCACGATTAATCGCATTAATGTCATAGTTAAGTCACGATTAATCGCAATTAATGTCGTAGTTAACTCACGATTAATCGCATTAATGTCATAGTTAACTCACGATTAATCGCATTAATGTCGTAGTCAACTCACGATTAATCGCATTAATGTCGTAGTTAACTCACGATTAATCGCATTAATGTCGTAGTCAACTCACGATTAATGGCATTAATGTCATAGTTACCTCACGATTAATCGCAATTAATGTCATAGTTAACTCGCAATTAATCGCATTAATGTCGTAGTTAACTCACGATTAATCGCATTAATGTCATAGTTAAGTCACGATTAATCGCATTAATGTCATAGCTAACTCACGGTTAATCGCAATTAATGTCATAGTTAACTCACGATTAATCACAATTAATGTCATAGTTAACTCACGATTAATTGCAATTAATGTCATAGTTAACTCACGATTAATCGCATTTATGTCATAGTTAACTCACGATTAATCGCATTTATGTCATAGTTACCTCACAATTAAACACATTAATGTCATAGTTAACTCAGGATTAATCGCATTAATGTCATAGTTAACTCACGATTAATCGCATTTATGTCAGTTAACTCACGATTAATCGCATTTATGTCATAGTTAACTCACGATTAATCGCAATTAATGCCATAGTCAACTCACGATTAATCGCAATTAATGTCATAGTTAACTCACGATTAATCGCATTAATGTCATAGTCAACTCACGATTAATCGCATTAATGTCATAGTCAACTCACGATTAATCGCAATTAATGTCATAGTTACCTCACGATTAATTGCATTAATGTCATAGTTAACTCACGATTAATCGCAATTAATGTCATAGTTACCTCACGATTAATTGCAATTAATGTCATAGTTACCTCACGATTAATCGTATTCATGTCATAGTTAACTCACGATTAATCGCAATTAAGGTCATTGTTAACTCACGATTACTCGCATTGTCATAGTTAACTCACGATTAATCGCATTAATGTCATAGTTAACTCACGATTAATCGCATTAATGTCATAGTTACCTCACGATTAATCGCAATTAATGTCATAGTTACCTCACAATTAATCGCATTAATGTCATAGTTAACTCACGATTAATCGCAATAAAGGTCATAGTTACCTCACAATAAATCGTATTCATGTCATAGTTACCTCTCAATAAATCGTATTCATGTCATAGTTAACTCACGATTAATCGCAATTAATGTCATAGCTACCTCACGATTAATCGCATTAATGTCAGTTAACTCACGATTAATCGCATTAATGTCATAGTTAACTCACGATTAATCACAATAATGTCATAGTTACCTCACGATTAATCACAATAATGTCAGTTAACTCACGATTCATTGCATTTAATGTCATAGTTAACTCGCGATTAATCGCAATTAAAGTCATAGCTAACTCACGATTAATCGCAATTAATGTCATAGCTAACTCACGATTAATTGCATTAATGTCATAGTTAACTCACGATTAATCACATTCATGTCATAGTTAACTCACGATTAATCACATTCATGTCATAGTTAACTCACGATTAATCGCCTTAATGTCATAGTTAACTCACGATTAATCGCATTCACGTCATAGTTAACTCACGATTAATCGCAATTAATGTCATAGTTACCTCACGATTAATTGCAATTAATGTCATAGTTACCTCACGATTAATCGTATTCATGTCATAGTTAACTCACGATTAATCGCAATTAAGGTCATTGTTAACTCACGATTAATCGCATTGTCATAGTTAACTCACGATTAATCGCATTAATGTCATAGTTAACTCACGATTAATCGCATTAATGTCATAGTTACCTCACGATTAATCGCAATTAATGTCATAGCTACCTCACAATAAATCGTATTCATGTCATAGTTACCTCTCAATAAATCGTATTCATGTCATAGTTAACTCACGATTAATCGCATTAATGTCAGTTAACTCACGATTAATCGCATTAATGTCATAGTTAACTCACGATTAATCACAATAATGTCATAGTTACCTCACGATTAATCACAATAATGTCAGTTAACTCACGATTCATTGCATTTAATGTCATAGTTAACTCGCGATTAATCGCAATTAAAGTCATAGCTAACTCACGATTAATCGCAATTAATGTCATAGCTAACTCACGATTAATTGCATTAATGTCATAGTTAACTCACGATTAATCACATTCATGTCATAGTTAACTCACGATTAATCACATTCATGTCATAGTTAACTCACGATTAATCGCCTTAATGTCATAGTTAACTCACGATTAATCGCATTCACGTCATAGTTAACTCACGATTAATCGCAATTAATGTCATAGTTACCTCACGATTAATTGCAATTAATGTCATAGTTACCTCACGATTAATCGTATTCATGTCATAGTTAACTCACGATTAATCGCAATTAAGGTCATTGTTAACTCACGATTAATCGCATTGTCATAGTTAACTCACGATTAATCGCATTAATGTCATAGTTGACTCACGATTAATCGCATTAATGTCATAGTTACCTCATGATTAATCGCAATTAATGTCATAGTTACCTCACAATTAATCGCATTAATGTCATAGTTAACTCACGATTAATCGCAATAAAGGTCATAGTTACCTCACAATAAATCGTATTCATGTCCTAGTTACCTCTCAATAAATCGTATTCATGTCATAGTTAACTCACGATTAATCGCAATGAATGTCATAGCTACCTCACGATTAATCGCATTAATGTCAGTTAACTCACGATTAATCGCATTAATGTCATAGTTAACTCACGATTAATCACAATAATGTCATAGTTACCTCACGATTAATCACAATAATGTCAGTTAACTCACGATTCATTGCATTTAATGTCATAGTTAACTCGCGATTAATCGCAATTAAAGTCATAGCTAACTCACGATTAATCGCAATTAATGTCATAGTTAACTCACGATTAATCGCATTAATGTCATAGTTAACTCACGATTAATCACATTAATGTCATAGTTAACTCACGATTAATCGCAATTAATGTCATGGCTAACTCATGATTAATCGCAATTAATGTCATAGTTACCTCACGATTAATCACATTAATGTCATAGTTAACTGGCGATTGATCGCAATTAATGTCATAGTTAAGTCACAATTAATTTCAATTAATGTCATAGTTAACTCACGATTAATCGCATTAATGTCATATTTAACTCACGATTAATCGCATTAATGTCGTAGTCAACTCAGGATTAATCGCATTAATGTCATAGTTAACTCACGATTAATCACATTAATGTCATAGTTAACTCACGATTAATCGCAATTAATGTCATAGCTAACTCATGATTAATCGCAATTAATGTCATAGTTACCTCACGATTAATCACATTAATGTCATAGTTAACTGGCGATTGATCGCAATTAATGTCATAGTTAAGTCACAATTAATTTCAATTAATGTCATAGTTAACTCACGATTAATCGCATTAATGTCATATTTAACTCACGATTAATCGCATTAATGTCGTAGTCAACTCACGATTAATCGCAATGAATGTCATAGCTACCTCACGATTAATCGCATTAATGTCAGTTAACTCACGATTAATCGCATTAATGTCATAGTTAACTCACGATTAATCACAATAATGTCATAGTTACCTCACGATTAATCACAATAATGTCAGTTAACTCACGATTCATTGCATTTAATGTCATAGTTAACTCGCGATTAATCGCAATTAAAGTCATAGCTAACTCACGATTAATCGCAATTAATGTCATAGTTAACTCACGATTAATCGCATTGTCATAGTTAACTCACGATTAATCACATTAATGTCATAGTTAACTCACGATTAATCGCAATTAATGTCATAGCTAACTCATGATTAATCGCAATTAATGTCATAGTTACCTCACGATTAATCACATTAATGTCATAGTTAACTGGCGATTGATCGCAATTAATGTCATAGTTAAGTCACAATTAATTTCAATTAATGTCATAGTTAACTCACGATTAATCGCATTAATGTCATAGTTAACTCACGATTAATCGCATTAATGTCATATTTAACTCACGATTAATCGCATTAATGTCGTAGTCAACTCAGGATTAATCGCAATTCATGTCATAGTTAACTCACGATTAATCGCATTAATGTCATATTTAACTCACGATTAATCGCATTAATGTCGTAGTCAACTCACA
>CM042448.1:22268348-22308348 GCA_023631565.1 Gymnocephalus cernua | reverse complement strand
CCGAGTTATCATCAACAACCTGCCGCGCTCATTAGGCACACACATGTTCTGTATGCGAATACACACACACACACACACACACACACATAGTGCGTTTCACTGTCTTTGTGGGGACTCGTCGTTGACATAATGCATTCCCTAGCCCCTTACCCTCACCTTAACCATAACCTAATTCTAACCATAATCCTAAAACCAAGTCTTAACCCTCAAACAGCCCTTTAACCTTGTGGGGTCCAGCATTTTGGACCCCACAAGTATACTGTATTCCCGGTTTTTGGACCCCACGAATAATCACTACTTTTAGCGTGTATAGAGCCAGACTCCTTGTAAATAATCACTACTTTTAGTGTGTATAGAGCCAGACTCCATGTAAATAATCACTACTTTTAGCGTGTATAGAGCCAGACTCCATGTAAATAATCACTACTTTTAGCGTGTATAGAGCCAGACTCCATGTAAATAATCACTACTTTTAGCGTGTATTTAGCCAGACTCCATGTAAATAATCAGGACTTTTAGCGTGTATAGAGCCAGACTCCATGTAAATAATCACTACTTTTAGCGTGTATAGAGCCAGACTCCATGTAAATAATCACTACTTTTAGCGTGTATAGAGCCAGACTCCATGTAAATAATCACTACTTTTAGCGTGTATAGAGCCAGACTCCATGTAAATAATCACTACTTTTAGCGTGTATAGAGCCAGACTCCATGTAAATAATCACTACTTTTAGCGTGTATAGAGCCAGACTCCATGTAAATAATCAGGACTTTTAGCGTGTATAGAGCCAGACTCCATGTAAATAATCAGGACTTTTAGCGTGTATAGAGCCAGACTCCATGTAAATAATCACTACTTTTAGCGTGTATAGAGCCAGACTCCATGTAAATAATCACTATTTTTAGCGTGTATAGAGCCAGACTCCATGTAAATAATCACTACTTTTAGCGTGTATAGAGCCAGCATATCTCCACATGTAAATGGGTGAATTAAGGGTTTATTTCAACCAGACCAGAGTGGTGATTGTTAGAACAGTGGAAAGATGAACCAAGACGGCTTTTGGTAGTTTTATTTTGTTTCTGTCCACTTTGAATGAAGTGCGTTTTACGATGATAAATGTCCTGATTATTTACATGGAGTCTGGTGTAGTTTGGTGATGGTGATTTCGGGGCTGTTTCATGTTAAACTAAAAGGATCTTCCTCTTTAACTAAAAGCTCTATCTCCGTAGGGATCCATCCCATAATGTTGTCACACACTCAGAATAATAATCTGAGTCTGTCAGCGGCAACAACACAACTTTTAGTGGACGCTGACTAATGCTTCTTGCTCAATATTGAACAAATTTCAAAGATATTAGTCACTTAGAAACAAAAAAATGGGGAAATAGGGTAACAAAGTATCTTACTTCAATGTGATTTCCATTGGGGAGTTTTCCAATAAGGGATTTGTGTAGTAACGTGCTGCCAAGTGCCCATTAGCGGAGATAAAATACTACAACACAGCTTATGTTTCAGAACAATGGCAGCAAACAAACAGTACACTCAGTTTGCATGTTGACAGCAGAACTGAATTGTGGGAAACTGGGCAGACAAAGTCAAATTCCACCAAGCCGGGAGTTTGAATTATCATAATTGGAGGCCACGGCGGTGGGGGTGAGGGGGGGGGGGGGGGAGAATTTGGCAGCTAGTTCAAAATGTGATATTATGACGCACAAACAATAGATGTATGATTATGCATGACTGTCCTGGGAGCTGTCTGACGAGCCAGGAGGAGCTGTGGAAGAGTCACAATCTGGCATCAGTTTCCTCTTCTTTGTTGTCGATTTTCTTTCTGAAGAAATGAGAAAAAAGACAGAAAGGCAGGTCTCGGAGTCAGTGACCGTGAAGCCTCCGCGTCTGATCTGGCCTCAAAGGTTACGCAGGATATATATTGATATATAGCGACTGCAGATTTGTCATCAAGGGTCTGATTCTTTGTTGTCAAGTTTTTTTGGGACAAAAACATGTTGTTTTTTTACCCCAGACAATGCTCACCGCTGAGCTACTCATGTCCTCAAACCACGCATGTACGCACGCACGCACGCACGCACGCATGTACGCACAGAGAGACAGACACACACACACACATATACACACACACACAAACCACGCACACACACACACACACACACACACACACACACAAAAACCACGCACACACGCACAGAGAGACACAGAGACACACACATGCATATACACACACACACACACGCACGCACACACAGAGAGACACAGAGACACACACATGCATATACACACACACACACACACACACACACACACACACACACACACACACGCACGCACACACAGAGAGACACAGAGACACACACACACACACACACACACACAAACGCACGCACACACGCACGCACACACAGAGACACAGAGACACACACATGCATATACACACACACACACACACACAAACGCACGCACAGAGACACACACACACACACACACACACACACACACACACAAACGCACGCATGCACAGAGAGACACACACACACACACACACACACATGCACGCACACACAGAGAAACACACACATGCATATACACATACACACACACACAAACGCACGCACACACGCACGCACGCACAGAAAGACACACACACACACGCATATATACACACACATACACACACACAAACACACACACAGAGAGAGACACACACACACACACACACACACGCACGCACACACAGAGACACACACACACACACACACACACACTTATATATGATAAAGGTTACGATAGATATATTGATATATAGCGACTGCAAATTTGTCATCAGAGTCTGATTCTTTGTTGTCAAGTTTTTGCACAACAAAAAACAATGCTCACCGCTGAGCTACTCATGTCCTCATCTCTGCACACTCAAACCACAAAACCAAACTGGGAAGTGACTCCACAACCAGCGGGATGTGACCGGCCAACACACACACACACACACACACACACACACACATCTCCTATTCTGGTGTGTTTTATTTTTTAGGGCAAGATCACACAAACACATGTTCAAGCTGGGAGGAAACCAGGGGATTTGAGGAACCATCTGTTAACCAAAGCCTTTGCGAAGCGCACTAAGATGATCTTAGGATATTGTTCTCCCCAGGTGGGACTGGCAGGGGCGCCGCGGGGCCCCCTTTGCGCCCGGGCAAAAAAAAAAGGGAGGGAAATGGGGAGCTTAAGGAGCGGCGTAATGTTATTTTCATTCATAACGCTCAGGCATTTCAGGTTAGAGAGAAAAGGGGAAAACAACAGAGACATGACACGAAATGACTACAAGGAGACACGAAATGACTACAAGGAGACACGAAATGACTAAAAGGAGACACGAAATGACTACAAGGAGACACGAAATGACTACAAGGAGACACAAAGTGACTACAAGGAGACACAAAGTGACTACAAGGAGACACAAAGTGACTACACGAAATGACTACAAGGAGACACGAAATGACTACAAGGAGACACAAAGTGACTACACGAAATGACTACAAGGAGACACGAAATGACTACAAGGAGACACGAAATGACTACAAGGAGACACGAAATGACTACAAGGAGACACAAAGTGACTACAAGGAGACACAAAGTGACTACACGAAATGACTACAAGGAGACACGAAATGACTACAAGGAGACACGAAATGACTACAAGAAGACACAAAGTGACTACAAGGAGACACAAAAGACACAAAGTGACTACAAGGAGACACAAAAGACACAAAGTGACTACAAGGGGACACAAAAGACACAAAGTGACTACAAGAAGACACAAAGTGACTACAAGGAGACACAAAAGACACAAAGTGACTATAAAAAGACACAAAATGACTACAAGGAGACACAAAAGACACAAAATGACTACAAAAAGACACAAAATGACTACAAGGAGACACAAAAGACACGAAATGACTACAAAAAGACACAAAATGACTACAAGGAGACACAAAGTGACTACAAGGAGACACAAAGTGACTACAAGGAGACACAAAATGACTACAAGAAGACACAAAGTGACTACAAGGAGACACAAAGTGACTACAAGGAGACACAAAGTGACTACAAGGAGACACAAAGTGACTACAAGGAGACACAAAATGACTACAAGAAGACACAAAATGACTTCAAGGAGACACAAAGTGACTACAAGGAGACACAAAATGACTACAAGAAGACACAAAATGACTACAAGAAGACACAAAATGACTTCAAGGAGACACAAAGTGACTACAAGGAGACACAAAGTGACTACAAGGAGACACAAAAGACACAAAATGACTACAAAAAGACACAAAATGACTACAAGGAGACACAAAGTGACTACAAGGAGACACAAAGTGACTACAAGGAGACACAAAATAACTACAAGAAGACACAAAATGACTACAAAAAGACACAAAGTGACTACAAGGAGACACAAAGTGACTACAAGAAGACACAAAGTGACTACAATGAGACACAAAGTGACTACAAGGAGACACAACGTGACTACAAGGAGACACAAAGTGACTACAAGGAGACACAACGTGACTACAAGGAGACACAAAGTGACTACAAGGAGACACAAAGTGACTACAAGGAGACACAAAATGACTACAAGAAGACACAAAATGACTACAAAAAGACACAAAGTGACTACAAGGAGACACAAAGTGACTACAAGAAGACACAAAGTGACTACAATGAGACACTAAGTGACTACAAGAAGACACAAAGTGACTACAAGGAGACACAAAGTGACTACAAGGAGACACAAAATGACTACAAGAAGACACAAAATGACTACAAGAAGACACAAAGTGACTACAAGGAGACACAAAATGACTACAAGAAGACACAAAGTGACTACAAGGAGACACAAAGTGACTACAAGAAGACACAAAATGACTACAAGGAGACACAAAGTGACTACAAGAAGACACAAAGTGACTACAAGGAGACACAAAGTGACTACAAGAAGACACAAAGTGACTACAAGGAGACACAAAGTGACTACAAGGAGACACAAAGTGACTACAAAAAGACACAAAATGACTACAAGGAGACACAAAGTGACTACAAGGAGACACAAAGTGACTACAAAAAGACACAAAATGACTACAAGGAGACACAAAGTGACTACAAGGAGACACAAAGTGACTACAAAGAGACACAAAATGACTACAAGGAGACACAAAATGACTACAAGAAGACACAAAATGACTACAAGGAGAGACAAAATGACTACAAAGAGACAAAAAGTGACTACAAGGAGCCACAAAGTGACTACAAGAAGACACAAAATGACTACAAAAAGACACAAAATGACTACAAGGAGACACAAAGTGACTACAAGGAGACACAAAGTGACTACAAGGAGACAAAATGACTACAAGGAGACACAAAAGACACAAAATGACTACAAGGAATCTCATTTCCATTCATAACGCTCAGGCATTTCAGGTTAGAGAGAAGAGGGGGAAAACAACAGAGCATCACATGCGTAGCGTCTTTGATATGAACTCTGCAAGCACGACAAAGGGGATTATCCAAATGTCTGAGCATTGCACACGGGCCAACAGGAGATCGCTCACAGGTCAGGAGGGAGAAAATAGCAGGATGGAGATGGAGCGAGGATACCTGCCATTAGGCAACGGCCTGTTAAAAAAAACATCTCCATCACCTGCAGGGAGCCGGAGCAGCTCAGCTCCGAGAGCGTAAAGCCGAGACTGTTCAACAACTTTGAGGTGTGAGATCACGAAGTGAGAGCAATCGGCTGCACAGACGTTACCGTCCGAGCGTAAGGTATTTAGTTCGGTCTGTTAAAAGCCTCGAGCAGCAGCAGACTCAGGATACAGCTGTTAGACCTGAGCAGGGACGGATTACCTGGACTACAAGGGTCATGACTCACACCATGTCACTGAAACAATCACAGACCACAGACAGAACAAAACGACTACAGTACAGGGATGCAAAATGACCACAAGAAGGCTTAAAGTGGACACAACACGACTAAAAATAGATGCAAAATGACCAAAAGAAGGCTTTAAGTGGACATAAAATGATTAAAAATAGATTCAAAATGACCAAAAGAAGGCTTTAAGTGGACATAAAATGATTAAAAATAGATGCAAAATGACCACAAAGAGACCCAACACGACTAAAAATAGATGCAAAATGACCACAAGAAGGCTTAAAGTGGACACAAAATGATTAAAAATAGATGCAAAATGACCACAAAGAGACCCAACACGACTAAAAATAGATGCAAAATGACCAAAAGAAGGCTTAAAGTGGACATAACACGACTAAAAATAGATGCAAAATGACCAAAAGAAGGCTTAAAGTGGACATAAAATGATTAAAAATAGATGCAAAATGACCACAAAGAGACCCAACACGACTAAAAACAGATGCAAAAGACGACAAAATGACTAAAGATGGATTATAACCACAAAGAAACGTGAGATTTCTAGAAATAGATGCAACATGACTACAAGGAGACACAAAATGACTACAAACAGACACAAAGTGACTACAAGGAGACACAAAGTGACTACAAGGAGACACAAAGTGACTACAAGGAGACAGAAAATGACTACAAGGAGACACGAAGTGACTACAAGGAGACACAAAGTGACTACAAGGAGACAGAAAATGACTACAAGGAGACACAAAGTGACTACAAGGAGACACAAAGTGACTACAAGGAGACACAAAGTGAGTACAAGGAGACACACAATGACTACAAGGAGACACAAAGTGACCACAAGGAGACACAAAGTGACTACAAGGAGACACAAAGTGACCACAAGGAGACAGAAAGTGACTACAAGGAGACAAAAAGTGACTACAAGGAGACACACAATGACTACAAGGAGACACAAAGTGAGTACAAAGAGACACAAAGTGACTACAAGGAGACACACAATGACTACAAGGAGACACAAAGTGACTACAAAGAGACACAAAGTGACTACAAGGAGACACACAATGACTACAAGGAGACACACAATGACTACAAGGAGACACAAAGTGACTACAAGGAGAAACAAAGTGACTACAAAGAGACACAAAGTGACTACAAGGAGACACAAAGTGACTAGAAGGAGACACAAAGTGACTACAAGGAGACACAAAGTTACTAAAAGGAGACACAAAGTGACTACAAGGAGACACAAAGTGACTACAAGGAGACACAAATTGACTACAAGGAGACACAAAGTGACTACAAGGAGACACAAAATGACTACAAAGAGACACAAAGTGACTACAAGGAGACACAAAGTGACTACAAGGAGACACAAAGTTACTAAAAGGAGACACAAAGTGACTACAAGGAGACACAAAGTGACTACAAGGAGACACAAATTGACTACAAGGAGACACAAAGTGACTACAAGGAGACACAAAGTGACTACAAGGAGACACAAAATGACTACAAAGAGACACAAAGTGACTACAAGGAGACACAAAGTGACTACAAGGAGACACAAAGTGACTACAAGGAGACACACAATGATTACAAGGAGACACAAAGTGACTACAAAGAGACACAAAGTGACTACAAGGAGACACAAAGGCTTAAAGTGGACATAACAGGACTAAAAATAGATGCAAAATGACCAAAAGAAGGCTTAAAGTGGACATAAAATGATTAAAAATAGATGCAAAATGACCACAAAGAGACCCAACACGACTAAAAACAGATGCAAAAGACGACAAAATGACTAAAGATGGATTATAACCACAAAGAAACGTGAGATTTCTAGAAATAGATGCAACATGACTACATGGAGACACAAAATGACTACAAACAGACACAAAGTGACTACAAGGAGACACAAAGTGACTACAAGGAGACACAAAGTGACTACAAGGAGACAGAAAATGACTACAAGGAGACACGAAGTGACTACAAGGAGACACAAAGTGACTACAAGGAGACACAAAGTGAGTACAAGGAGACACACAATGACTACAAGGAGACACAAAGTGACCACAAGGAGACACAAAGTGACTACAAGGAGACACAAAGTGACCACAAGGAGACAGAAAGTGACTACAAGGAGACAAAAAGTGACTACAAGGAGACACACAATGACTACAAGGAGACACAAAGTGAGTACAAAGAGACACAAAGTGACTACAAGGAGACACACAATGACTACAAGGAGACACAAAGTGACTACAAAGAGACACAAAGTGACTACAAGGAGACACACAATGACTACAAGGAGACACACAATGACTACAAGGAGACACAAAGTGACTACAAGGAGACACAAAGTGACTACAAAGAGACACAAAATGACTACAAGGAGACACAAAGTGACTACAAGGAGACACAAAGTGACTACAAGGAGACACAAAGTGACTACAAGGAGACACACAATGATTACAAGGAGACACAAAGTGACTACAAGGAGACACAAAGTGACTACAAGGAGACACAAAGTTACTAAAAGGAGACACAAAGTGACTACAAGGAGACACAAAGTGACTACAAGGAGACACAAATTGACTACAAGGAGACACAAAGTGACTACAAGGAGACACAAAGTGACTACAAGGAGACACAAAATGACTACAAAGAGACACAAAGTGACTACAAGGAGACACAAAGTGACTACAAGGAGACACAAAGTGACTACAAGGAGACACACAATGATTACAAAGAGACACAAAGTGACTACAAGGAGACACAAAATGACTACAAAGAGACACAAAGTGACTACAAGGAGACACAAAGTGACTACAAGGAGACACAAAGTTACTAAAAGGAGACACAAAGTGACTACAAGGAGACACAAAGTGACTACAAGGAGACACAAATTGACTACAAGGAGACACAAAGTGACTACAAGGAGACACAAAGTGACTACAAGGAGACACAAAATGACTACAAAGAGACACAAAGTGACTACAAGGAGACACAAAGTGACTACAAGGAGACACAAATTGACTACAAGGAGACACAAAGTGACTACAAGGAGACACAAAGTGACTACAAGGAGACACAAAGTGACTACAAGGAGACACAAAGTGACTACAAGGAGACACACAATGATTACAAGGAGACACAAAGTGACTACAAAGAGACACAAAGTGACTACAAGGAGACACAAAGGCTTAAAGTGGACATAACACGACTAAAAATAGATGCAAAATGACCAAAAGAAGGCTTAAAGTGGACATAAAATGATTAAAAATAGATGCAAAATGACCACAAAGAGACCCAACACGACTAAAAACAGATGCAAAAGACGACAAAATGACTAAAGATGGATTATAACCACAAAGAAACGTGAGATTTCTAGAAATAGATGCAACATGACTACAAGGAGACACAAAATGACTACAAACAGACACAAAGTGACTACAAGGAGACACAAAGTGACTACAAGGAGACACAAAGTGACTACAAGGAGACAGAAAATGACTACAAGGAGACACGAAGTGACTACAAGGAGACACAAAGTGACTACAAGGAGACACAAAGTGAGTACAAGGAGACACACAATGACTACAAGGAGACACAAAGTGACCACAAGGAGACACAAAGTGACTACAAGGAGACACAAAGTGACCACAAGGAGACAGAAAGTGACTACAAGGAGACAAAAAGTGACTACAAGGAGACACACAATGACTACAAGGAGACACAAAGTGAGTACAAAGAGACACAAAGTGACTACAAGGAGACACACAATGACTACAAGGAGACACAAAGTGACTACAAAGAGACACAAAGTGACTACAAGGAGACACACAATGACTACAAGGAGACACACAATGACTACAAGGAGACACAAAGTGACTACAAGGAGACACAAAGTGACTACAAAGAGACACAAAGTGACTACAAGGAGACACAAAGTGACTACAAGGAGACACAAAGTGACTACAAGGAGACACAAAGTTACTAAAAGGAGACACAAAGTGACTACAAGGAGACACAAAGTGACTACAAGGAGACACAAATTGACTACAAGGAGACACAAAGTGACTACAAGGAGACACAAAATGACTACAAAGAGACACAAAGTGACTACAAGGAGACACAAAGTGACTACAAGGAGACACAAAGTTACTAAAAGGAGACACAAAGTGACTACAAGGAGACACAAAGTGACTACAAGGAGACACAAATTGACTACAAGGAGACACAAAGTGACTACAAGGAGACACAAAGTGACTACAAGGAGACACAAAATGACTACAAAGAGACACAAAGTGACTACAAGGAGACACAAAGTGACTACAAGGAGACACAAAGTGACTACAAGGAGACACACAATGATTACAAGGAGACACAAAGTGACTACAAAGAGACACAAAGTGACTACAAGGAGACACAAAGTGACTACAAAGAGACACAAAGTGACTACAAAGAGACACAAAATGACTACAAAGAGACACAAAGTGACTACAAAGAGACACAAAGTGACTACAAGGAGACACAAAGTGACTACAAGCAGACAAAGTGACTACAAGCAGACAAAGTGACTACAAAGAGACACAAAGTGACTACAAGCAGACAAAATGAATACAAGGAGACACACAATGACTACAAGGAGACACAAAGTGACTACAAGCAGACAAAATGACTACAAGGAGACACAAAGTGACTACAAGGAGACACAAAGTGACTACAAGGAGACACAAAATGACTACAAGCAGACACAAAATGACTACAAGGAGACACAAAATGACTACAAGGAGACACAAAATGACTACAAGGAGACACACAATGACTACAAAAAGATGCAATATGACTTAAGACCGTTAATGATGACTTCCTGCCGCGCTAACAGTGAAGAAAGCGTCTTGCAGCTAAATGTTGGACTTCATTCATCAGCTGGATATGTTTTCATTGCTGGGAACACGCTGGGAATCAAACCTGCGGCCTTCAGAATACAGGACGGCCAGTAAAGATGTGCCTAAGGGCGGCTGGTCCGCTGTTAGCGGCGTTACGGATTAGTTCCAGTCTGCAGGCCGCAATAATTACCACAACAAACACCAGAGCGCTAAGACTCTTACAACCTGGAATTAGGATTTTATTCACCTCCTTCTCTCCTCTGTCCTCTCTCCTCCTCCTCCTCTCTCCTCCTCTCTCTTTATCCTCTTCTTTCCTCCTCCTTTCCTTCCTTAACCTCCCTCCTCCTCTTTTATTTCCTCCTCCCTTCTCACCTCAAAACCACTTCCTGATTCTCCTAAACCTTGTATTTTACACCTTCCTTCCTCTTTTTATCCTTCTATTCTACCTTATCTCTTCTCGTCTCTCCTGTCTCCTCTCTCCTCCTCTCTCTTCCCTCTCTCCTCTATCCTCTCCTCTCTTCCCTCTCTCCTCTCTTTCTTCCCTCTCCTCTCCTCTCTTCCCTCTCTCCTCTCTCTCTTCCCCCTCTCATCTCTCTCTTCCCTCTCTCCTCTCTCCTCTCCTCTCTCTTCCCTCTCTCCTCTATCCTCTCCTCTCTTCCCTCTCTCCCCTCTCTCTTCTCCTCTCTCTTCCTCCCTCTCTCCTCTCTCTTCCCTCTCTCTCTTCCCTCTCTTCTCCTCTCTCTTCCTCCCTCTCTCTTCTCTCCTCTTCACTCCTTCCATAACATTTCTCCTCTTCCTCCACTCATCCTTGTCTCTTCTCATCCTCCTCTTTCCTCTCTCCTCTTCGCTCCTTCTTCCTTAACCCCCCTCCTCCTCTCTCCTCTCCCCTCCTCTCTCCTCTCTCCTCCTCCTCTCTTGTCTCCTCTCTCCCCTCCTTTAAGTCGATGAACAGATTGCAGGATGCTTGTTGACATGTCACAGCGACCAGAACTAGCGAAGGATTGAAAATCTAAATCTGCATTAGAGGCTTTTGTTGAGGCGACTCGCTCTCACGAAGGTCTTTATCTCACACACACACACACACACACACACACACACACACACACACACACACACACACACACACACACACACACACACACACACACACACACACACACGCACACACACACACACACACACACACTTAAAGCCTACACAAAGTCAATACAATGGCAATGTTTTGGGATTAGACCCAAAATTAAGATTTTAATTTGATGATATTACTGTAATATTGTGATTTTTTGAAACTTTAAGTCCAAAGAATGACTTTAATTTCATGATTTAAACCACAGATTAATACTCGAACCCAATATTATGATTTCAATCTCATGATTTGAAACAATCATCCACACATATAGGACATAAATTGCATGATTTCAAGACTTTATTCTTATGATCTATGACACAAAATACACCCTAAAATCAAAAAAATATTACTTAAATTGTATGGTTTAAACTCAGAATCATGACTTTAATCTGAAAATGTAACTTCATTTTATGAAATTAAACCAAAATTGTCACTTTAATCCTAAATATGCCTTTAACTTCATGACCCAAAATACTGATTTTAATCCAAACATCTGACTTAAGTCATGTGACTTGACCCCAAAGATGTAACTTTAACCTGAATGTATGACTTCTATCTGATGATATTATGATATAAACCCCCAAATTCTGACTTAATTCCAAAAAATATGATTTAATAATTTTATGGTTTAACCCCAAAATCATGACTGCAATCCAAATTTTACCCCAAAATTGTGACTTTAATCTACAATTATTTTTACTTACTTTACTTTTTTTTACTTTATTATTCATGAGGCCCTAATGGTCGAAGAGGAGAACATATTTAGGGAAACTTTGCCGTCCTGAATTAATCCATCCGTCCCTGTCCTGCAGCCGCAGACAGAGACGGTTAAACACAGACGCGTTTAATGCCGTCTGCACGCTTTGTTTGTTTGTTTGTTTGTTTGTTTGTTTGTGCCGGTTGTTGTCATATGTGAAAGCATACGGCGGGCTGAAGACGGATAATCCTCCCCGCGGCTACAGTAATGCGCTGGCACAGATTGCTGCACAGTCTACCATCAATAGGTCATGCTGGTCTTACAGGGAGGTGTGTTCAAGTGCATTCTGGGCGTGCTGGTCTTACAGGGAGGTGTGTTCAGGTGCATGCTGGGCGTGCTGGTCTTACAGGGAGGTGTGTTCAGGTGCATTCTGGGCGTGCTGGTCTTACAGGGAGATGTGTTCAAGTGCATTCTGGGCGTGCTGGTCTTACAGGGAGGTGTGTTCAGGTGCATTCTGGGCGTGCTGGTCTTACAGGGAGGTGTGTTCAGGTGCATTCTGGGCGTACTGGTGTTACAGGGAGGTGTGTTCAGGTGCATTCTGGGCGTGCTGGTCTTACAGGGAGGGACGCCAGTCCCAACAGGGCTGGGGGGGGCGTTACTGCAGTCATATGGCTGCAGGACCCCACCCGGGGCTATTAATTAAAGTGAGGCGGTCATGCTGATTAAATCAGACGCTTCTTACCAGATTAATTGCTGCAACATTAAGCCATTAAAATCTCATCACAGAGTAATCATCTATCAACGAGTCTATCAAGGAATTCATCCATTCATCAAGACCAGCTAAGTCCTGATTAGCATTAGCGCTCTCCTGATGACAGTCTGCCAATACCAAGCTACTGGGAGGACTGGGAGGACTGGGAGGACTGGGAAGTGTAAAATACTCTTCAGAAAAACCTGCTTTTGGCCAGACATCACTCTCGATTTAGGGAGCTACGGCGTGGAATGAGCTGCTAACTGAGCTAAAAGCAATACAAAATAAAAAGCTTTTTAATTGATAATCAGACCTGTAGTCACACATAGGGGTGGGACAGCACACACGCACACACACACACACACACACACACACACACACACACACACACACACACACACACACACACACACACACACACACACTCACACACACACACACTTTCCCGAGCCACATTAACCAGCTCTGACTGGGGGATCCTGATGCGTTCCCAGGCCAGGTTGGAGATGTAATCCCTCCACCTAGTCCTGGGTCTTTCCCCGAGGCCTCCTCCCAGCTGGACGTACCTCCACCTAGTCCTGGGTCTTCCCCGAGGCCTCCTCCCAGCTGGGAGGCCTACTCTCGTTCTCGGGGCTTAATTTGCACCTCCTGAAAAATTCAATCGCCTAAATGCAAAAAACAAATTACTGTTTGTGTAGTGTTCAATGTGGTTATCTGTCTTGTTAGTCTTTATTCCCCATTGGAGTTACACAAAAATCTTGTGTTTACATTTTTGATGCATTTTGAGGTGAATTTTCAGGGTAAGACAGCGAGGGGGGGGGGGGGGGGGGAGGAGGGAGGGATAGAGTGAGGGGAGGCACTTCAACAAGTGACACGAGCGCTCGTGCTGGTTGAGATTGCTGTTATAGCCTCATTTCACTCAGGGAAAAAATGTCAAAAAGACAACAAAGTTTGCTTAAAGGTGTAGTGGAGGATTTTCTTTTTCCGGGTGGATCATCAAGACTATTGGTGCTCCTAGTTGTCAATCATTCTGGAATATGTTTACGTGGCGTGACAGGTCAGCGAGCAGACGGCCACGGCCTCCGACCATAGACAGTATATAAAAGCCTCCGACCGCTGCCCCCCCCCTCTCGGCGATAGCTTGTTTGTTGGCCTGTAGCGTGCTAACGTTAGCTATAGAGATGCTTGTCCTAAATAGATTTCCACTTACCGGTGGCGAGTCTGACGTAGTGGAAAAAGTGCAAATCTTCTTTTGGAAAGTCGGCTTGTAGAGCCATGCCGACAGCAGCTTGTAAACACGAGAGAGCGTGCACGAGCCTAGTTCTTCTCGTGCACACGTTTAATAGGCGTTCCCTCTCTTTGCAAGTTCCCGCAATTTTTTGCAAGTTCCCGCAATTTTTGCAAGTTCCTGCAATTTTTGCAAGTTCCTGCAATTTTTGCAAGTTCCTGCAATTTTTGCAAGTTCCCGCAATTTTTGTGCAAGTTCCTGCAATTTTTGCAAGTTCCCGCAATTTTTGCAAGTTCCCGCAGTTTTTTGCAAGTTCCCACAATTTTTGCAAGTTCCTGCAATTTTTGCAAGTTCCCGCAATTTTTGCAAGTTCCCACAATTTTTGCAAGTTCCCGCAATTTTTGCAAGTTCCCACAATTTTTGCAAGTTCCCGCAATTTTTGCAAGTTCTCGCAGATGGCAAATGCCATCATTTATCAGGAACTCGCGAAGGAAATGGCCAACAAGGATTAAGTGTACCATCTACCAAGGTAAATAAACATCGCTCTGATGTACACACAGCGTGGTTTAGGTTTCTTTTTAAGCTGTAAGTGTCATTTTTTTATTTACTCTGTTACCTCCAACCCTCGTTTTGAGTCGCCGGATCCACCCCCCCCCCCTCTTCTGCGCTCCGGGACCTCCCACTTTACAAATCAAGCACTGATCGTTCTGCATTAAAAGAAGACATGAAGACTTGAGCACGGAGTCCTGTTCCACGTCAATGGTTATGGAGGGGATGTGGGTGGGAGGCGAGTGGCTGCCAGAGCCACAAAGAACACCTTACAGTCACTTTTGTTTTCCTTTGATCTGAGATTACTTACATAGTCGTGAAGAATGCACACGGAAAATATCTCACTGTACATCTCTGCAGTTCCCTTCCGCTCTTTTTCTTAACCTACAGTTCAACTGTAGCCGTCTTTGTTCATTCTGAAAACCGACGTGAAACACAATTGAAAAGTTGGCAACGGCACGGCAGACACATAGTAACTCAATCTGGACTGGCTGCTTTAAACTCAATCTTAGGCAAGGTGGCTTTTGTAAACCGACAGACAATGGCGAGCTCTGTTGAAGGCACGGAGGTTGATTTTCACCTTTTAAGTGCGGACACCAGATACCTGCCTTTTCACCTTGTTTAGTGCGAGGACAAACTTGCTTTCTCAAGGCCTTTCTGAACATGAGCAGAGGACGAAACACGACACAGGGTCAGCGAGCGCGCTCCACTCATCATAGCTCCCAAAATATTTCAATCGTTCAAGAATTTCTCAGCCGATATTCCTCCTGTGTGTGTCTGTGTGTGTTTGTGTGAAGTTCTTCAAAAGCAGATTACGTCCAAGCCTGTAATTCGATGCCGAGCTGTCCGCGCGACGCTTCAGATGTGGCGCAGATGCAACTGGTGTATAACCACAAAGCCGTGGGATTAAATCCGCCACTTTAACCCACTTGTGCACTTCAAAAAGTGTCTGTGTTAAATAATTTCAGCTTTTATTTTGTCTTTTTGTGGCTGTTTCCTGACAGAAAGAGATCTGCACCCTTCATGTTCGCCCCCCTTTGAGCCAAACAAGACCTCAGACCACCGGAAGATGTTTTATAAAACAGAAGAAATATTACACTTGACACTAAAATGCAAGACTTACTTAAACCACTTCACAGCTTTTTCAAAAAGCACCTCATTAGAGAGCTTTCTTGGTGCACAGATCTACGAAATAAAAAGCCTCTTTTGAAATACTGAGTTATGTTTTAAAGCGGGACATTTCTTCAGTGTGACCTCCTCCTCCTCCTCCTCCTCCTCCTCCTCCTCCTCCTCCTGGCAGCTACAAATGAAAGACATAAGCGATGCGTACATAAACGTCAAGAGATCTCAGACGACAGCATCTTCAAAGACCTCCTTAACTTTTCATCAAGCCTCCCCTCTTCATCCTAAATCCGTTACAATAACACACACACACAGTACACTTCACATCAGTCAAACAGGGATTTTCTCTACGACAGGACACTCGATAGTAGAGTCCGCCAAAAGCAGTTTATCTAAAAAAAATGTTTATTTTCGCAGGTTTGCAGGTTGTCTGGAGGAGAGGAGGCCCTGTGACATGTGAGAGAGGGCAAGACTACCAGCCCTCTGCTTAGCTGGCAACCCCAAGACAAGTCAGTCCCTCCAGAAAAACGTGATCACGCGATCGCAGAATTCAACGCATAATCAGCCAAAGTCTGCATATTTATGCGCGGGAGCCACATTTTTTCAAATACGCCGCACTTTCGCCACATAAATTGCCGATTTCGGTGCAAAATATGCGGGGCTTGCATGATTTCATGATCCCCGCATTTTCTTTGCAAAAAAAGTCACATATATCTCAGCAGAAAGTTGAAAAATGTTGCGTTTACTTCACACGAGAGCAGCCATTTTCCCCTGTTGCCATGGGAACGTTATGAAGTGATGTCATTTCGCCTAGTGAGAACACGGTGTTGGGGGGGAATCACTTTGTTTTCTCTTTTTCATCAAACTGCAGTTTTTGCAAGTTCCTACAATTTTTGCAAGTTCCCACAATTTTTTACAAGTTCCCGCAATTTTTGCAAGTTCTCGCAAATTTTTGCAAGTTCCCACAATTTTTTGCAAGTTCCCACAATTTTTGCAAGTTCTCGCAAATTTTTGCAAGTTCCCACAATTTTTGCAAGTTCCCGCAAATTTTGCAAGTTCTCGCAGCTTTTGCAAGTTACCACAAATTTTGCAAGTTCCCGCAATTTCTTGCAAGTTCCCACAATTTTTGCAAGTTCCCAAAATTTTTGCAAGTTCCCACAATTTTTGCAAGTTCCCGCAATTTTTTCAAGTTCTCGCAAATTTTGCAAGTTCCCGCAATTTTTGCAAGTTCCCACAATTTTTGCAAGTTCCCACAATTTTTGCAAGTTCCCGCAGTTTTTGCAAGTTCCCGCAGTTTTTGCAAGTTCCCACAATTTTTGCAAGGTCCCATAATTTTTGCAAGTTCTCGCAGTTTTTTGCAAGTTCCCGCAATTTTTACAAGTTCCCGCAATTTTTGCAAGTTCCCACAATTTTTGCAAGTTCTCGCAGTTTTTTGCAAGTTCCCACAGTTTTTGCAAGTTCCCGCTATTTTTGCAAGTTCCCGCAATTTTTGCAAGTTCTCGCAATTTTTGCAAGTTCCCACAATTTTTTGCAAGTTCCCGCAGTTTTTGCAAGTTCCTGCAGTTTTTTGCAAGTTCGTTACCATCTCCCAGACGAAGGGACCGAGTCTGACAGATCGACAACACAACTTCATTTCCCACCAAAATTAGACCCACGTCTGTAAAAGAGCCAGAAGAAAGCGAGGAAACTAATCTTGTGATGCCTGTATTATTTCAAAGTCTTGACATTTCATGCCAACACATATTTCATTAGGATAAATGGTCGTCTTGCAGCTTATCGGTCGGGAAAAACAGCCGCTTGCTGTTACTGATTCAGCTCAAAAATGAGGCTTTCATGAAAGAATCTCATCGTGGCCTCAGAATAATCCCATAATGTAGAAAGACATACAGTACATGTCTACTAAGGATGAGCGAGTTAGGTCAGATATCTGGTCCTTTCACTGAACAAAGTCATAAACTATAATGCCAATACCAATAAGTGCTAACTAATAAGTGCAACTTTAGAATCATCCCAGAATATAGAAAGACGGGGGTGTAGGATTTAGAAAAAGATGAATTAGTGCTTGAAGAACAGGTAGAAAGCTGAAAAGAGCAGCAGAGGAGCTACTAAACGGACCTTGTGGTGACATCGTTTGGTCAGCTGCTCTTTCCAAAGTCAAGAATGAACTTTACATCTACACGTTGAAGCCAAAATGAACGAGAAGTCCCCAAAGTGCTCAGAAACTGTGCAAAGATCGTGTGATTGAAAGCTTTGAGACGTTACAGTGAGATGTCCAGCAGGTAAAAAAAAAATACCTTGTCCTGTTTTATAAGAGTGTGTTTTATAAGTCAAATGGAGTTCAAATGAGGTGAGATGCAAGGTAGGAGCACAAGAGTCCTCCGTACTCTGCCGTGGACGTTCACGCGTCCCAAATCTTCGTTTTCCTTGCTTTGCCCCCAGTTCTTCTCCCCACACGGCCCCTCCTGCCGTGTACGTTGAAGCGCTCCAGGCCCAGCTCGCCTTGCTAAAAGCCCTTCATGCATAAACGTAAGTTACTGTAAGTTCACAGGGAGTCAGCGGCAGAGCGCGGCGCCCCCGGCTGACCTCCTGAGCTTTCCCACCGGCCTCCGGAAGAAAAGACATCAGTCTGTATTTACAGCTCAGTGACGACGCGTCTAACGGCGTGTTGACAAAGCTCATCCTTTAATTCAGAGAGGTGCGGAGAGGCTTAGCTCGTTATGGTTAACGAGCGGAGGAGAGGGAGCGCTGGGGATGTTTAGATGAAGACCAGATTTGAGGAGAGAGGCGCTATAGCTGAGACAAGCATGCTGCGTCCCGAGGGCAGCGGTGTCTGTGACGGGTTAGCGGGACTAGCGGCGTGGTGCTAATCAGCTTTATTCGTGCCACTAAAACCAATCTGTGGGGGATCAGACGGGCCAGCTGTCTGCACGACACGCCGATTATTGCAGGGTTTCATATCAGAGGAGTTACACAGAGTTTTTTTGTGATCGTTGCGGGCAAAAATCCTCGATTATGCGGCACGTTTTCTTAAAAAATGCGATGGAATATGCGGGATATTTATGCAATTTTATGTGATGAAACTGCGGGAACTTGCAGAAATTGCGGTTTGATGAAGAAGAGAAAACAAAGTGTTTCCCCCATCACACGCGAAATGACGTCACTTCATAACGTTCCCATGGCAACAGGGGAAAATGGCTGCTCTCGTGTGAAGTAAACGCAACATTTTTCAACTTTCTGCTGAGATATATGTGACTTTTTTGCAACGAAAATGCGGGGATTATGAAATATTTTGCGCGGAAATCGACAATTTATGCGGCGAAAGTGCGGCGTATTTGAAAAAAATGCGGCCCTCCCGCTTAAATATGCGGACTTTGGTTGATTGTGCGTTGAATTCTGCGATCGCATAATCACGTTTTTCTGGAGGGAGGGACTATAATGCGCAGCTGAGTCATTCCTAACCAACTTGCTGCAGGGATCTTAAGGGGGAAGGTGAGTAGTCTGATCGGAGTAACGCGGGACTCCGATGCTGCTGTAATCTGTTGGCGGATTAAATGATTCATTAGCTGATTAGCGTAAATCGATTATCAGCGTAAATGAAAACAAAAGGGAGGTCGTCGGGGGGGGACTGAACGGGGAAAAACACAAACAACTTGTACACCAGCTTAACGTAGATCCTTCATCAAGGGTCGCTTCAGAACAATGAAAGATCTTCTCTCAGTCCCTCCAGAAAAACGCGATTATGCGATCGCAAAATTCAACGCATAATCAGCCAAAGTCCGCATATTTATGGGGGGGGGGGGGGGGGGGGGGGGGGGCGCATTTTTTCAAATACGCCGCACTTTCGCCATACAAATTGCCGATTTCATATATCTCAGCGGAAAGATGAAAAATGTTGCGTTTACTTCACACAAGAGCAGCCATGTTCCCCTGTTGCCATGGGAACGTTATGAAGTGACGTCATTTCGCCTAGTGAGAACAGTGTTGGGGGGGAATCACTTTGTTTTCTCTTTTTCATCAAACCGCAGTTTTTTGCAAGTTCCCGCAAATTTTGCAAGTTCCCACAATTTTTGCAAGTTCCCGCAGTTTTTTGCAAGTTCCCGCAAATTTTGCAAGTTCCCACAATTTTTGCAAGTTCCCGCAGTTTTTGCAAGTTCCCGCAAATTTTGCAAGTTCCCACAATTTTTGCAAGTTCCCGCAGTTTTTTGCAAGTTCCCACAATTTTTGCAAGTTCCCGCAATTTTTGCAAGTTCCCGCAATTTCATCGAATCAAATTGCATAAATATCCCGCATATTCCATCGCATTTTTTAAGAAAACGTGCCGCATAATCAAGGATTGTTTGCCTGCAACAATCACAAAAACTCTGCGTTTTTCTGGAGGGACTGCTGTGTATTCGTTACCATCTCCCAGATGAAGGGACCGAGTCTGACAGATCGACAACACAACTTCATTTCCCACCAAAATTAGACCCACGTCTGTGAACGAGTGGTATTATGCTTTAAGGCTGTGAGATGAATGCCTCGCCAAACTTGGTTTGAGACTGGTTGTTTGCAGCTGCTGCTACCGCAGCCACAGGGCAGCCTCCAAAACGACGGGACAACAGAGTCAAAATACCTCAGATGTCTTTGATGTCCCCAAAAGCCTCATGTTCTCTCCGTGTTCAGACATGGCTTCATTCAGCACCGCGGCACAGAACCGCACGCCAGCCAGCGACGCACTGACCCCCTCTGAACGCTCGCTAATGACTCCCATGCAGAGCTGCGGTGGCCAAAGGGCGGTTCAGACGGAGTTCAAGCCCCACGCTCGCCACATGTTCGAAGCATGAACCACCAAAAGCATCATCAAAAGGCCGCTGTGTGCGCGACCACATGTGTCCTGGATGGCCTCCTCCTGGATTTAAAGAGCGGTCTCGTCTCAGTCTCGCCGTGAAGACAGACCGCTGTGTGACTCAGCTCCTCTTCTCCCTTTCAACCCTCCCGTTCTACTTTACAGTCCCTCCAGAAAAACACAGAGTTTTTTTGTGATTGTTGAGGGCAAAAATCCTCGATTATGCGGCACGTTTTCTTAAAAAAATGCGATGGAATATGCGGGATATTTATGCTATTTTATGCGATGAAATTGCGGGAACTTGCAAAAACTGCAGTTTGATGAAAAAGAGAAAACAAAGTGATTCCCCCCCAACACCGTGTTCTCACTAGGAGAAATGACATCACTTCATAACGTTCCCATGGCAACAGGGGAAAATGGCTGCTCTCGTGTGAAGTAAACGCAACATTTTTCATCTTTCTGCTGAGATATATGGGACTTTGTAACGAAAACGCGGGGATTATGAAATCATGCAAGCCCCGCATATCATATTTTGCGATTTATGCAGCGAAAGTGCGGCGTATTTGAAAAAAATGCGCCCCCCCCCCCCGCATAAATATGCAGACTTTGGCTGATTATGCGTTGAATTATTAGATCACATAATCACGTTTTTTTCAAAATGAACGCAAATTCCTCTTTTTTAAAGATTTTTTTGGGGCATTTTTAGGCAGGACAGCGTAGACATGAAAGGAGAGACAGGGGGGGATGACGTGCAGCATTTTTGTCGCCTTTTTGTTGCCTTTATGTCGCCTTTATGTTGCCTTTTTGTTGCCTTTATGTCACCTTTGTGTCACCTTTATGTCGCCTGTATGTCGCCTTTATGTCGCTGTTTTCTCGCCTTTTTGTTGCCTTTATGTCGCCTTTTTGTTGCCTTTATGTCGCCTTAATGTCGCCTTTATGTCGCCTTTTTGTTGCCTTTATGTAACCTTTGTGTCGCCTTTGTATCGCCTTTTTGTCGCCTTTGTGTCGCCTTTATGTCGCCTGTATGTCGCCGTTTTCTCGCCTTTTTGTTGCCTTTATGTCGCCTTTTTGTTGCCTTTATGTCGCCTTAATGTCGCCTTTATGTCGCCTTTTTGTTGCCTTTATGTCGCCTTTATGTCGCCTTTGTGTAACCTTTGTGTCGCCTTTTTGTCGCCTTTATGTTGCCTTTATGTCGGCTTTATGTCGCCTTTTTGTTGCCTTTAAGTCGCCTTTTTGTTTCTTTTATGTCGCCTTTGTGTCGCCTTTATGTTGCCTTTATGTCGCCTTTATGTCGGCTTTATGTCATCTTTATGTTGCCTTTATGTCGCCGTTTTGTCGCCTTTTTGTCGGCTTTATGTCTCCTTTTGTTGCCTTTTTGTTGCCTTTATGTTGCCTTTAAGTCGCCTTTATGTCGCCTTTTTGTTGCCTTTATGTCGCCTTTTTGTCGCCTTTATGTTGCCTTTTGTCGCCTTTATGTTGCCTTTATGTTGCCTTTAAGTCGCCTTTATGTCGCCTTTATGTCGCCTTTTTGTCGCCTTTATGTTGCCTTTTGTCGCCTTTATGTCGCCTTTATGTTGCCTTTTGTCGCCTTTTTGTCGGCTTTATGTCGCCTTTAAGTCGCCTTTATGTCGCCTTTTTGTTGCCTTTATGTCGCCTTTTGTTGCCTTTTTGTCGCCTTTATGTCACCTTTTGTTGCCTTTTTGTCGCCTTTATGTCGCCTTTTGTTGCCTTTTTGTTGCCTTTATGTTGCCTTTAAGTCGCCTTTATGTCACCTTTATGTTGCCTTTATGTTGCCGTTTTGTCGCCTTTTTGTTTCTTTTATGTCGTCTTTGTGTCGCCTTTATGTTGCCTTTATGTCGGCTTTATGTCACCTTTATGTTGCCTTTATGTCGCCGTTTTGTCGCCTTTTTGTCGGCTTTATGTCTCCTTTTGTTGCCTTTTTGTTGCCTTTATGTTGCCTTTAAGTCGCCTTTATGTTGCCTTTATGTCGCCTTTTTGTCGCCTTTATGTCACCTTTTTGTTGCCTTTATGTCACCTTTTTGTTGCCTTTATGTCGCCTTTTGTCGCCTTTTTGTCGGCTTTATGTCGCCTTTTTGTCGCCTTTATGTCGCCTTTATGTCGCCTTTTTGTCGCCTTTATGTCGCCTTTTTGTCGCCTTTATGTCGCCTTTTTGTTGCCTTTATGTCGCCTTTTTGTTGCCTTTATGTCGCCTTTTGTTGCCTTTTTGTCGGCTTTATGTCGCCTTTCTGTCGCCTTTATGTCGCCTTTTGTCGCCTTTTTGTCGGCTTTATGTCGCCTTTTTGTCGCCTTTATGTCGCCTTTTGTTGCCTTTTTGTCGCCTTTATGTTGCCTTTAAGTCGCCTTTATGTCGCCTTTTTGTTGCCTTTGTTGCCTTTGTCGCCTTTTTGTCGCCTTTATGTCGCCTTTTTGTTGCCTTTATGTTGCCTTTTTGTTGCCTTTATGTCGCCTTTTGTCGCCTTTTTGTCGGCTTTATGTCGCCTTTTTGTCGCCTTTTGTTGCCTTTTTGTTGCCTTTATGTTGCCTTTAAGTTGCCTTTATGTTGCCTTTAAGTCGCCTTTATGTTGCCTTTTTGTCGCCTTTATGTCGCCTTTTTCTTGCCTTTGTTGCCTTTGTCGCCTTTATGTCGCCTGTATTGTAATTCATGGCTGAATTCAAACAGGATCAAAACATTATTTGTCTCTCCAGCATCACTAACGTGCATATTCTTTCCAAAATAAAGTCCCATGGAGGACACATTGGAATTGATGGTGGTGGTAAATATTCATGAAAAAGGACACGTTAGTGAACGGGCAACACAGATTTAGATAATGAACAACTAAGACACGTCACACACTGGGACTTTAAAGTACATTTAGAACTGTGTGATTATTTTATAATTAATCGCGAGTTAACTAGGGACAATCATGCAATTAATCGCGAATAGTTGAATCCATCAGCAGCCCTGTATCTGAAACACAAAACCCTGCAGGCGTGTGACAGACAGAGACGTGAAGAACGTGGCAAACGTCACATTAGATCCACGTTCAATGCAAATCACAGTATTTAGTATCAGAAGAGTAGAAACAGCTGTAGGACCTGCAGGCTTCCCATAAAATGGAAGATTATTGCACGCTGGAACAGGAAGCGTTTCCGTACAAGGTCGTGACACGAATACAAATCCAAGAATCAGTCAAACTGGAGCTGAATCCCTGCAAAGATTAACATACGTTGCATTTCTTGTTTGACTTTCGTCCAGCGTGGACTCACAGGACACCCCCGCGTTAATAATGTAAACCAGATCTAGAATGCACACATACATATTTTAATGTCCCACAAAGAGAGCAAAAACAAAAAACACAATGTGTGAATAATAATGCAACCTAGAGAATCAAAGTGAGGACTAATTCAATCCAGCTGGTCATGTTTTCCATAGTCCCGAGTCACACACTACGAGCAATCTGCACAGAAAGGTACTTCAGGGTTGCGGTAGCTCAGTGTACTGTGTTTAAAACTCTACCCACACTTATTCTGGATCACTGGAAGTACATTTACAGGATAATTGCCAGACATACGGCTCAATTTCCTTCCGTTTCCACTCTCTGTGTGTTGCCGTTCTCAACTATTAAACTAATCGCCTAAGCTCTCCCATTCAAAAGGCCATTTGACCCAAAAACGAGGATACGGTGAATAAAAAAGGCGACAAAAAGACGGCAAAAAGACGACAAAAAAGGCGACAAAAACACAACAAAAAGGCGACAAAAAGACGACAAAAAGACGACAAAAAAGGCGACAAAAACACAACAAAAAGGCGACAAAAAGACGACAAAAACGCAACAAAAACGTGACAAAAAGACAAGAAAAAAGGCGACATAAAGGCGACAAAAAAGGCTACAAAAACGTGACAAAAAGACGACAAAAAGGCGACAAAAACGCGACAAAAAGACAAGAAAAAAGGCTACAAAAACCTGACATAAAGGCGACAAAAAGACGACAAGAAGACGACAAGAACACGACATAAAGGCAACAAAAAGACGACAAAAACGCAACAAAAAGACGACAGCTGGTCATGTTTTCCATAGTCCCGAGTCACACACTACGAGCAATCTGCACAGAAAGGTACTTCAGGGTTGCGGTAGCTCAATGTACTGTGTTTAAAACTCTACCCACACTTATTCTGGATCACTGGAAGTTCATTTACAGGATAATTGCCAGACATACGACTCTCTGTGTGCTGCCGTTCCCAACTATTAAACTAATCGCCAACTATTTTGATAATCGGTTAATTGGTTTGAGTCATTTTTTACAAAAATTCTCCGATTCCAGCTTGTTAAATGTGAATATGTTCTAGTTTCTTCTCTCCTCTGTGACAGTGAACTGAATATCTTTGAGTTGTGGACTTAACGAGACATTTTGAGGACGTCATGTTGGGCTTTTTGGGGAAACGCTGATCCACATTTTTCACAGTTTTTTGACATTTTAGAGACTGAAGAGGCTCGACACAACATGAGACTTTGCTCCGAGTGTCTCCAGGATCTCTACACATTAACTCAGCATTGAGAACATTGTTTGTGGACCCAGAGTTTACTAAAAAGAAAGGTTTTAACAACTCACCGCAGCTCTTGTTGTTTCCGGTCGCCGCCGTCTCGGCAGTCAGAACGAGTCGATATCAAAACAAGCAGCAACAGATTTAGTATATCCCTTGTGCTCCGGTGGAGTTAATGTGTAGAGCTCCTGGAGACACTCGGAGCAAAGTCTCATGTTGTGTCGAGTCTTCTTAGTGGTTAAAAATAGATATTTTGAGGCTAGCATAAAAGTGCCCCTAGCTCTCCCATTCAAAAGGACATTTGACCCAAAAACGAGGATACGGTAAATAAAAAAGACGACATAAAAGCGACAAAAAGGCGACAAATACGCAACATAAAGGCAACAAAAAACGCAACAAAAACGCAACAAAAAGACGACAAAAAACGCAACAAAAACGCAACAAAAACGCAACAAAAACGCAACATAAAGGCAACAAAAAACGCAACAAAAACGCAACAAAAACGCAACAAAAACGCAACAAAAACGCAACAAAAACGCAACAAAAAGGCAACAAGAAGACGACATAAAGGCGACAAAAAGACGACAAAAACGCAACAAAAACGCAACATAAAGGCGACAAAAAAGGCAACAAAAAGGCAACAAAAACGCAACATAAAGGCAACAAAAAACGCAACAAAAACGCAACAAAAACGCAACAAAAACGCAACATAAAGGCGACAAAAAGACGACAAAAACGCAACAAAAACGCAACATAAAGGCGACAAAAAAGGCAACAAAAAGGCAACAAAAACGCAACAAAAACGCAACAAAAACGCAACAAAAAGACGACAAATACGCAACATAAAGGCAACAAAAAACGCAACAAAAACGCAACAAAAAGACGACAAAAAACGCAACAAAAACGCAACATAAAGGCAACAAAAACGCAACAAAAACGCAACAAAAACGCAACAAAAACGCAACAAAAACGCAACAAAAACGCAACAAAAACGCAACAAATAGAATGCACAGAATGCACCTGAACACACCTCCCTTTAAGACCAGCACGCCCCGAATGCACCTGAACACACCTCCCTGTAAGACCAGCACGCCCAGAATGCACCTGAACACACCTCCCTGTAAGACCAGCACGCCCAGAATGCACCTGAACACACCTCCCTGTAAGACCAGCGCTCCCAGAATGCACCTGAACACACCTCCCTGTAAGACCAGCGCTCCCAGAATGCACCTGAACACACCTCCCTGTAAGACCAGCACGCCCAGAATGCACCTGAACACACCTCCCTGTAAGACCAGCACGTGTAAATGTTCCTGTCAACCAACTCAACATCTGACAACAAACAAACGGCCACATTTCAGTTAATTTAAGCTGACGACGAGCAAAGAGACAAACGGCGTTGCAACACTACTGTGACGCACTGAAAACTTAACCAGCGGATTGAGCAACATAGCCGACGATGACACGTTTACTGTAATCTGGCGCCCGGACACGCAGAAAGATGCTCCGTCACCGTCATCTCACTGCAGTGACTCGTCAACTTTATCACAATATGAGGAACAATGCAATGCAATGACGCAAGACGTGAAAACAAGCAAACGATAATGAGCTTCACGTCCTGTTATATATTTGGAGATATTATAACTGCTGCATGCTGACAGCCGGGATTAAAGGAGCATTGCGGTGGTTGTTTGGAGCGCTGTCAGTAGCTGTCACTGCACGATGTGGATAAGGACATACGGCTCAATTTCCTTCCGTTTCCACTCTCTGTGTGTTGCCGTTCCCAACGATTAAACTAATCGCCTAAGCTCTCCCATTCAAAAGGCCATTTGACCCAAAAACGAGGATACGGTAAATAAAAAAGGCGACAAAAAGACGACAAAAAGACGACAAAAAGACGACAAAAAGACGACAAAAAGACGACAAAAAGACGACAAAAAGACGGCAAAAAGGCAACAAAAAGGCAACAAAAAGGCAACAAAAACGCGACAAAAAGGCGACAAAAAGACGACAAAAAGACGACAAAAAGGCGACAAAAAGACGACAAAAAGGCGACAAAAAGGCGACAAAAAGGCGACAAAAAGACGACAAAAACGCAACAAAAGTACGACAAAAAGGTGACAAAAAGGCGACAAAAAGACGACAAAAAGGCGACAAAAAGGCGACAAAAAGGCGACAAAAAGGCGACAAAAAGGCGACAAAAACGCAACAAAAGTACGACAAAAAGGTGACAAAAAGACGACAAAAAGACGTCAAAAAGACGACAAAAAGGCAACAAAAACGCAACAAAAACGCAACAAAAAGGCGACAAAAAAGGCGACAAAAAGACGACAAAAAGACGACAAAAAGACGACAAAAAGACGACAAAAAGGCGACAAAAAGGCGACAAAAAGACGACAAAAACACAACAAAAAGGCGACAAAAACACAACAAAAACACGACAAAAAGGCGACAAAAAGGCGACAGACACGATTTTTGAGTTGCGCATGCGTCACTTTGCGATTGCGACCGCCTAGTAATTAATCTAAAATCTTTCTTTCTCCGCTTTATGTACCCATAGACAACATGTACAAGATGAATTTAATGATTTATTGATTTGTACTTTATTTTCAATAAGAGCTTTGAGCTACCGAGGGTGATTGAGGATCCCTTTTTTTTACGGCGTGATCTCTGACGTCAGTTGTAGATTAGCGGCTGAAGTAGCCTAGCTACAAGAACGGAATGGCGTTTTGAGCTAACGTTAGTAGCTAATGTTAGCAATCAAAAAATCATGATCAAACAATCATAGATAGCTAAAACGTTTGATAACTGGAATGGCATTTTGAGCTAACGTTAGTAGCTAATGTTAGCAATCAAACAATGATAATCAAACAATCATAGATAGCTAAAACGTTTGATAACTGGAATGGCATTTTGAGCTAACGTTAGTAGCTAATGTTAGCAATCAAACAATCATAGATAGCTTAAACGTTTGATAACTGGAATGGCGTTTTGAGCTAACGTTAGTAGCTAATGTTAGCAATCCAACAATCATAGATAGCTAAAACGTTTGATAACTGGAATGGCGTTTTGAGCTAACGTTAGTAGCTAATGTTAGCAATCCAACAACCATAGATAGCTAAAACGTTTGATAACTGGAATGGCATTTTGAGCTAACGTTAGTAGCTAATGTTAGCAATCAAACAATCATAGATAGCTAAAACGTTTGATAACTGGAATGGCATTTTGAGCTAACGTTAGTAGCTAATGTTAGCAATCAAACAATCACAGATAGCTAAAACATTTGATAACTGGAATGGCATTTTGAGCTAACGTTAGTAGCTAATGTTAGCAATCAAACAATCATAATCAAACAATCATAGATAGCTAAAACGTTTGATTAGTGGAATGGCGTTTTGAGCTAACGTTAGCAGCTAGTGTTAGCAGTCAAACAATCATAGATAGCTAAAACGTTTGATAACTGGAATGGTGTTGTGAGCTAACGTTAGTAGCTAATGTTAGCAATCAAACAATCATAATCAAACAATCATAGATAGCTAAAACGTTTGATAACTGGAATGGCGTTTTGAGCTAACGTTAGTAGCTAATGTTAGCAGTCCAACAATCATAATCAAACAATCATAGATAGCTAAAACGTTTGATAACTGGAATGGCGTTTTGAGCTAACGTTAGTAGCTAATGTTAGCAGTCAAACAATCATAGATAGCTAAAACATTTGATAACTGGAATGGCATTTTGAGCTAACGTTAGTAGCTAATGTTAGCAGTCAAACAATCATAATCAAACAATCATAGATAGCTAAAACGTTTGATAACTGGAATGGCGTTTTGAGCTAACGTTAGTAGCTAATGTTAGCAGTCAAACAATCATAGATAGCTAAAACGTTTGATAACTGGAATGGCGTTTTGAGCTAACATTAGTAGCTAATGTTAGCAATCCAACAATCAGCTACAACGTTTGATAACTAGAATGGTGTTTTGAGCTAACGTTAGTAGCTAATGTTAGCAATCAAACAATCATAGATAGCTAAAACGTTTGATAACTGGAATGGCGTTTTGAGCTAACTTTAGTAGCTAGTGTTAGCAGTCAAACAATCATAGATAGCTACAACGTTTGATAACTGAAATGGCGTTTTGAGCTAATGTTAGTAGCTAATGTTAGCAATCTAACAATCATAGATAGCTACAACGTTTGATAACTAGAATGGCGTTTTTAGCTAACGTTAGTAGCTAATGTTAGCAATCAATCATAGATAGCTATAACATTTGATAACTGGAATGGCGTTTTGAGCTAACGTTAGTAGCTAATGTTAGCAATCAATCATAGATAGCTATAACATTTGATAACTGGAATGGCGTTTTGAGCTAACGTTAGTAGCTAATGTTAGCAATCAATCATAGATAGCTATAACATTTGATAACTGGAATGGCGTTTTGAGCTAACGTTAGTAGCTAATGTTAGCAATCCAACAATCATAGATAGCTACAACGTTTGATAACTAGAATGGTGTTTTGAGCTAACGTTAGTAGCTAATGTTAGCAATCAAACAATCATAGATAGCTACAACGTTTGATAACTAGAATGGCGTTTTGAGCTAACATTAGTAGCTAATGTTAGCAATCCAACAATCATAGATAGCTAAAACGTTTGATAACTGGAATGGTGTTTTGAGCTAACGTTAGTAGCTAATGTTAGCAATCCAACAATCAGCTACAACGTTTGATAACTGGAATGGCGTTTTTGAAATGATTTCCATCTTCTATATCTTCTATTATTTCTCTTCTGTTATTGTCGTTATGCCCTAAAATGTTTAAATCTGAGCATGCTTCCTTCCTACCTTCCTTCCTCCCTCCTTTCCTTCCTGTGTTAATCCATACCTCTGGTTATTTCCTCCTTTCCTTCTTTCCTTCCATCCATCCATCCATCCATCCTTCCTTCCCTCCTTCCTTCCTTCCTTCCTTCCTTTCCTTCCTTCCTCCCTCCCTCCTTTCCTTCCTGTGTTAATCCATACCTCTGGTTATTTCCTTCCTTCCATCCATCCATCCATCCATCCATCCATCCATCCATCCATCCATCCTTCCTTCCTTCCTTCCCTTCCTGTGTTAATCCATACCTCTGGTTATTTCCTGGATTAACACAATTTTTAGATCCTTCCATCCTTCCTTCCTTCCTTTGTTCCTTCCTTCGTTCCTCCTTTCCTTCCTTCCTGCTTTCCTTCCTCCCTCCCTCCCTCCTTCCTTCCTTTCTTCCTCCTTTCCTTTCCTTTCCTTTCATTTCCTTCCTTCCTTCCTTCCTTCCTGCTTTCCTTCCTTCCTCCCTCCCTCCTTCCTTACTTCCTCCTTTCCTTTCATTTCCTTCCTTCCTTCCCACCTCCTCGTTCTCACCTTCCTCCCTCTTTTCTCCTTTCTCCTGGTCTCTTTCTCCCCCGTCCTCCTCCCCCCTTCTCTTCTTCCTCTCTGCCCCCCTCCCTCTGTACCAGATGGACACACCGTGCCCCCCCCCCCCACACACACACACACACACTCTTCTCTATCTGCATTGTGTCACTGGACTCTTTAGACAGATAAGCCGCACGGATTTCTACGCACGCCAACCTCGTGACCTCTGGACGAATTCATCAAAGGAAACCCCCCCCCCCCCAATACCCCCCTTCCTCCCCCTGCTTGTTTTCTTTTTACAGTAACTGCTGGGCTGATTATATCCTATTGATTTGACCCGATTACTATTAGATTTAATTAGTTTTTTTCTATTTATTTCACCAGAAAAGTCAAGATTAGTTAGTTTGTGTTATTGTGTGACTTTGGGGGTGTGTGATTTTTTTGGGGGGGGGGTTTAAGGGTTAGAAAGTAACAAGACTAACCGATGGAGGCAGCGGTGGAGCAGCGACTCCCGTCTTCTGTGACGTAAATAAATCACTGTTTTTGTCCAAGGTCAGTCTGGTGAACGGGTCCGTACAATATAGTACGAAAATGTGGCCGGGTTGGGTCAGCGGGTATAGCGGGCGCACATATACTGAGAGGTTTGTGCCTCGACGCAGAGGTCCAGGGTTCAAGTTCAACCTCTAACGATATCCTGCATGTCTCCCCCCCCCCCCCCCTCTCTCTCTCTCCCTCTCCTTTCTCACCTATAGCTGTCCTATCAAATAAAGGTGGAAATACCCAAAATATTGGCGGAAATGTTGTTGTTGTTGTTGTTGCCCCCTAAAAGTGTCTGAAGTGTCTTAATTATGTCGTGCTCTGATTGTTATAATTATACCGAGCGTATAATAAACCTCAGGATGCCTTTGGGGCGTCTTTTCAAGTGGAAAATAAAGTCAAAAACAAACTCTGCTCTGATTAACATTGGATCATTAGTTCAAAATAAACTGCAGAATCTGACAAGAAAGTTTGTTATCTGACAACATAATGAGGACACAAACTGATCCATTAAAGTATTTCATTCTTATTATGCTTCAATATGTCTCTAAAGAAATAGGCTGTCGTGCAGTTGCTGAATCTGTCTTCATTTCAGATCAACAAAGGTCAGTTAAAGAGATTTTCCTCAGATGTTGAGAGACTCTAGTCGCGCTCATCCTGCTCCTCGTTTCCAGGTTAGCTCTCCACCAATCAGATTGGTCATTTGAGTCCGACTGCCGGCTGTGCCCGCCCCGCCGATTATGCGTGTCAAACCGGCCAAAATGAAGGCCGACGGCACGGAACCAGGCTTCTCTCCTCAGAGTGAAGCCTCCTATGGCGCCATTTTGATGCTAACAAGCCATCACCCGCCGTTAGCATTCCATTGACTTCCATTCATTTTGGCGTCACTTTGACAGCCAATAACTTTACATCTGAAGCGTTTAAAGACTTTATTTGTCCGTTGTTTATTTCTAAAGAAACACGACAATGTATAAAAGGCTCCGTTACCTTGTACCTCACGTTATGGCTCCGTAGCAGACGTTTTTATAAAAATAGGCTAACGGTTGGGTCATAACCACGAGACTTACTGTCTCATAGTAGAGGAATTACCGTACAGTACAGGAGAAGCTCACAGGCAGTTTGGACTTACATCAGCTGTTTAGTTTAATTACTAATGTTAACTAGCATTTTAGTTTTAGTGTAAGTTTATTTAGCAGGACAATGTGCAGTTACATTAAAAAGATGGCTGCACCAGATTTAGCATTATGCTACTTTCCATCTGTAGTCCTCCACAATTAAAATGACATAACAGAGTTAAGTGCAAAGTGACAAAAACAATAGACATAACATGTTTATACAACAAAGACAGTTAATACAACATAAATAGGCTATTTACACCAAAGGTGCAATACACAAATATACACAACAATGGAGTAGTTAGTGAGAGCAGGTCTGGTGGTCTAAAAAGCAAGGATTTAACTGCCCGCGACAAGCTTTTAAAATTGGAGATGTTCTTTAACGTGTTAGGAAGCCCATTTCATTCTTTGACTGCTTTATAGGAAAAGGCTGATTGAGAAAAAACAGATTTTCTTTTGGGAACATTGCAATCACCCCTGGATACAGACCTTAGTTATCAGTAATTAGCCTGTGCCTATGTTATCTCCTTACATATACCTACGCTCTCCGTCTCTGATAGATTGGGAATGATTGAGATTTCTCTTGGCACAGCTACCAGAAGACTTACAACGTTCAGACACGTTGCTCACGTCACATCTACGTCATCAAGCTCAGTTTGAGGCTGCGCAGTAACGCTCAGTTATCACCGGGAAAGTGACCTCACTGGTCTCCGTCCAGAGCAACGGGACCTGCTGGTCCACTTCTTTAACTGTCTATGCGCGGAACACACCGAACTGACTCGAGTCACCGACCTCGCCAGACTGTCCGACGGCCGATTTTTACCTTTAGTGAATGTAAACGTGAAGTCACGCTGTGAGGAAGTCTCCACTTCTGTAAATCTTTTTTTTTTTTCTGGGTCAAAATTTCAAATTAAAACTTTTTTTGTGACGTTTTTGTCCCTGTTTTTCCAAAAATTCTGTCACTTTTTTCCGATGTTTGTCACTTTTTTTGACTTTTTGGTAATTTTTTTCCAGTTTTTTTGTCACAAATGTCCGATGCTATTGTCAATATTTCCGCACATTTTTTTAAACGTTTTTTGTTGTTTTTTTCCCAACATTTTTTGTCACTTTTTTCCAACGTTCTGTGATTAAAAAAAAAATGAAAACGCTATAAAATTGAAGCAAACACCGAAATTCAATGAAAGTAGCGAACTGATCATTTATTTTATTTAAGAGTAATGGCTGTAAGGAACCATCCACGTTATGTTTTTGGACAATTTGGTTGTTTTTTTGGGGGGGCATTCACGCCTTCAATGGACAGGACAGCCAGACATGAAAAGGGGAGAGAGAGGGGAAAGACATGCAGGAAATCGCCACAGGTCAGATCAGTTTCAGCCCTGATTAGCAGCCTAAAACTCCCTAAATATGTTGCAGTAAATCCTGCGATCCTGTGATCCAGCTCCCTTTGGAAAGGAAGTAGGAGACCTGCCGGCTGCGACGGGTCCAGACAAAAGATGTGGGTTATCTGGCACGAGTGGACCGTCTGTGCAAACTATCAAAGTGTCCAACGAAAGCCAGAAAAACAAGAAACACAAGTTTAGTTTCCCAGAAACGCAAATACAGAGAAACATCAAGATGAGATCGTATAACCACGGTAACTATTCTGAGAATCACGTCTTGTTTTGTGTGAATGACCCCAAAAAACACAGAAGTACAACGTCAGAAAACGTTCAATAGAAGGACCAGATTCATTCCTAGAAAAATCTAATTTGTGATGATGAAAGATACAGAAGTTCCCCTTTGAATCAGCCTGAAAAGTTACATAACTTTCCCCCGCTGCCACACGCGAGTGACGACGTTAAATGCTGCTGAAGTCGAGGTTACTTCCCTAGAAATGGCCGCGCAGCGTAACAAATAAGTGTGTCGAAAGTCACTTCACACACACCAGAAGCCTCGCCGCTGAATCACACGGGCAGCGAGGAACCAAAAAGGAATGACAGGGAGTTTTTTTTTATTTTTTCTGTAATGATGACACAACTCAGAAACACAGAAACAAATGAAATGTCCAAACTGTGGAAAGAACAGACACCTTCTCCTCCACCTCCGTGTCCTCGCTCCACGTCTCACATAATCCTCAACGTCAGCTCTGTTGCTAACAAAGTGAAGCGACCGCATTACACAGATCTCCGCGGTCTAATTGCACAGAGCCTAAAACCTTGTCAGCGGCGTCGTTAATAGTGATCCATGGGGTGAGTCGTGGTACAAGCCGGTGCTTCCCCACGCCGAGCCCAAGCGGAGGTTGAGGCCCAGGCGTGCTGCTCGCAATCGGCCCGTCCGGCTTTAAGAGGTGGCGGGTGACGGGCTGTAACAGGAGGAATGCCTGCTGCAGCTGCCCACCAGTCAAGAGGGAACCAGGACCTCTCTAGTCCACCTCAACCCCACCCCCCCCCCCAACAAGCCCTTCATATAATCCCCTCAGACCCTGACGGCCAAACCTCAAAGCCAAACTCATTGTCCTAAAGTTGCCGACCTCTTCACCTGCCCACTTCAAACCGCCGCAGTCACTACACCGCCGCAGCGATGTGATGTTGATTTGACGGAGTGGGGGAGTTGTGTGAGACGAGTGTCCACTTTATTAGTTGCACAGTGCAATGAAAAATGAACTTTTCAACTTGCCAGAGAATTCGCTGCTTGAGAGGAAATGCAGGACGTGCGCGCTCAAATTTCAGATCAACAAAGGTCACCCTTTAAACAAAGACCCTTTATTAGCTAGCTGGTAGCTAGCTAGTAGCTAGCTAGTAGCTAGTAGCTAGTAGCGTGCTCACATTTCAGATCAGCAAAGGTCACCCTTTAAACAAGGACCCTTTATTAGCTAGCTAGTAGCTAGCTAGTAGCTAGTAGCATGCTCACATTTCAGATCAACAAAGGTCACCCTTTAAACAAGGACCCTTTATTAGCTAGCTAGTAGCTAGCTAGTAGCTAGTAGCTAGTAGCTAGTAGCGTGCTCACATTTCAGATCAACAAAGGTCACCCTTTAAACAAGGACCCTTTACTAGCTAGCTAGTAGCTAGCTAGTAGCTAGTAGCGTGCTCACATTTCAGATCAACAAAGGTCACCCTTTAAACAAGGACCCTTTATTAGCTAGCTAGTAGCTAGTAGCTAGTAGCGTGCTCACATTTCAGATCAGCAAAGGTCACCCTTTAAACAAGGACCCTTTATTAGCTAGCTAGTAGCTAGCTAGTAGCTAGTAGCTAGTAGCGTGCTCACATTTCAGATCAACAAAGGTCACCCTTTAAACAAGGACCCTTTACTAGCTAGCTAGTAGCTAGCTAGTAGCTAGTAGCTAGTAGTGTGCTCACATTTCAGATCAACAAAGGTCACCCTTTAAACAAGGACCCTTTACTAGCTAGCTAGTAGCTAGCTAGTAGCTAGTAGCGTGCTCACATTTCAGATCAACAAAGGTCACCCTTTAAACAAGGACCCTTTATTAGCTAGCTAGTAGCTAGCTAGTAGCTAGTAGCTAGTAGCGTGCTCACATTTCAGATCAGCAAAGGTCACCCTTTAAACAAGGACCCTTTATTAGCTAGCTAGTAGCTAGCTAGTAGCTAGTAGCGTGCTCACATTTCAGATCAACAAAGGTCACCCTTTAAACAAGGACCCTTTACTAGCTAGCTAGTAGCTAGCTAGTAGCTAGTAGCTAGTAGCTAGTAGCGTGCTCACATTTCAGATCAACAAAGGTCACCCTTTAAACAAGGACCCTTTACTAGCTAGCTAGTAGCTAGCTAGTAGCTAGTAGCGTGCTCACATTTCAGATCAACAAAGGTCACCCTTTAAACAAGGACCCTTTATTAGCTAGCTAGTAGCTAGCTAGTAGCTAGTAGCTAGTAGCGTGCTCACATTTCAGATCAACAAAGGTCACCCTTTAAACAAGGACCCTTTACTAGCTAGCTAGTAGCTAGCTATTAGCTATTAGCTAGCTATTAGCTAGTAGCTAGTAGCGTGCTCACATTTCAGATCAACAAAAGTCACCATTTAAACAAGGACCCTTTACTAGCTAGCTATTAGCTATTAGCTAGCTATTAGCTAGTAGCTAGTAGCGTGCTCACATTTCAGATCAACAAAGGTCACCATTTAAACAAGGACCCTTTACTAGCTAGCTAGTAATAATAATAACATCGACAATAACATCGACAATGACATCGGATATTTGTGACAAAAAAACTGGAAAAAAAGTGACCAAAAAGTCAAAAAAGTGACACAAACATCGGAAAAAAGTGTCAAAATTTTTAGAAAAAAGTGACAAAAACGTCAACAAAAAAATGTTTTAATTTGTTTACTAATGATTTGGACGCCGCAGCGCTGTCGTCATCTGTTTAGCTCGCCTCTGGCCCGCCGACATCAGATACAGCGATGTGATTGGTGCAGCTCGGCTACCAGGGCATAGTTAATGAGCATCATTACTCAATGCCAGAGAGACTCGCTGAGCAAATTACAATTGTGCTCTCGTGAGAACTCTGGATTTCCAGGGTAATGTTAACAGAGCTTCACTTCATTTTTGTCACAAAGAAGAAACGTTACTTCAGATTAAAGCTCCCATATTCTGCTCATTTTCAGGTCCATAATTGTATTTTAAGGTTGTACCAGAATATGTTTACATGGTTTAATATATTTTTGTTGTACTGCACATCTCTCTCTCACTGCTGCAGCTCCTCTTTTCACCTTGTGTTCAGGTCTCTGTTTTAGCTACAGAGTGAATCATCTTTCCTTCTGTACTATCTTTGATTCCACTCTGCACATGCTCAGTAGCTCAGATGGTAGATCATGTCAGTTAGCTCCACAGACAGTAAAAGAAAGGTTGTTTCTCCAACTTTGGTCAGTTACAAGGCAGGATTAGCCGGGAGACTTCTTCTAAAGGAGGGCGCACATGGAAGTACTTCTTTTGGAGATTATGGTGAACTTGTGTGTGTTGTAGCAGTGCTTTGCCATTGAGAACGAGCTAGCATGCTAACGCTAGCATGCTAGCGGTTGTGTTTAGCCCGTCGTTTCGGCTAGTTACGTAACAAGCCGTGCAGATTTTGACCAGCTCACCCAGAGACTGAAGGCAGGAATCATTCAGAAACCGTATCTCACTCAGAACAACATGGATGGATTATTTTCAAAGTTTGTATGTGTGTGGAAGCACCAGAGACACAAAAAAAGTGATTTTTTCATAATATGGGCACTTTAAGGATAAAGATGAGATGGGTTTTTTCTATCTTGTTTTGTTCAAATCTTACTCCCAAGTTGTTTCAGTCTGTATTTAATTAATAAAACATTATTTTGTCAAAACAAATCAACCTGAACCAGGGTAGCGCTGCCTGGAAGGCGACGCCGTGGGCTCAAAACACCAAACAATCATTTTACAGAAGTGAAACTGATGAAATGCATTTTCCCTGTGACTTCCAGGATCTTCTTCCCTCCACCAGGACCACAAAAACCTCTCCCTTAACATGTAATCTTCTCTAAAAAAGATTACATCTTGCTCGCTCATCATGCGGCCTCGCAGCTCGGACCGCGCAGCTGTAATCTCACCGTGCGCTCTAAGCTAAATGCTTGAAATGCAAAATGTCAGCCGTGGAAGTAGTGGAGCTCCTGGGCATCCCCGCTGAAACCCTCGCTCTGTTTACAGTGTTAGGTTTACAACATCCAAGGCCAAAAGAAATACTTGACATTCTTATCTGGGCCGTTTGTATCCTGATCTGAGGCTGAGCTGAGTGCATCTGCGTGTCCACGCCACCTCATAATTTCTGCTTGGGCCCAAACACATGTTTCCCTTTTAAAGTCACTCCGGAGCGGAACATTTGTACGTTTAGCATCAACATTTTGACAGGCTGCTCTGTGAATCTTTGCCAGCCCTCCCTGGGAGGGGAGGCGCGGTGGAAGCGCCGGCAGCCCCTCGGCCCGGCCAACTCCTGCTCGACGAGGAGGGGTCACGGAAGGTCGTGGGTAAAATAAGCAGAGAGGGAGAGGTCTCGGTTTCCGTAAAAATGATCATAAAGAACGAATGCGGACACATACAAAAAAAAAAAAAAAAAAAATCCAGTGTAAACAGACGGGACGGGGGAGGCAGATCGAATGTCGGGGGGAGGGGGGGAGGGGGGAGGACTCGGTGACGAGAATCTGGGGAATTTCATCTTCTCTAAACTTTAAAATGACTCATTTTATACGTCAAAAGCCACTTAAACTTTCTATATCATGACCATGTTCAAATGTGACTCACTGCAATGTGATAACAGAGCTCTAAAGTCACTTTCATATAGCAATTTTTTATTACATTACATTACATTACACAGTTCCCTCCAGAAAAACGCGATTATGCGATCGCAGAATTCAACGCATAATCAGCCAAAGTCTGCATATTTATGCGGGGGGGGGGGGGCGCATTTTTTCAAATACGCCGCACTTTCGCCGCATAAATTGCCGATTTCCACGCAAAATATGCGGGGCTTGCATGATTTCATAATCCCCGCATTTTCGCAAAAAAGTCACATATATCTCAGCAGAAAGATGAAAAATGTTGCGTTTACTTCACACAAGAGCAGCCATTTTCCCCTGTTGCCATGGGAACGTTATGAAGTGACGTAATTTCACCTACTGAGAACACAGTGTTGGGGGGGAATCACTTCTTTTCTCTTTTTCATCAAACCGCAGTTTTTGCAAGTTCCCGCAATTTTTGCAAGTTCCCGCATCTTCATCGCATAAAATGGCATAAATATCCCTCATATTCCATCGCATTTTTTAAGAAAACGTGCCGCATAATCAAGGATTTTTGCCCCCAACAATCACAAAAAAACTCCGCGTTTTTCTGGAGGGACTGATTACGTGTCATTTAGCTGACGCTTTTATCCAAAGCGACTTACAATTAAGTGCTTTCAACTGTGAAGGTACAAAGTAGTAAGTGCAAGTACATTAGCTCTAAATAAGTAAAGCTACAAAGAGACATGAGAGACATTTTTTTTTTGATATTTTATCCGAGCTGTAGTCTGAAGAGATGTGTTTTTAGCCTTCGGCAGAATGTGTGTTTCCTGATGTCGGTGGGGAGCTCGTTCCACCATTCGGGATGTCGTTGAGTGATTAGTTCTCCCTCGCTCTGAGGGAGCAGCGAGCAGTTTGTCAGTCCCTCCTTTTGTGATTGTTGTGGGCAAAAATCCTTGATTATGCGGCACGTTTTCTTAAAAAATGCGATGGAGTATGCGGGATATTTATGTCATTTTATGCGATGAAATTGCGGGAACTTGCAAAAACTG
>CM042448.1:22258348-22263348 GCA_023631565.1 Gymnocephalus cernua | reverse complement strand
CAAAAATTGTGGGAACTTGCAAAAATTGTGGGAACTTGCAAAAATTGCGCGAACTTCCTAAAATTGTGGGAACTTGCAAAGATTGCGGGAACTTGCAAAAATTGTGGGATCTTGCGAAAACTGCGGGAACTTCCTAAAATTGTGGGAACTTGCAAAAATTGCGGGAACTTGCAAAAATTGCGGGAACTTGCAAAAATTGTGGGAACTTGCGAAAACTGCGGGAACTTCCTAAAATTGTGGGAACTTGCAAAAATTGTGGGAACTTGCAAAAATTGCGGGAACTTGCAAAAATTGTGGGAACTTGCAAAAATTGTGGGAACTTGCAAAAATTGTGGGAACTTGCAAAAATTGCGGGAACTTCCTAAAATTGTGGGAACTTGCAAAAATTGCGGGAACTTGCAAAAATTGCGGGAACTTGCGAAAACTGCGGGAACTTCCTAAAATTGTGGGAACTTGCAAAAATTGCGGGAACTTGCAAAAATTGTGGGAACTTGCGAAAACTGCGGGAACTTCCTAAAAATGTGGGAACTTGCAAAAATTGTGGGAACTTCCTAAAATTGTGGGAACTTGCAAAAATTGCGGGAACTTGCAAAAATTGTGGGAACTTGCGAAAACTGCGGGAACTTCCTAAAAATGTGGGAACTTGCAAAAATTGTGGGAACTTCCTAAAATTGTGGGAACTTGCAAAAATTGCGGGAACTTGCAAAAATTGCGGGAACTTGCGAAAACTGCGGGAACTTCCTAAAAGTGTGGGAACTTGCAAAAATTGCGGGAACTTGCGAAAACTGCGGGAACTTCCTAAAATTGTGGGAACTTGCAAAAATTGTGGGAACTTGCAAAAATTGCGGGAACTTGCAAAAATTGTGGGAACTTGCAAAAATTGCGGGAACTTCCTAAAATTGTGGGAACTTGCAAAAATTGCGGGAACTTGCAAAAATTGCGGGAACTTGCGAAAACTGCGGGAACTTCCTAAAATTGTGGGAACTTGCAAAAATTGTGGGAACTTGCAAAAATTGCGGGAACTTGCAAAAATTGTGGGAACTTGCGAAAACTGCGGGAACTTCCTAAAATTGTGGGAACTTGCAAAAATTGTGGGAACTTGCAAAAATTGCGGGAACTTGCAAAAATTGTGGGAACTTGCAAAAATTGCGGGAACTTCCTAAAATTGTGGGAACTTGCAAAAATTGTGGGAACTTCCTAAAATTGTGGGAACTTGCAAAAATTGTGGGAACTTGCAAAAACTGCGGGAACTTGCTAAAATTGCGGGAACTTGCAAAAATTGCGGGAACTTGCAAAAATTGCGGGAACTTGCAAAAATTGTGGGAACTTGCAAAAATTGCGGGAACTTAAACTGCGGTTTGATGAAGAAGAGAAAACAAAGTGATTCCCCCAACACCGTGTTCTCACTAGACGAAATCACGTCACTTCATAACGTTCCCATGGCAACAGGGAAAAATGGCTGCTCTTGTGTGAAGTAAACGCAACATTTTTCAACTTCCTGCTGAGATATATGTGACTTTTTTTGCAATGAAAATGCGGAGATTATGAAATCATGCAAGCCCCGCATATTTTGCGCGGAAATCGGCAATTTATGCGGCGAAAGTGCGGCCCCCCGCATAAATATGCGGACTTTGGCTGATTATGCATTGAATTGTGCGATCGCATAATCACGTTTTTCTGGAGGGAACTGGTTGTCACCCAAAAAATTTAAACCGGCAGCTGACTGGACGAACGTGTCACGCGGGTCTGGCTTGGAAAACGATCTCATATTCTACTAAAATAATTCACCGAAACGTGTTCCTGAAAACATTTTAAGGAGAAATAGGCCGTGCACACATGATAAAACGCTCCGGGCGCTGCAACAGCTAGCGCTCCTCTCTCCACCTGAAACACGAGCCGCCGCGACACGCTCAAACTCAAGTCGGCGTGCGTCACCGTCAGCGGCTTTAACCGAACCCTGGAGCGTTTGGTCAGATAGTCCGGTTGGTTTGGGGCGGCGTGAAAGCTCATCCCAACTCTGGGGGCGTCTGTTCGCTGCTGCGGCTTAGGTGAGAACGAGATCCGACCCAAATACAGTACAGGAAGTTAACCAAAAACAGAGCATTTACCAGCCTGTAGTTCAACTTTACACACAATTTACGGACTTGCTGTATTTATGATTTAAGGGACGATAACTTTTAGATCCATAACCTAATATGACCATACAGTACGTCGTCGCTGGTCATCATCATCATCTCTCCTTCACTCGCCATCTGTATTTAATATGTATTTATAATATTTCTGTGTAAATGTATCCTCAATGTTGTGATAATTGAATGTGTGAAGGTTCCTGTTAATCTGAACCACGAAGAACAACGATTGTTAACTCACTTTCATTTACATTTCTCACGTACGCAGAGCCTTTGTTGTTTTTCAAGGTTTAATGTGTCTGGTCGTCCTGCACCTTTTGTATCGTTTCATTTTCTCAAAAGTATTTGAAGTATGTCACTTTTCGGACTCGATGACAGACCTACAGCTGACGTCACGTATATGATGTTATGGTACACACAGCGTTAGAGGTGCTGAGGAGACTCTTTCATCCCTGCACCTTTCATATCATATGTCACAGAGCTCAGTCTAAGCCGGCGCACCGATAAGGTCAAACAGCAGCTTATCACGCTCTAAAAAAACGCTGCTGTGACCTTTACACCCTGCGCGCAAAGCCACCAATCAGGAATCTCCCAGCCCTCCCTTCACCCTCTGGTTCAATGACGCGACGGATCGGGCTGCCGGCCAGACGTCGATGACATGTCAGAGCGGCGTGTTGCAGACGCACCGGAGCGCCGCCTGTCATCGAATGCATCTATCTGAGAGAGGGGACGAGAGGGCCGGTCGCCTGCCACTGAAGTTCAAAGTGACCCCTTGTGATTGTGATTCATCACTGCCGCGGCGTGGGAACAGAAGAGAAAGATGAGGGGAGAGCAAAAACAAAGGAAAACCTACTGACCTTTTACTCCACACACACACACACACACACACACACACACAAACACACACACACATATACACTCCTACACCTGCCAAACACATTCAAAGACCCATTTATAATCACGCAAGCAGCCCAGAGAGGCTCAAATGTTCATCACACTCTGAAATCTACTGATGATTTAGCTCATGAGGGTTCATCCTCAGGGGAGCCGGAATAGAAAGCTATCCCATAAATGTTGTTATTTCCAGTCCCTCCAGAAAAACGCAGAGTTTTTTTATGATTGTTGCGGGCAAATATCCTTGATTATGCAGCACGTTTTCTTAAAAAATGCGATGGAATATGCGGGATATTTATGCAATTTTATGCAATGAAATATGCGGGAACTTGCAAAAATTGTGGGAACTTGCAAAAACTGTAGCAACTTGCAAAAACTGCGGGAACTTGCAAAAACTGCAGGAATTTGCAGAAATTGCAGGAACTTGCAAAAACTGCGGGAACTTGCAAAAACTGCAGGAACTTGCAATAGTTACGGGAACTTGCAAAAACTGCGGGAACTTGCAAAAACTGCGGGAACTTGCAAAAACTGCGGGAACTTGCAATAGTTACGGGAACTTGCAAAAACTGCGGGAACTTGCAAAAACTGCAGGAACTTGCAATAGTTACGGGAACTTGCAAAAACTGCGGGAACTTGCAAAAACTGCGGGAACTTGCAAAAATTGTGGGAACTTGCAGAAATTGCGGGAACTTGCAGAAAGTGCGGGAACTTGCAAAAACTGCGGGAACTTGCAATAGTTACGGGAACTTGCAAAAACTGTGGGAACTTGCAAAAATTGTGGGAACTTGCAAAAACTGCAGGAAGTTGCAAAAGTTATGGGAACTTGCAAAAACTACGGGAACCTGCAAAAATTAGCGGGAACTTGCAAAAACTGCAGGAAGTTGCAAAAGTTACGGGAACTTGCAAAAACTGCAGGAAGTTGCAAAAGTTACGGGAACTTGCAAAAACTGCGGGAACTTGCAAAAACTGCGGGAACTTGCAAAAATTGTGGGAACTTGCAAAAACTGCAGGAAGTTGCAAAAGTTACGGGAACTTGCAAAAACTGCGGGAACCTGCAAAAAATAGCGGGAACTTGCAGAAATTGCGTGAACTTTCAAAAACACATACACTCCTACATCGGAAATGCCACTGAGTCTCAGAAAAAGACAATCAGAAAAACAGTTTCAACTGGCAGCAAGTTCTTTGGGATAACACTACCGAGCATTGAAGACATTACAAAGACAGACTGGTGAGACAGGCCAATAACATTGTACTGTATGTGTATTGTACTGCACCCCCCCCCCCCCGGCATCTCATTTTAAACTACTGCCATCTATGCATCGTTTCTGCCCTTCTGACCAAGAACAGATCCACATTCTTTTTCGTACCACAAACCATGAAAGCCTTAAATCAGTCAAAATAAGCTAATCGTCCAGCTGGCCTAGTCATACCCGAGGGTGTGTAGTGTATTGTAGTGTGTAATGTATATTCTCCATGTTATGCCTCTTTGTGTCTGATGGAGGGACTATTTGTTTGTATCATATGTCTGATGCCTTGCGATTGTGCCGCAAACCCAACTGCCCCACGGGGACAATGTTTTTTTCTACTCCTACACCTGCCAAACACATTCAAAGACCCATTCATGAACACACAAGCAGCCCAGAGAGGCTCGTCACACACTGAAATCTACTGATGATTTAGCTCATGAGGGTTCATCCTCAGGAGAGCCGGAATAGAAAGCTATCCCATGACTGTTGTTATTTCTGTTTTTCGAGTGGAACATTTGGCCTGAGGTGAATGTCTTAAGAGAACCGGATCTTGTGCTGAGATAGTGCCTCATTTATTTTGCTATTAAAATTACTCAAAAAGTTCCTTCCTATTAAATCAGTCCCTCCAGAAAAAGTTTTTTTGTGATTGTTGCGGGCAAAAACCCTTGATTATGCAACACGTTTTCTGAAAAAATGCGATGGAATATGCGGGATATTTATGCAATTGTAT
>CM042448.1:22238348-22253348 GCA_023631565.1 Gymnocephalus cernua | reverse complement strand
CAAAAGTTGATGGAAACCTTTATTACTTTGCATGTGGATTTTCAAAAAAATATTTGCATATTTGCAAACAAGTCTCTCCTGATTGAATTGGTTGCAGTTAGGGCTGAAACGATTCATCGAGTTACTGGAGTAACTTGATTACAAAAATTCCTCAAGGCAAAAACTCTGCCTCGAAGCCTCGTTAAATTCCTATGACGCGCACTATACACACAGGGATCTGATTGGTCCACACGGACCGTTGTTCAGGAAGCACACCACTAGCGCGCCATACATTTTGAATTTAGCGCGATGGCGGAGAGTAAAGACGCCCAGAAACGGCAGAGAATGTCTAAAGTTTGGGAAGAGAACAAGGTGCAATGTGTCTACTGACCTGGCAGACCACAGCAGTACGACCTCAATGATTCAGCATCTGAACCGAAAACATCCGCTCCACGCCGTTTCACCGAGCGTCGCTGAAACAAGGTAACGTAGCCTAAGCAGCCGCTGATTTTAATCGCATCCTGTATTTGTAGCGACGTCGTGATGCGGTTTGACTAGATATGATGTTTAGCTTTGATGTTTTTAACTAGTAAACTTATTCACATTCAATTGCAAGAGAGTATAGCCTAAAAAAAAAAACCTTCACACACACACACACACACACACACACACACACACACACACACACACACACACACACACAGGTTGCTAGGTTACCATAGCAAATAGGCTCACCCCAGAAATTCTATATTATTTGTTGGTAGCCTAATGGTAAATGCTGCAGGTGTAGAAATCTACATAAAACAGATATTTCATTTGATGTCAGGGCGAGATTACAGCATGAAACTTAATTAAATTAAATTGCCAAATGTTGGAGTTGGAATAAATACCTCTGTTCTTTTGAGAAATAAAAGCCAAATGCTTGATCATTTTACAGCCACATCATTTTCGTTATGCATTATTTGTTTTGGTTGTTTCAAAACGCAAAAAAAAAATATCCGATTAATCGATTACAAAAAGAATCGATAGCTGCAGCCCTGGTTTCAGCGGAAAGGAAGTTTACATTTCCAGGATAAAGTCCGACATCAGGCGTCGTCCCTCTCCTTCCTGTCTCTCTCTCTCTCTGTGTGTGTGTGTGTGTGTGTGTCTTCGGGAAACAACAACAACCTTCGAGCTAGCGAGCTACACGCTGAAAAATGTCAAGTTTTGAAGAATGTTTGGATCGTGCAACACGGCAGGCGTGGTCGGTTCTTTCGGGGGAAATGACTAATAACTAATTCACCTGACTGTCAGCTGTCACAAAACAAGAATAATCACCCGTGAACACACCTGAAGCTGATGTTCCCTTCACCCTACAACAACCCTCCTCCCACTTCAATATGATTACAGTCACGCGGACGCGCGCGCGCCTTCCTTTCCCTTCTCACGTTCCTCCTCCAGTCACGTTACAGCGAAGACAAAGACTGCAAATATCATTGATCTCACGGCGGCCAATGGGCTGCCAGCCGAACAATAGCTGGAACTGACTGGCGCCGCGCCGCGGGCCAACCGCCAGGTACATGCGCGCCGCGGGCCAACCGCCAGGTACAGGCGCGCCGCGGGCCAACCGCCAGGTACATGCGCGCCGCGGGCCAACCGCCAGGTACATGCGCGCCGCGGGCCAACCGCCAGGTACAGGCTCGTCTTGCCCCGAGGGCACTTTGACAAGACGTATGGTTGCCGTGGCGCCACGCGTCACGGCACACCCACCCAGATCACACCCACCTGAAACACACCCACCCACCCAGATCACACCCACACCCCCACCCACCCAGATCACACCCACCTGAAACACACCCACCCACACCCCCACCCACCCACACCCCCACCCACCCAGATCTCCCACCCACCTGAAACACACCCACCCACCCACCCAGATCTCCCACCCCCACACCCACCCACCCAGATCACACCCACCTGAAACACACCCACACCCCCACCCACCCAGATCTCCCACCCCCACACCCACCCACCCAGATCACACCCACCTGAAACACACCCACCCAGATCTCCCACCCACACCCCCACCCACCTGAAACACACCCACCCACCCAGATCTCCCACCCACACCCCCACCCACCTGAAACACACCCACCCACCCAGATCTCCCACCCACACCCACACCCACCTGAAACACACCCACCCAGATCTCCCACCCACACCCACACCCACCTGAAACACACCCACCCACCCAGATCTCCCACCCACACCCACCTGAAACACCCCCACCCACCCAGATCTCCCACCCACACCCCCACCCACCCAGATCACACCCACCTGAAACACCCCCACCCACCCAGATCACACCCACCTGAAACACACCCACCCACCCAGATCTCCCACCCAGATCTCACCCACCTGAAACACACCCACCCACCCAGATCTCCCACCCACACCCCCACCCACCCAGATCACACCCACCTGAAACACCCCCACCCACCCAGATCACACCCACCTGAAACACACCCACCCACCCAGATCTCCCACCCAGATCTCACCCACCTGAAACACACCCACCCACCCAGATCTCCCACCCCAACCCCCACCCACCCACCTGAAACACACCCACCTAGAGGGCATCATAGATTTGTCTCCACCGGCTATAAAATTGTTTATTTTTATTTTTGTCCTCTTGATCTTTCAATACTCAGATAATACTTCATCATTCCTTATTTTTCCAGTTTTGCAAGATCAATTTTTTTTAAAGATAAGAGAGGAAAAAAGTATCTGCCAACTAGTTGGATATCTTATTCCCTCTATATCTTGAAAAAATCTATTATTATTATTATTAAAAATGTATTTGGACTCTAATTTCCCATGAGATAATTAGCGCTGTGTGCTCTCTGAATGCTCTCATTAACACCCCTCTCAGGGATAATTGTTAGCGATATGTAGCATCAATATTTAAACATATCCAGAGTTTAGACAAGGCCTGATTAATAATGCATCCCAGCGTGGCGTGAATGAGTATAACAAGCTGTATAAATATGAATTTAAGTGTACAAAATGAAACGCAAAGATGATGTTTCTTGGGAAGATTTACAAATAAATCCTCTCATTAATCTCTTACATCCTGGTTGTGAAGTTTAAAAGGAATTTCTCCATTGACCACGGCAGGGTCACAGGGGTATTTCATTACATCTGTTGACCTTTGACCTTTCTACTATTAGTTGCCGGTGGTAACGGTGGTCATCCAGGACCTCGGGTTTACCTGGATGGATTTTTAAATCGTTCGGGGTAAAAGTGTGAGCATGAAAATAACTTCTGGCAGCGAGTTTTATCAGAAGTTACTCCTAAATATTTAATGTGAGTGACACACACACACACCAAGCACACACACACACACACACACACCAAGCACACACACACAAGAACACACACACACACACCAAGCACACACACACACAAGAACACACACACCAAGCACACACACACACACACACACACACACACACACACACACACACACACACACACACACCAAGCACACACACCAAGCACACACACACCAAGCACACACACACACACACACACACACACACACACACACACCAAGCACACACACACACAAGAACACACACACACACACACACACACACACACACACACACACACACAAGAACACACGCACACACGCACACACACACACACCAAGCACACACACACACACACACCAAGCACACACACACACACAAGAACACACACACACACACAAGAACGCACGCACACACACACACAGACACACACACACAAGAACGCAAGCACACAGACACACACCAAGCACACACACACACACACACACACACACACACACACACACACAAAAACGCACGCACGCACGCACGCACGCACACACACACACACACACACACCCCCACCAAGCACACACACACACACACACAGACACACACACACACAAAAACGCATGCACAGACACACACACACACACACACACACACACACACACACCGCACACACACACACAAGAACGCACGCACACACCAAGCACACACACACACACAGACACACACCAAGCACACACACACACCAAGCACACACACACACACACACACACACACACACACACACACACACACACACACACACACACACACACACACACACACACACACACACTCCTGCCCAGTGATGGATGAGGGAGACGGCCATGTGATACACTCCCCCGACATGGGACAGTGGCCCGGGGTGAAGGCCGCCACCTTCCCCTCCTCATCCTGAACCAAACACCCCCCGGGAGGTAAAATGTTCCAACAACGTTCCCACAACTCCTCCGAAAAAAGGTGCTGAGGTCAAATATTTACCGAAATAAAGAGGCAAGAAATCAGGTAAGATACTTTGTTCGTTCTCCTCTAAAACTAAACAGAAAGTCACAAGCTTTTGGTGTCCTCCTTGATGCCAAACTACACTAAAAACAGCTGTTTACCACTTTAACAATACATGCAAAAATGAAATTAATGCAATTAATCGCACATTTCTATCTATTCTAAATGTCCCTTGATTTTAATTCTCTTATCAACATGGAAAAGTGGATCGGCTTGCTTTGTGCAAATGTTTTTTCTATTGAAAACATCATTCTCATATACGTATAGTGTTCAATTTCACACTAACATTCACACTTGGAGCTAATAATCTGTCACATAATGTAACTCTGTTACCTCCATTTTCCATTGCAGATAATCAGGTAAGATACTTGGTTCGTTATCCTCTAAAGCTAAAGAGAAAGTCACAAGCTTTTGGTGTCCTTCTTGAACTAAAAACTGCTTTTTACCACTTTAAAAATACATGCAAAAATGAGGACAAGACTGTGGTGCAGTTGCAGACTTTACATTACACCAGTCCTGAAGTCACTGCGTTAGATTTAACTGTCGAGTTCTTCTGTCACTTCTTGAGAATTTCCCTTCATTTGCTCCTGAAATGGATATATTTTCTTTAATAAGACGGATCCTGGGATGTCACTTCTTCAAGTTCAATGTCGTTGCAGTAAAACGGAGGTCTTGTCTTCAGCCCACAGCCGGTTACTGACCTCCAGTGGCCGAAGTCTCTGATGGTCAAACACTGATGTCTCTTTTTCTGAGCCTAACTTTGTGTCATTTCATGCATTCGTGCTCTCCGCTGACGTCCTGCAAAGCGTCACGCCCGGGTACCAAAGTTGAGCTTCCCAGCGCGACAAAATCCAGTCAAAAGTCAATATCCACACAGTACGTTTTCCAAAATTGTGCTTTAAAACGAGCCGTCAGGACTTCCGTACTGAGGTAGGTAGAGAGTGCAGAGCAGACTATAGGCTCAGAGGGTGAGTACAGGTATATTCAGACAGACCGGATCAGGAAAATAATGTATTTTTCAACATTAAAACAACCCAAAATACAAGTATGAACATGAAAATGAGGACAGAGCTTCATCAGCTATCCAGTTCCCTCCAGAAAAACGTGATTATGCGATCGCATAATTCAACGTTATGAAGTGACGCAATGTCGCCTAGTGAGAACACGGTGTTGGGGGAATCACTTTTTGTTTCTCTTTTTCATTAAACCGCAGTTTTTGTAAGTTCCCACAATTTTTGCAAATTCCAGCAATTTTTTTGTAAGTTCCCACAATTTTTTTGTAAGTTCCCACAATTTTTTTGTAAGTTCCCGCAATTTTTTTGTAAGTTCCCGCAATTTTTTTGTAAGTTCCCACAATTTTTTTGTAAGTTCCCGCAATTTTTTTGTAAGTTCCCGCAATTTTTTTGTAAGTTCCCACAATTTTTTTGTAAGTTCCCGCAATTTTTTTGTAAGTTCCCACAATTTTTTTGTAAGTTCCCGCAATTTTGGCAAGTTCGCGCAATTTTTTTGTAAGTTCCCACAATTTTTTTGTAAGTTCCCGCAATTTTGGCAAGTTCGCGCAATTTTTGCAAATTCCAGCAATTTTTTTGTAAGTTCCCACAATTTTTTTAAGTTCCCGCAATTTTGGCAAGTTCGCGCAATTTTTTTGTAAGTTCCCACAATTTTTGGAAGTTCCCGAAATTTTTGGAAGTCCCCACAATTTTTTTGTAAGTTCCCACAATTTTTGCAAGTTCCCGCAATTTTTGCAAATTCACGTAATTTTTGTAAGTTCCGTAAATTTTTTTGTAAGTTCCCGCAATTTTTAAAACTGCATAAATATCCCGCATATTCCATCGCATTTTTTAAGAAAACGTGCCGCATAATCAAGGATTTTTGCCCTCAACAATCACAAAAAAACTCTGCGTTTTTCTGGAGGGACTGGTACTTGAGTTTTTTGTATGTACAACCCCAAATCAGAAAAAGTTGGGACAGTATAAAAAACACAAATAAAAAAAAGAAAGTAGTGATTTCTAAATGTACTTTGACTTGTATTTCATTGCAGACAATGTGAACACAAAATATTTCATGTTTTGTCTGGTCAACTTAACTTCATTTGTAAATATACATCCTTTCCTGTCATTCAGACCTGCAACACATTCCAAAAAAGGTTGGGACAGGAGCAATTTAGGGCTAGTAATCAGGTAAAGTGGTTAAATAATGATGTGATTTGAAACAGGTGATGTCAACAGGTGATTGTAATTATGATTTGGTACAAAAGCAGCATCCAAGAAAGGTCTAGTCCTTTAGGAGCAAAGATGGGCCGAGGATCGCCAGTTTGCCAACAAATACGTGAGAAAATTATTGAAATGTTTAAAAATAATGTTCCTCAAAGAAAGATAGGAAGACATTTGCTTATTTCACCTTCAACAGTGCATAACATAATTAAAAGATTCAGGGAATGAGGAGGAATTTCAGTGCGTAAAGGACAAGGTTTTTTGTATGTACTTGCTTTAAATATACTTTGTGGACATTGGTAACGATAAAAAAACAGGTTTTTTTACATCGTTGTTTTGTCACCGAAAGGTACTAAGAACCAAAATACCATTTGAAGCTCAGTTTTCATGCTAAAAGTCAGATTTATACGGTGCGGTCGTGAAAGCGGCTGGTGAATTCGGGGCGACTGCTGCAGGTGGGTGAAATAAAAGCCGTCCGGGAGTCGCTATCCCTCGATACATCAACTTTAGAAAATAGAAACATCACTTCAGTCTCATGTCTGTCATGTGTGGGTACTGAAATGAGGCAGCGGACCCCCGGGGTGTATAAATCCACAGGCGGGTTTATCTGTGGGGGCCCAGTGCCTCCCACGTACCCCCCACCAACAAAGTCACAATGGCTGAACGGAAGCTGCCCTGCTGCTGCAGATCGAGTGTTTCCCAACGGCGCCGCACAATGAGGCCAAACCTGCCTTCATCCCTGGGCTATAATCTGGTTCCTGTCCCTCATTCACAGCCTCGGTCCGGAGGAACGACAGCCCACCGTGCGGTATATACGTTGGCACAATGGTGCTACTAAACGACGTAGAGAGAGAGAGAGAGTTGTGGTTTGTGTCGCTGGCTAAATGGCTGCTGATTGACAGGTTTCTGAAGGACGCCGCTGTTTGAATGAAGGCTCTGAGCACAGATCTAATTAAAACACAATGCAGCAATTACTGCTGTTCTGTATGTGACGAATGACCAGAATTAGTCACCGCGGGGAGAAAACACACACATATACACACACACACACACACAGGTGTGTACATACACATATACACCAGGAGGTCATGTAGAGCTGTTATGTCTCCTCGTGTCCCAATGTGGAGTCAGACACAACGAGAGGTCTGAGGAACCTGCAAGGGTCTTTCTAGTTCATTTCTGGTAAGATTTCCAGATGAATTGACTAGTAATTTAACCGATAACGCGTCAGAATATAGTGAGAAATGTCCACCACAAGCTCCCCGAGCCCGAGGTGACATCTTCAAGTTGCTGTCTTTGTCCGACCAATGAGTCTGCAGTGATGTCCAGTCGGTCCCTCCAGAAAAACGCGATTATGCGATCGCGTAATTCAATGCATAATCAGCCATATGCATCCATAATCGCATAAATTGCCGATTTCCGCGCAAAATATACAGGCGGGTCTTGCATGATGTCATAATCCCCGCATTTTCGTTGCAAAAAAGTCACATATATCTCAGCAGGAAGATGAAAAATGTTGCGTTTACTTCACACGAGAGCAGCCATTTTCCCCTGTTGCCATGGGAACGTTACGAAGTGATGTCATGTCGCCTACTGAGAACACGGTGTTGGGGGGGAATCACTTTGTTTTCTCTTTTTCATCAAACCGCAGTTTTTGCAAGTTCCCGCAATTTTTCCAAGTTCCCGCAATTTCACCGCATAAAATTGCATAAATATCCGCATATTCCATCGCATTTTTTTAACAAAACGTGCCGCATAATCAAGGATTTTTGCCCGCAACAATCACAAAAAAACTCCAGGTTTTTCTGGAGGGACTGTCCAGTTAAGTCTCTAAATGTGAACTTGTTCTGACAAAATAAAGTCTTTATTTCTGCATGAAGAAGAGAGTTGTCGTGAGCACGGTTTAAACACAGATCCTAAAATAGCGGTTCTGTCCCGTTTGATAGATGACTGTCACTCTAACTTGCACAAAATTAGGAATTTACTCTTGAATTTGATCTACTTTTCATTTCAAATTGTGTCTTATATTTGATATTTGATTGTGTTTTGATGTTCTGTGTAAAGCACATTGAATTGCATTGCTGCTGAACTGTGCTATACAAATAAAATTGCCTTGCCTAAAAACTGCAGGAATATTTGCATGATTTTCAGGGCTCTCTTATGCACAATATGTATGGGTCACACTTATGACATTTGTGCTGATCTCATGTTGTTGAAATGGCCCTTTTTTAACAAAGGTCTTGCACTCTACAGCACGCTATATATGGAAAAACAGCCTTTTTCCTGTCAATATTTCACAACTTAGTGCAAGCATAAAACTAATCTTTGCCACAGAAAGGAGGAGGAAGGATGTCGGACCCAACCGTCGCCACAGTGAGAACCGGCGATGGGACTGGTCAGATGTGACGGGACCTCCGCGAGGGGACCCCACTCTGCAGTTGACATTCATCTCCTCTCAGATCACTTGAGTGTGACTTTCCCTCGGCTCTGCCCAGCGTGGAGCCCGCGAGAGCCTCAACGACAACGGTGACATGCATTGTTGGCGTGTCACTGGGTTTTGGAGAGGGCCACGTGCGTCCAGTCGGCTGAGACAAGTGCTCCCATACATGATGTCAGACATGAGAACGGACAGTCTCCAGAGCAAAACACGCTCCCATCTGCAAGGCTTGATGGGCACAAAGAGACTTATCAGCTCAGGGGCCGTTGGAGCCGGCTGCTTTACGTGCTTTGTGCAGAAAATGACGTCTCGCCTTCTCCCAAAGCCGACAGGAATTTCCATTTTTACCGTTCTACGTGGCTGATACTCTCATACAGAACTATTTGTGCAGGCTGAGTGCTTGAGAGTCTCGCTCAAGGACACTTGAGCAAGACAAATACTCAAAGGCTGAAGCATCTGTGACCTTTTGAATGCAGGATAATCTCTCGACCCAGCGGGCCACACTGCCAGGCAGTTAGAAAGTGGATTACGAGGGAAATCAATTAAGGGGAAATGCGCCTCTCAAACTCAGGAATGGGGTTTACACATACTTTTGTTGGTGCACTCAAACTGGCCTCCCTCGCAGTTTGTTCTGCAAACTTATGGTAACTAATTTTCATCTGTGCTGGAACATGATGTTCTCACGTCGGCACACAAGCGACCGCGGCCACCCGCTCAGTAAAGATAAAACAAACGCACCTTTCCATCAGTTTTTTTGTGATTGTTGCGGGCAAAAATCCTTGATTATGCGGCACGTTTACTTAAAAAATGTGATGGAATATGCGGAATATTTATGCAATTTTATGCGATGAAATAGCGGGAACTTGCAAAAATTGCGGGAACTTGCAAAAATTGCGGAAACTTGCAAAAAGTGTGGGAACTTGCAAAACTTATGGTAACTAATTTTCATCTGTGCTGGAACATGATGTTCTCATGTCGGCACACAAGCGACCGCGGCCACCCGCTCGGTTAAAGATAAAACAAACGCACCTTTCCTGCAGAAAAACGCAGAGTTTTTTGTGATTGTTGCGGGCAAAAATCCTTGATTATGCGGCACGTTTACTTAAAAAATGCGATGGAATATGCGGGATATTTATCCAATTTTATGCGATGAAATTGCGGGAACTTGCAAAAAGTGCGGGAACTTGCAAAACTTAGGGTAACTAATTTTCATCTGTGCTGGAACATGATGTTCTCATGTCGGCACACAAGCGACCGCGGCCACCCGCTCGGTAAAGATAAAACAAACGCACCTTTCCATCTGAAGCTGGCATGCGTAGACATTTACTCAGACGTCACAGGGAACGTGGGAGTTGCTGCTTTAATGCCGCCTCGATCGGTTAGTTTGTTAGTTTTGTTAGTTCCTAATCATTTCAACCCGTTCTCACTCCCAACTCGTTACATCCTGACGCCTGGTCGGTGTCTCTCTGCGTCAGACAGCGACGCATAATGGCCGTTTTACGGTAGCCGCGGCCAAGCTGGCGCGCGCCGTCATTTCCGGTTTTGAGTTTTTGGGCGACAATACAGATTAGCGTTGCCTGCTGTTATAAAAAGGTTGGTAATCACAGTTTTAAAACACCAAAGTCACGCAATAACACAAACAAACTTAGCAATGGAGGCAGCGATGGAGCAGCAAGTCCACTGTTCTGCGAGGTAAAATCACTCCTACCAGAAAAAGAGTTATTTTGTTATTATTGCGGGCAAAAATCCTTGATAATGGGGCACGTTTACTTAAAAAATCCGATGGAATATGCGGGATATTTATGCAGTTTTATGCGATGAAATTGTGGGAATTCGCAAAAATTGCAGTTTGATGAAAAAGAGAAAAAAAGTGATTCCCCCCAACACTATGTTCTCACTACGCAAAATGACGTCACTTCATAACGTTCCCATGGCAACAGGGGAAAATGGCTGCTCTTGTGTGAAGTAAACGCAACATTTTTCAACTTTCTGCTGAGATATATGTGACTTTTTGCTTTATGAAATCATGCAAGCCCCGCATATTTTGCGTGGAAATCGGCAATTTATGCGGCGAAAGTGAGGCGTATTTATAGCATAATATAAATATGCAGACTTTGGCTGATTATGCATTGAATTACGCGATCGAGTAATCATATTTTTCTGGAGTGACTGTAAATATAGCGACCGCCATCTATGGATAGTTCGGTTGTCAAAAATGAGCTAAATAAAGAAAAAGTGCAGAGAGTGATAAGCGGCCTCAGACCTGCTGGGTGCGAATGGATCTGTGTCATCAGTTAGTCAGACAGCGAGACGGGCGGAGACGGCAGGGGTGTCTGTGTCCACCTCATTGTCCTGCCGGACAGAGGCTCATGGGTCTCTAAAAGACTGACAGATTTCTGTTGGCCTGCAGCCAGCAGACAAACACACATTTACATACACCCAGCTCAGCATGGGAACTTTCGGCGCTGCTGGTTTCGATGAATGGCTAACGGAGGCGGAGGGCAGATTGTCAAACTATTAGTGTCAAACATGGGATTCAAAATGGTGTCCCCCGCCAGTTAATGGAGAAACGCTGCAATCATTTATTTTAATTGAAAAAGAGTGAAGTGCTCTCTGCAGAAAAACACCCGTGTTACCGTTTGCATCGTGACAAATCACGTAAAGAAAGCTACCAAGAAAGAAGGGGAACAAGACAGTATGAAGAAGGGATCAATCTTACTTCTCAGAGACACTAATTAGGGCGTTTGGGACTTCAAACGGTTATCTCAAGATAATCTGCACGGTCTTGTTTTTAATGTTATTTCTGAATTTGTGATTATCAGTCCCTCCAGAAAAACGCAGTTTTTTTATGATTGTTGTGGGCAAAAATTCTTAATTATGCGGCACATTTTCTTAAAAAATGCGATGGAATGTGCGGGATATTTATGCAGTTTTATGCGATGAAATTGCAGAACTTGCAAAAACTGTGGGAACTTGCAGAAATTGCGGGAACTTGCAAAAACTGCGGGAACTTGCAAAAATTGTGGGAACTTGCAAAAATTGCGGGAACTTAACTTGCAAAAACTGCGGGAACTTGCAAAAATTGTGGGAACTTGCAAAAATTGCGGGAACTTGAAAAATTGCGGGAACTTGCAAAAATTGCGGGAACTTGCAAAAACTGTGGGAACTTACAAAAATTGTGGGAACTTGCAAAAATTTTGGGGAACTTGCTAAAATTGCGGGAACTTGCAAAAATTGCGGGAACTTAACTTGCAAAAACTGCGGGAACTTGCACAAATCGTGGGAACTTGCAAAAATTGTGGGAACTTGCAAAAATTGTGGGAACTTGCAAAAATTGCGGGAACTTACAAAAATTGCGGGAACTTGTAAAAATTGCGGGAACTTGTAAAAATTGCAGTTTGATGAAAAAGAGAAAACAAAGTGATTCCCCCCCAACGCCGTGTTCTCACTAGGCGAAATTACGTCACTTCATAACGTTCCCATGGCAACAGGGGAAAATGGCTGCTCTTGTGTGAAGTAAACGCAACATTTTTCAACTTTCTGCTGAGATATATGTGACTTTTTTGCAATGAAAATGCGGGGATTATGAAATCATGCCAAGCCCCGCATATTTTGCGCGGAAATCGGCAATTTATGTGGCGAAAATGCGGCGTATTTGAAAAAAAATGCGCCCCCGCATAAATATGCGGACTTTGGCTGATTATGCGTTGAATTATGCGATCGCATAATCACGTTTTTCTGGAGGGAGTGGCATTTCATCCGAAACATTATTATTTATTAATGCCTGATAATGCTAAACTTAAAAAGTATCGCGTGAACTCATTAATTAATTAATTGGCTCCACCGCCCAATCACTATACTGCACAGACAGGCAACAAAATCTCTGAGCTAGAGTCCAAGTCTAGTCTCAAGTCTCTGAGCTAGAGTCCATGTCAAGTCTCTGAGCTAGAGTCCATGTCAAGTCTCAAGTCTATGAGCTGGAGTCCATGTCAAGTCTATTAGCTAGAGTCCATGTCAAGTCTATGAGCAAGAGTCCAGGTCAAGTCCCAAGTCTCTGAGCTAGAGTCCATGTCAAGTCTATGAGCAAGAATCCAGGTCAAGTCTCAAGTCTCTGAGCTAGAATCCATGTCAAGTCTCAAGTCTATGAGCTAGAGTCCAGGTCAAGTCTCAAGTCTCTGAGCTAGAGTCCATGTCAAGTCTCAAGTCTCTGAGCTAGAGTCCAGGTCAAGTCTATGAGCTAGAGTCCATGTCAAGTCTCAAGTCTCTGAGCTAGAGTCCAGGTCAAGTCTATGAGCTAGAGTCCATGTCAAGTCTCAAGTCTCTGAGCTAGAGTCCAGGTCAAGTCTATGAGCTAGAGTCCATGTCAAGTCTATGAGCAAGAGTCCAGGTCAAGTCCCAAGTCTCTGAGCTAGAGTCCATGTCAAGTCTATGAGCAAGAATCCATGTCAACTCTCAAGTCTCTGAGCTAGAGTCCATGTCAACTCTCAAGTCTCTGAGCTAGAGTCCATGTCAAATCTATGAGCTAGAGTCCATGTCAAGTCTCAAGTCTATGAGCTAGAGTCCATGTCAAGTCTATGAGCTAGAGTCCATGTCAAGTCTCAAGTCTATGAGCTAGAGTCCATGTCAAGTCTATTAGCTAGAGTCCATGTCAAGTCTATGAGCAAGAGTCCAGGTCAAGTCTCAAGTCTCTGAGCTAGAGTCCATGTCAAGTCTATGAGCTAGAGTCAATGTCAAGTCTATGAGCTAGAGTCCAGGTCAAGTCTGAAGTCTCTGAGCTAGAGTCCATGTCAAGTCTATGAGCTAGAGTCAATGTCAAGTCTTTGAGCTAGAGTCCATGTCAAGTCTCAAGTCTATGAGCTAGAGTCCAGGTCAAGTCTATGAGCTAGAGTCCATGTCAAGTCTATGAGCAAGAGTCCAGGTCAAGTCTCAAGTCTCTGAGCTAGAGTCAATGTCAAGTCTATGAGCTAGAGTCCAGGTCAAGTCTCAAGTCTTTGAGCTAGAGTCCATGTCAAGTCTCAAGTCTCTGAGCTAGAGTCCATGTCAAGTCTATGAGCTAGAGTCAATGTCAAGTCTATGAGCTAGAGTCCAGGTCAAGTCTCAGGTCTTTGAGCTAGAGTCCATGTCAAGTCTCAAGTCTATGAGCTAGAGTCCAGGTCAAGTCTCAAGTCTCTGAGCTAGAGTCCATGTCAAGTCTCAAGTCTCTGAGCTAGAGTCCAGGTCAAGTCTATGAGCTAGAGTCCATGTCAAGTCTATGAGCAAGAGTCCAGGTCAAGTCCCAAGTCTCTGAGCTAGAGTCCATGTCAAGTCTATGAGCAAGAATCCAGGTCAAGTCTCAAGTCTCTGAGCTAGAGTCCATGTCAAGTCTCAAGTCTATGAGCTAGAGTCCAGGTCAAGTCTCAAGTCTCTGAGCTAGAGTCCATGTCAAGTCTCAAGTCTATGAGCTAGAGTCCAGGTCAAGTCTCAAGTCTCTGAGCTAGAGTCCATGTCAAGTCTCAAGTCTCTGAGCTAGAGTCCAGGTCAAGTCTATGAGCTAGAGTCCATGTCAAGTCTCAAGTCTCTGAGCTAGAGTCCAGGTCAAGTCTATGAGCTAGAGTCCATGTCAAGTCTCAAGTCTCTGAGCTAGAGTCCAGGTCAAATCTATGAGCTAGAGTCCATGTCAAGTCTCTGAGCTAGAGTCCAGGTCAAGTCTATGAGCTAGAGTCCATGTCAAGTCTATGAGCAAGAGTCCAGGTCAAGTCCCAAGTCTCTGAGCTAGAGTCCATGTCAAGTCTATGAGCAAGAATCCAGGTCAAGTCTCAAGTCTCTGAGCTAGAGTCCATGTCAACTCTCAAGTCTCTGAGCTAGAGTCCATGTCAAATCTATGAGCTAGAGTCCATGTCAAGTCTCAAGTCTATGAGCTAGAGTCCATGTCAAGTCTATTAGCTAGAGTCCATGTCAAGTCTATGAGCAAGAGTCCAGGTCAAGTCTCAAGTCTCTGAGCTAGAGTCCA
>CM042448.1:22228348-22230848 GCA_023631565.1 Gymnocephalus cernua | reverse complement strand
ACTTTTTCAACATTTTTTGTCATTTTTGTCAACATTTGTCACTTTTTCAACATTTTTGTCACTTTTACAACATTTTTGTCACTTTTTTTCACCTTTTAGTCACTTTTTTCAACATTTTTTGTCATTTTTTTCAACATTTTTGTCACTTTTTCAACATTTTTTGTCATTTTTTTCAACATTTTTGTCACTTTTTCAACATTTTTGTCACTTTTTCAACATAGTAGAATAGTCAGAGATTAAAGCCAGAGACACGCCAACCAGACGGCCGACCGTCGGCAGTGTTGTTGCGGGCAAAAATCCTTGATTATGTGGCACGTTTTCTTCGTTTTCAACATTTTTGTCACTTTTGCAACATTTTAGTCACTTTTTCAACATTTTATTTACTTTTTTCAACTTTTTTGTCATTTCTTTCAACCTTTTAGTCACTTTTTCCAACATTTTTTGTCATTTTTCTCAACATTTCTGTCACTTTTTCAACATTTTTGTCACTTTTTCAACCTTTTAGTCACTTTTTTCAAAACATTTTGTCATTTTTTTCAAAATGTTTGTCACTTTTTCAACATTTTTGTCACTTTTTCAACCTTTTAGTCACTTTTTTTACCTTTTAGTCACTTTTGTACATTTTTTGTCATTTTTTCAACATTTCTGTCACTTTTTTCAACATTTTTGTCATTTTTTCAACCTTTTAGTCACTTTTTTCACCTTTTAGTCACTTTTTTCAAAAAATTTTGTCATTTTTTTCAAAATGTCACTTTTTCAACATTTTTGTCACTTTTTTCAACATTTTTGTCACTTTTCAACATTTTATTTACTTTTTTCAACTTTTTTGTCATTTCTTTCAACATTCTTGTCACTTTTTCAACATTTTAGTCACTTTTTCCAACATTTTTTGTCATTTTTTCAACATTTTTGTCATTTCTTTCAACCTTTTAGTCACTTTTTCAACATTTTTTGTCATTTTTGTCAACATTTGTCACTTTTTCAACATTTTTGTCACTTTTTCAACATTTTTGTCACTTTTTTTCACCTTTTAGTCACTTTTTTCAACATTTTTTGTCATTTTTTTCAACATTTTTGTCACTTTTTCAACATTTTTGTCACTTTTTCAACATTTTTGTCACTTTTTCAACATAGTAGAATAGTCAGAGATTAAAGCCAGAGACACGCCAACCAGACGGCCGACCGTCGGCAGTGTTGTTGCGGGCAAAAATCCTTGATTATGTGGCACGTTTTCTTCGTTTTCAACATTTTTGTCACTTTTGCAACATTTTAGTCACTTTTTCAACATTTTATTTACTTTTTTCAACTTTTTTGTCATTTCTTTCAACCTTTTAGTCACTTTTTCCAACATTTTTTGTCATTTTTTCAACATTTTTGTCAGTTTTTCAACATTTTAGTCACTTTTCAACATTTTTTGTCATTTTTCTCAACATTTCTGTCACTTTTTCAACATTTTTGTCACTTTTTCAACCTTTTAGTCACTTTTTTCAAAACATTTTGTCATTTTTTTCAAAATGTTTGTCACTTTTTCAACATTTTTGTCACTTTTTCAACCTTTTAGTCACTTTTTTTACCTTTTAGTCACTTTTGTACATTTTTTGTCATTTTTTCAACATTTCTGTCACTTTTTTCAACATTTTTGTCATTTTTTCAACCTTTTAGTCACTTTTTTCACCTTTTAGTCACTTTTTTCAAAAAATTTTGTCATTTTTTTCAAAATGTCACTTTTTCAACATTTTTGTCACTTTTTTCAACATTTTTGTCACTTTTCAACATTTTATTTACTTTTTTCAACTTTTTTGTCATTTCTTTCAACATTCTTGTCACTTTTTCAACATTTTAGTCACTTTTTCCAACATTTTTTGTCATTTTTTCAACATTTTTGTCATTTCTTTCAACCTTTTAGTCACTTTTTCAACATTTTTTGTCATTTTTGTCAACATTTGTCACTTTTTCAACATTTTTGTCACTTTTTCAACATTTTTGTCACTTTTTTTCACCTTTTAGTCACTTTTTTCAACATTTTTTGTCATTTTTTTCAACATTTTTGTCACTTTTTCAACATTTTTGTCACTTTTTCAACATTTTTGTCACTTTTTCAACATAGTAGAATAGTCAGAGATTAAAGCCAGAGACACGCCAACCAGACGGCCGACCGTCGGCAGTGTAGTTGCGGGCAAAAATCCTTGATTATGTGGCACGTTTTCTTCGTTTTCAACATTTTTGTCACTTTTGCAACATTTTAGTCACTTTTTCAACATTTTATTTACTTTTTTCAACTTTTTTGTCATTTCTTTCAACCTTTTAGTCACTTTTTCCAACATTTTTTGTCATTTTTTCAACATTTTTGTCAGTTTTTCAACATTTTAGTCACTTTTCAACATTTTTTGTCATTTTTCTCAACATTTCTGTCACTTTTTCAACATTTTTGTCACTTTTTCAACCTTTTAGTCACTTTTTTCAAAACATTTTGTCATTTTTTTCAAAATGTTTGTCACTT
>CM042448.1:22208348-22220848 GCA_023631565.1 Gymnocephalus cernua | reverse complement strand
CCCTGAGGTCAGGAGGAATCTGTGCGGCCCCCGGAGGGCCCCGGCGTCTCCTTTTACTCTCCCCAGGACGGACTTCATCCAAGGGGGGGTCGGGGGGGGGGGGTTCTGCAGGTCTGTGACACACGGTTAGTGACGGGGCCTCAGCAGGTTCCCCACCGTGTCGCTGGCTGTTAGCTTCCAAGTGCTGCTGGTTGACGAACATCCAGTCTGACTCTGTAGACCTTTTTCAGTAATGTTCCCCGTTTGAATTGAGTTTTTCAGCCGAGTACCCCCCCCCCCCCCTGACCAGCGAGTAGGTTTACTAAACAACAGCCGCGTGACTGAAAATAGGCGACAAAACTTGGAAAGAAGGAAGTAAGGCAAGAATAGGTGGGAAATAGTATAAAAAAAACTTAGAAAACAGAAACAAAAACTTAGTAAAAAAGTGACAAAAACCTTGAAAAAGGCCGAATTGTTTTTTGAAAAAAGCGACAAAATCTTCGACAAACTTGGAGAAAAAAGAAGACAGTAGAAAAAAGGAAGGAAGGAAGGAAGGAAGGAAGGAAGGAAGAGGTTGGAAATAGTGACAAAAAGTGACAAAAACTATTTTTTTAAAGTGACAAACTTCAAAAACAGCAACAACCAGGTAGAAAAAAAGCCCTCACGTACCCCCTGCAGTCCTAAAGTACCCTGTTTGAGAAACACTGCTTTGAGAAAACACTGCTTTAGATAGAACCACCCTCCCTACCTACCTACCTACATACCTACCTCCCTACCTACCCATCCATCTTCCTACCTACCTACCTACTTACCTACCTACCTACCTACTTACCTACCTACCTATCCATCTTCCTACCTACCTACCTACTTACCTACCTACCTACCTACTTACCTACCTACCTATCCATCTTCCTACCTACCTACTTACCTACCTACCTAGCTATCCATCTTCCTACCTACCTACCTACCCATCCATCTTCCTTCCTACCTACCTACCTACCTACCTATCCATCTTCCTACCTACCTACCTACCTACCTATCCATCTTCCTTCCTACCTACCTACCTATCCATCTTCCTACCTACCTACCTATCCATCTTCCTTCCTACCTACCTACCTACCTATCCATCTTCCTTCCTACCTACCTACCTACCTACCTATCCATCTTCCTTCCTACCTATCCATCTTCCTACCTACCTACCTATCCATCTTCCTACCTACCTACCTACCTACCTATCCATCTTCCTACCTACTTACCTACCTACCGTCCTACCTATCCATCTTCCTACCTACCTACCTACCTACCTATCCATCTTCCTACCTACCTACCTACCGTCCTACCTATCCATCTTCCTACCTTCCTACCTACCTACTTACCTACCTACCTATCCATCTTCCTACCTACCTACCTATCCATCTTCCTACCTTCCTACCTACCTACCTATCCATCTTCCTACCTTCCTACCTACCTACCTATCATCCATCCATCTTCCTACCTACCTACCTACCTACCTATCCATCTACCTACCTACCTACCTACCTTCCTACCTACCTATCCATCTTCCTACCTACCTACTTACCTACCTATCTATCCATCTATCATCCATCCACCCCTCTCTCTCTCTCTAGCACACACAGATCAGCTGTAGGTTGAAGCATAATAACCACCAGGGTCCACGTGACGTCATGTTTATTGTCTGCACACGTCAACAAGGGACTACAGTATATCCTTCCCCGTCTGTGTTCTGACAGTGTGAAGTTAACAGAGTCAACTCTTCTGACTGCATCACACTTTGCAGGTGTTCACGTTATTGTGTCCACACCGTGCAGGCAGGCACGTGCACACCCGTGGTGACTGCAGAGCGGCAGGGAGTTTCCCATGATGCATCATTCAGGAACTAATGTCCCTCTGAACACTCACGCATTCATGAAAGGTGGAAAGTCAAGTTTAGGCTGGTCACTGTGGGGCCGTGTGTGTGTTTTTTAGGATTGCATTATGGAAATTAGCTTCCACAGGCTGCTATGGAAACAGAAAAACAAGCAAAGCGACTTTAAACTTCAGCAAGAAGTCCGAGAGTTCGTCGTCCGCACGGTGCGACGGTGTTCGGTAAACTCCGGGGGATATTTTGGGTGTGACTCAAAATTACACAATCAATTTCTTTGCTCATTTAACAGTTTTTTTAAATGAAATGAATCCACCTTAAATCATCGTGCAGCATGTCAGCGGTCGTTCTGAGGACAGACAGCAGAGATGGCAAAAGTACTCACTTCTCATACTTAAGTAGAAGTACTGATTTAACCTATTTACTCAAGTAAAAGTAACAAAGTACAGGCTTGGAAATGTACTTAAAGTATAAAAGTAAAAGTAGCCTTGCGAATGACAACCATTTTTTATGCAAAGCTACCTGGACCACAAATGTTACTAGAGTGCAAGCTGAGAAACTTCAGCCATGGAGACGAGGCTCTTTATGTATATTATGTATATTATGTGTATATGCCATTGTGTATTTTAAATGGATGTCTGCCAAAAGGCCTACAACATCACGTATATGATTATTGTGACAGAGACTGGGACTCCAGGTTAATAAGATTCTGACTGAGCAGCAAGATATGAATTCAATTGTGATTCTGTAATAAATGCGACGTATATTCCCGTCCAATCAGATTGAATTTGGTATCGATGAAGCGAAAAATAACTCCACTGAAATTATTTGAAACTAAAGTAACCTAACGAGCCACTTTTGTAAAACGTACGGAGTAGAAAATCAGTCCCTCCAGAAAAACACAGTTTTTTTGTGATTGTTGCGGGCAAAAATCCTTGATTATGCGGCACGTTTTCTTAAAAAATGTGATGGAATATGCGGGATATTTATGCAGTTTTATGCGATGAAATTGCGGGAACTTGCAAAAACTGCGAGAACTTGCAAAAATTGCGGGAACTTACAAAAATTGTGGGAACTTACAAAAAAATTGCGGGAACTTACAAAAAAATTGTGGGAACTTGCAAAAATTGTGGGAACTTGCAAAAATTGTGGGAACTTACAAATAAATTGCAGGAACTTACAAAAAAATTGCAGGAATTTGCACAAAAATTGTGGGAACTTACAAAAAAATTGCAGGAACTTGCACAAAAATTGTGGGAACTTACAACATTTTTTGTGATTGTTGCGGGCAAAAATCCTTCATTATGCGGCACGTTTTCTTAAAAAATGCGATGGAATATGCAGGATATTTATGCAATTTTATGCGATGAAATTGCGGGAACTTACAATAAAATTGTGGGAACTTGCAAAAATTGTGGGAACTTACAAAAAAATTGCAGGAACTTGCACAAAAATTGTGGGAACTTACAAAAAAATTGCAGGAACTTGCACAAAAATTGTGGGAACTTACAACATTTTTTGTGATTGTTGCGGGCAAAAATCCTTGATTATGCGGCACGTTTTCTTAAAAACTGCGATGGAATATGCGGAATATTTATGCAATTTTATGCGATGAAATTGCGGGAACTTGCAAAAACTGCGAGAACTTGCAAAAATTGTGGGAACTTACAAAAAAATTGTGGGAACTTGCAAAAATTGTGGGAACTTGCAAAAATTGTGGGAACTTGCAAAAAAATTGCGGGAACTTGCAAAAAAATTGCAGGAACTTGCAAAAAAATTGCAGGAACTTGCACAAAAATTGTGGGAACTTACAAAAAAATTGCAGGAACTTGCACAAAAATTGTGGGAACTTACAACATTTTTTGTGATTGTTGCGGGCAAAAATCCTTCATTATGCGGCACGTTTTCTTAAAAACTGCGATTGAATATGCGGGATATTTATGCAGTTTTATGCAATGAAATTGCGGGAACTTACAAAAATTGCGGGAACTTGCAAAAACTGCGGTTTGATGAAAAAGAGAAAACAAAGTGATTCCCCCCCAACACCGTGTTCTCAGTAGGTGAAATGACATCACTTCATAACGTTCCCATGGCAACAGGGGAACATGGCTGCTCTTGTGTGAAGTAAACGCAACATTTTTCATCTTCCTGCTGAGATATATGTGACTTTTTTTGCAACGAAAATGCGGGGATTATGACATCACATAAGCCCCGCATATTTTGCGTGGAAATCTGCAATTTATGCGGCGAAAGTGCGGCGTATTTGAAAAAATGCCCCCCCCCCCCGCATAAATATGCAGACTTTGGCTGATTATGCGTAGAATTAATCACGTTATTCTGGAGGGAGTGGAAAGTACCGGTATTTGTGTTAAACATGTAAGGAGTAAGTAAAGTAAAGTAAAAAGTCGGCACAAAAAGAAATAGTGAAGTAAAGTAAAAAGACCTGAAAAATCTACTTAACTACAGTAACGGAGTATTTGTACTTCGTTACTTCTCATCTCTGACAGACGGCATGTCAAACTCTTAATTTCTAGGAATGAAATCGGTGAAATCCGTCTGTTGCTCTGTGCATCTCTCGGGTGCGACCGCATGGACGTGGCGTGAACACGTTTGCGGCGTGAAGACTCACCGTGGGTGTTGCTGGATAAAAGGAGCCATCCAGGCGGTGGAGAGGAAGTCTGTGGTCCAAACTGTGGCTGTAAAAACAGCGAGCGGCCGCTCCATTTGGCCGAGGGGTCAGGGATCAAAGCAGCTGGTCGACCTCGGCGGACTTCACGCCGTCAGCGGGGCAGAGCTGGGGACACACATATGGCAGGAAACGTGAGAGCCGGGGAGGAAGATGTTTGGCCTTTAACTGAGAAGTTAAACTTCTCGTTCTACTTGTCTCATAATCGCGACTTGCAGCTCGAGAGTGACGTCACATCTGATAAACAAATGGCCGCATATACACGCGATGCCACGAGTCGGAGAAAAGCGTCTAACCAGGTAGCCGGCGCAACGCATTTTGTACCATTTTTAGTAACATTATCATTTTAGAGGGGAAAAAAATACAATTAATGGGATTTTAAGCATGAAGTTGTCATATTTTGAGAAAGAAACTGACAATTTACAAGTCATATTTTTGAGAATTACAAGAAATATTTGTAAATCTGTAATATTTAACATTAAATTTACCAAGAAAAGACATCCTGTTTTAACCCGTGTGTTGTCCTAGGGTCGAATTTGACCCATTTTCTAAGTTCTTTATATCAGAAATATGAGTTTCTTGCAACCAAATTGCCCCAAAATAACTCGGATGCGTGATGTACGTTGTATGGAACCCATATAACAATCTTTGCAGGTACAATTAATCATTACTTTCATTGACTTTTGAGTGTTTTATTCAATTTAATAGCATTTTAAATGTTACTATTAGTCAAAAAAATTCATAATTTCTGCTTTTTTTAAGTATAATGTCATTTAAATTAGGTTTAATGACCATGAATTTAAAAAAAGTGTTGAGTGCCAAAAAACTTTCTCAATTTTGAACAAATTGATGGACTGGAAGACAACACGAGGGTTAAGGATAAAGTTATATATTTTACAAGATAATCTGTCGTATTGATATTATGGCTTCTTCTCGTTTTTCTCAAAATATTGAGACTTTATTCCTGAAATGGTTGGAAGAAATATGTGAAAATGAAATATAAATTTTAGGATTTTATATGACATATTATGTATGTAAATATATTTATTACAAAAATTGTGGGAACTTACAAAACATTTGCGGGAACTGACAAAAATTACGGGAACTTGCAAAAAATTGTGGGAACTTACAAATAAAATTGCGGGAAATTACAAAAAAACTGCGGGAACTTACAAAACATTTGCGGGAACTGACAAAAATTGCGGAAACTTGCAAAAACTGCGGTTTGATGAAAGAGAAAACAAAGTGATTCCCCCCCAACACCGTGTTCTCACTAGGCGAAATGACGTCACTTCATAACGTTCCCATGGCAACAGGGGAAAATGGCTGCTCTTGTGTGAAGTAAACGCAACATTTTTCAACTTTCTGCTGAGATATATGTGACGGGAATCGGCAATTTATGCGGCGACAGTGCGGCGTATTTGAAAAAAATGCGGCACCCGCATAAATATGCGGACTTTGGCTGATTATGCGTTGAATCATGTGATCGCATAATCACGTTTTTCTGGAGGGACTGAAGACTGAAAGCTGCAGGGCGAACACGATCCTCATACCTGCAGCGTTAGTATTAGTATACATCTTGTGTATTCTGCAGGTTAATCTCAACCTCTGAACTGCTTCATTCATGCTGGAGATCCACAGATATCTTATAAAATAAACAACTAGTTGCGTTTTCTTCCTGCTGTCAAGCATATTTAAGTTGCTTTGCTTTTCTTTTAATGTAGGTTTACAGCATCACTGTCAAGCTGTTCTGTGGGGGGAGTGAACAAAGATATAATCTGTGTTGGCAGACTTTTAATATTACAGCATCAGGAGTAGAATAACGCGATCCTTCGTTTTGCCTGAACTCTGTGACACATGCTGGGAACAGTCCCTTCAGACTGCTAACTTGGTCCTGTTACTACTACATTACATGTGTATTCACGGCATTCATGGAACCTCCCAAACAAAGTTAATTTCAAACCACAAAGTCATTAATTGGTGTCTAATTCTTACAACTTCACATGAAAACACGACATGACAGCGTGAATAATGCAGTTTTTTTTTGCACAACTAAAGGAACAAAAGTACAAAAACCCCAAATACATTCAATAATTCAATTGGAGTAAAATAGAGCAGAGAAAAGCTGCACATGCTCGCAGTGAATGTTTGATATTTTAGTTGATAAATTACCCAAACAACGGAGCGATCAACCAAACTGCTGGCGGTTAGTTTTCTGCCGGCTGCTGTTTCAGCAGCGCTAACGCAGTTGCAGCCAAAAAACACGAGGTCATTAAGAGGAGTCGTGCAGTGCGTCTGCATGCAATGTGAAGTAAAACATGCTTCTGTCCACACAGATGAACACATGAGTGACAAAAAAAGTCGATTAGTCGACTACTTGGCCGTTTTGGTCGTAGTCGACTAAGATTTCTTTATTCTTTATTCATTTTTGATGCTTTTTTTCATGCTGAATGGCGTCTTTCCAAGAAACTTCTGAGCACATCTCCGGTAAACACAAAGATAAAGTGGTGCTTTTGGTTGATTCTTTGTGGAGAAACTCTGTCCATTGTAGAAAAGGTTGCGTCCAAAAAGTCCAGAGTTGCTGGCAAACGGCCGCTCCCATTGAAAATGAAGACTTCGTCTCTTTTTGACGGTTTTTGTCGCCTCTTTTTGTTGCATTTTTGCTTTTTTGTCGCTTCTTTTGAGGCGTTTTTGTCGCCTTTCTCTTTGCTTTTGTCGATATTTTTGTCGTCAATTTTGTTGCTTTTTTCGCCGCTTTTGGACGTTCTTGTCGCCTCTTTTCAGAAAGTTTTGGTCGCCTCTTTTGGACGTTTTTTTCACCTCTTTTCGTGGCTTTTTTGTTGCTTCTGTCGCTTTTTGTCGCTACTTTTGAGGCGTTTTTTTGTCGCCTTTTTCTTTGCTTTTGTCGATATTTTTGTCGTCAATTTTGTTGCTTTTTTCACCGCTTTTGGACGTTCTTGTCGCCTCTTTTTGGAATGTTTTTGTCGCCTATTTTGGACATATTTTTGGTCTCTTTTTGACGGTTTTTGTCGCCTCTTTTTGTTGCTTTTTTTTGCTGCTTTTCTCGCCGCTTTTGGACGTTTTTGTCGCCTCTTACGGACGTTTTGTTTGTCTCTTTTTTTAAGAACGAGCTGTAAAACAACCTATGGACAGAGATTCTTTGTGGAGAAACTCTGTCCATTGTAGAAAAGGTTGCGAAAAGGTTGCGTCCAAAAAGCTCAGAGTCTTTGGACCCCTTCGGTCACTTCTCCTCTTTTACTCTTTTGTGCTCGTTGAATGGCAGACCAGGAAATGAATACTCAGGATTCCTTCAGTTAAACTATAATATATCTTTAGTTAAATGATATTGCAAGCAGACAATCACATGCATATGGATCAGTAGCTCCTTCAAGACTTCTCTCACCCTACCACCAACAAAGTCTCTCCAGGTCTGACCCCGGACCTCGCTTTTCCCCTTTTCTTTCATTCGTTATAAATCGACTAAGTGATTACTCGATAAAACCGTTTGCGTGTTAGTCGACTGAGAATATCTGTAATTGAGGACATGCAGCTCTAGAAGACACAGTAACAGGAGAGTAACATATTGGGCAAAAAGCACAAAAAAGATGAGTGTAAGATGCACTGCTGGCCGCGTGCAGCCTCGCAGGAAGCAGCCCTGCTGCTGCTGCAGGAAACGGCGAGGTCAGGCTGTGCCGTGGCGCACGGGTGGGAGCAGCGCTGCGTTTCTGCTTCTGAACTCAGCTGCCACATCTGTTTGCTGTCGGCGAGGGCAGGAGGAGATCAGCCACAGGATATTGAACATCCAGGCAGAGGGGTGTGAAGCAGAACTGCCTGCTTCCCCAAGTCTGAGTCTTTTCAAATCTCCTTCGCTCCACGCTTGAACCAGAAGTCGCTCTGGGCTCTTATTCCTGCCATGAGGAGCGAGGATGGAGGATGGAGGAGGGAGGAGGGAGGAGGGAGGAGGGAGGGAGGAGGGATCTCTGAGGAGCTATGAGCGAGGATACACCTTCCCGGAAGCCGTTGCTAACTCCGCCCATACAGCTGACAAATTCACGTGACGCTTGAGAGGAAAGGACTCTCTCCCTCTCATCCCTCTAAAAACACATTTCCTCGTTTCCTCTCTCTTTGCGTGATTTCCTTGCGTCTCTCCCGTCGCTTCCTCTGTGGGACAGACTTACCCTACGACACGCGCTCGCTTGACGGGCGCTCCCGGGCGTGCCTTAGCCTATACTCCTGGTTGCTTGGCAACAGTAAACAGAAATCCTCCGGCGCCGCCTTCGAGCACGTCTTACGAGTCACTTCAGAGGTATCGTCAAGTCACAAGAACGATGTTTTTGGATTTAAAAGTGTGTATTTCTCGATAAAAGTAACTAAATATATGAGATAAAACGCCAAACTTATCAGATATTTACAGAAACACGACGTCCTGAAGCGTTTTCCGCCATCTTGAATTATTTCTTCGACTCGAGCGACCGCTGACGTACGTCACGCTGCCCTCACGCTGCCCTCACGCCGCCTTCGCTCCGATTGGCCGTCGCTTCGTCGCATCGCTCAGCATTTGCGTTAAATAATCTCGTCTATTTCGGGCCCCGCCTCGCTCGTGGCAGCGGCGAGCTCGCCGTTTGTCGCTGGCAAACGGCCGCTCCCGTTGAAAATGAAGACTTCGAAGATGCGGTTTTTTTTCGTCTCTTTTTGACGGTTTTTGTCGCCTCTTTTTGTTGCATTTTTGCTTTTTTTCTCGCTTCTCTTGGGGCGTTTTTGTCGCCTTTTTCTTTGCTTTTGTCGATATTTTTGTCGTCAATTTTGTTGCTTTTTTCACGGCTTTTGGACGTTCTTGTCGCCTTTTCTTGGAATGTTTTCGTCGCCTATTTTGGACATATTTTTGGTCTCTTTTTGACGGTTTGTGTCGCCTCTTTTTGTTGCTTTTCTCGCCGCTTTTTGGACGTTTTTTTCCGTCTCTTTTCGTGGCTTTTTTGTTGCTTCTGTTGCTTTTTGTCGCTACTTTTGAGGCGTTTTTGTCGCCTTTTTCTTTTGCTTTTGTCGATATTTTTGTCGCCAATTTTGTTGCTTTTTCCGCCGCTTTTGGACGTTCTTGTCGCCTCTTTTTGGAATGTTTTTGTCGCCTGTTTTGGACGTTTTGTTTGTCTCTTTTTATAAGAACGAGCTGTAAAACAACCTATACTTTTGTGAGATGTTTGAACACGGCAACTAAAATGCTGATGTCTTAGCCTATGTTTACACATTGAAAATGAACGGCAGCCTGTCGCTTTGTCGCTGTCTTTTGTAGACACGCGTGCGACTGCAGGGTTAGACGTGAAGTGAAGGAAACGTGGATGCAAGTGAAGGGACCTGGGATGTACCCAAGTTATCATTCGCTCTGCTTTTTTCTCTTCTTCTCCCCCGTGTGTCCCTTTTCATCAGCTAAAGGACGAGCAACACACAAGAGGCTTCTTCATATGCGGCGCCTCGTGGGAACACTTTCTCCCCTGTGCTCTGTTTTTAGATTTCAGATTTGGGGTCTCGTTGCTCCTCTCAAAGTTAAGAGGAACAAGTCTGGAAAGTCGGTATAAATTCAAATGTCACTGTTAGCCTCTATTTGTACGCCCGCTGCTCGCACAATAAACAACCCCCCCTCCGGCGTGGAGCTGTATTCTATTTAAGACTCGCCACCGACCTGTGCTTCTTTTACGGGATAGCTATTATTCAAAGGAGAATAGGTGTAGGCCCGACTATAAATTCCAGAAAGTGGCCCTTCGAACGGGGTACGGTGCCGAGGAATTGACTGCATGCTCTGTGATTTTTACTCTGGTACGCTGTGACCTTTTGAGTCGAGACAGAGTCGTTTGTTTGCTTGACAAGAGCTGCTCTAATAATTCAGGGGGACAGCAGCTGCTGGTAATATTCGGTGATGAGCCAAAGTCTACTCGTAAGCCGGCTACACCTAGAAGGCAGAGGCATTTGTTTTCCTGATGCAGGGAATACCCTCTTACTGCAGGACACTTGATTTCTGCGAGGAATTAATCCTCATCATGTGTGTCACCGAGTGTCTGCGGGCCCTAAGTTAATTTACACAGACTCACAGGTGTTATTCTGGGACGACTTACCTTGATACGTCAGGGTGAACTCCACATGCTGCACGAACAGCCTCCCTGCAGCTCCTGCAGAAGGAACACAACAAAATAATGTAAAAGTATTTAGAAGATCATGATTTATAACAATGCAAAAATTATACATTTACATTGTGCAGAAACAATGTTGTATACATGTTCAAATGTATGTAAAAGCACATAGAAGGAGGTCAATATTCCTTAGTGGAAGAAAAACTGCAAAAAAACAACATATTTGAAATAAATGTGCAGAAACAATGTTGTATAAATGTTCAAATTCATGTAAAAGCACATAGAAGGAGGTCAAAATGCCTTAGTTAGTGGAAGAAAAACTGCAAAAAAACAACATATTTGTAGTAAATGTGCAGAAACAATGCTGTATAATTGTCAAAATTCACGAGTTAGTGGAAGAAAAACTGCAAAAATCAACATATTTGTAATAATTGTGCAGAAACAATGTTGTATAAATGTTCAAATTCATGTAAAAGCACATAGAAGGAGGTCAAAATGCCTTAGTGGAAGAAAAACTGCAAAAAAACAACATATTTGTAGTAATTGTGCAGAAACAATGTTGTATAAATGTTCAAATTCATGTAAAAGCACATAGAAGGAGGTCAAAATTTCTTAGTGGAAGAAAAAGTGCAAAAAACAACATAATTGAAATAATTGTGCAAAAACAATGTTGTATAATTGTCAAAATGCATTAGTTAGTGCAAGCAAAACAGATAAAAATACATACTTGTGATTATTGTGCAGAAACGATGTTGTATAAATGTTCAAACTCATAGCACATAGGTCAAAATTCCTTAGTTAGTGGAAGAAAATCTGCAAAAAAACAACATATTTGTAGTAAATGTGCAGAAACAATGCTGTATAATTGTCAAAATTCACGAGTTAGTGCAAACGAACAAACAAAAACAACATACTTGTGATTATTGTGCAGAAACAATGTTGTATAAATGTTCAAACTCAAGTAAAAGCACATAGAAGGAGGTCAAAATTCCTTAGTGGAAGAAAAACTGCAAAAAAACAACATATTTGTAGTAAATGTGCAGAAACAATGTTGTATAATTGTCAAAATTCACGAGTTAGTGCAAGTAAAACAAACTAAAAAACATACTTGTGTTTATTGTGCAGAAACAATGTTGTATAAATGTTCAAACTCAAGTAAAAGCACATTGAAGGAGGTCAAAATTCCTTAGTTAGTGGAAGAAAATCTGCAAAAAAACAACATATTTGTAGTAATTGTGCAAAAACAATGCTGTATAATTGTCAAAATTCACGAGTTAGTGCAAGTAAAACAAACTAAAAAACATACTTGTGTTTATTGTGCAGAAACAATGTTGTATAAATGTTCAAACTCAAGTAAAAGCACATAGGAGGTCAATATTCCTTAGTTAGTGGAAGAAAAACTGCAAAAAAACAACATATTTGTAATAATTGTGCAGAAACAATGCTGTATAATTGTCAAAATTCAGGAGTTAGTGCAAGTAAAACAAACAAACAAACATACTTGTGATCATTGTGCAGAAACAATGTTGTATAAATGTTCAAACTCAAGTAAAAGCACATAGGAGGTCAATATTCCTTAGTTAGTGGAAGAAAAACTGCAAAAAAACAACATATTTGTAATAATTGTGCAGAAACAATGCTGTATAATTGTCAAAATTCAGGAGTTAGTGCAAGTAAAACAAACAAACAAACATACTTGTGATCATTGTGCAGAAACAATGTTGTATAAATGTTCAAACTCAAGTAAAAGCACATCGAAAAAGCTCCATATTTATAAGTTACTGCAAGTACAACTGTCCTTTTTTTTGCAGACACAAAACTATAGAGTGCACTA
>CM042448.1:22155848-22203348 GCA_023631565.1 Gymnocephalus cernua | reverse complement strand
GGGAGCGGATTCCCCAACCTCCCAAAGAAACCCTCAGACACGAGAGGTACTGCAACACGCTTCTTTCAAATGGTGGTTTTCCATTACATGGTACCTGCTCGCACAAGCGGCGCCAGGATTTTGATTGTAGGTGGGCCTCCAGAAAACTGCATTTGTGCTAGGCTGCTGAACTATAACACATGCGCTATCATAAGTTACCTCTGCCTACAGCTGCCAATGTTATTTTTCCCTCCAGAAAATGTGCATACAGACAGCCAGACATGTGTTTGTTTGTGTCGGCCGCTGTCCATTTCATAAGGTTCTGAAATGCAAACATTTGTTGATAAAACACAAATCGGCGCCTATGCAGCCAGACACCAACGGTAACGTTAGCCTACTTGCCTTGCTGGTGTGAGGGGGGGGGCTACGGGAGGACTTGATGGGGAGAGGGCGGCCGCCGGCCGAGCAGGATGGTAACTGGTCACTTGTAACCGCGTTACATAAAATGGCAGAGTTTCCTCCTCCTGCTCCTCTACTCGACTCTACTTACCTCTACTCGCCTCTACTTGACTCTACTCGCCTCTACTTGACTCTACTCGCCTCTACTTGACTCTACTCGCCTCTACTCTACTCACCTCTACTTGACTCTACTCGCCTCTACTTGACTCTACTCGCCTCTACTCACCTCTACTTGACTCTACTCGCCTCTACTCTACTCACCTCTACTTGACTCTACTCGCCTCTACTTGACTCTACTCGCCTCTACTTGACTCTACTCGCCTCTACTTGACTCTACTCGCCTCTACTTGACTCTACTCTACTCACCTCTACTTGACTCTACTCGCCTCTACTTGACTCTACTCGCCTCTACTCGACTCTACTCGCCTCTACTTGACTCTACTCACCTCTACTTGACTCTACTCGCCTCTACTTGACTCTACTCGCCTCTACTTGACTGTACTTGCCTCTACTTGACTCTACTCTACTCGCCTCTACTTGACTCTACTCTACTCACCTCTACTTGACTCTACTCACCTCTACTTGACTCTACTCACCTCTACTTGACCTCTACTTGACTCTACTCACCTCTATTTGACTCTACTCACCTCTACTTGACTCTACTCGCCTCTACTTGACTCTACTCACCTCTACTCGACTCTACTCACCTCTACTCGACTCTACTCGACTCTACTCGCCTCTACATGACTCGACTCTACTCGCCTCTACTTGACTCTACTCGCCTCTACTTGACTCGACTCTACTCACCTCTACTTGACTCTACTCACCTCTACTTGACTCGACTCTACTCACCTCTACTTGACTCTACTCGCCTCTACTTGACTCTACTCACCTCTACTTGACTCGACTCTACTCACCTCTACTTGACTCTACTCGCCTCTACTTGACTGTACTTGCCTCTACTTGACTCTACTCACCTCTACTCGCCTCTACTTGACTCTACTCTACTCACCTCTACTTGACCTCTACTTGACTCTACTCACCTCTACTCGCCTCTACTTGACTCTACTCACCTCTACTTGACTCGACTCTACTCACCTCTACTTGACTCTACTCGCCTCTACTTGACTCTACTCACCTCTACTTGACTCGACTCTACTCACCTCTACTTGACTCTACTCGCCTCTACTTGACTGTACTTGCCTCTACTTGACTCTACTCTACTCACCTCTACTCGCCTCTACTTGACTCTACTCTACTCACCTCTACTTGACCTCTACTTGACTCTACTCACCTCTATTTGACTCTACTCACCTCTACTTGACTCTACTCGCCTCTACTTGACTCTACTCACCTCTACTCGACTCTACTCTACTCGACTCTACTCGCCTCTACATGACTCGACTCTACTCACCTCTACTTGACTCTACTCGCCTCTACTTGACTCGACTCTACTCACCGCTACTTGACTCTACTCACCTCTACTTGACTCGACTCTACTCACCTCTACTTGACTCTACTCGCCTCTACATGACTCGACTCTACTCACCTCTACTTGACTCTACTCGCCTCTACTTGACTCGACTCTACTCACCTCTACTTGACTCTACTCACCTCTACTTGACTCGACTCTACTCACCTCTACTTGACTCGACTCTACTCTTCTTGACTCTACTCGCCTCTACTCGACTCTACTCACCTCTACTCGACTCTACTTGACTCTACTCTACTCACCTCTACTTGACTCTACTCACCTCTACTTGACTCTACTCTACTCGACTACTTGACTCTACTCAACTCTACTCGCCTCTACTTGACTCGACTCTACTCACCTCTACTCGACTCTACTCACCTCTACTCGACTCTACTCACCTCTACTTGACTCTACTCACCTCTACTTGACTCTACTCACCTCTACTTGACTCTACTCTACTCACCTCTACTCGCCTCTACTCACCTCTACTCGACTCTACTCGACGCACCGTGCGTCCGTTCTCCATTGCAGATTTTAGTACCGCCTCAGCGCGGCTGGTCGTCATAGCGACGCCGCAGTAAACTGCCGTGACCTAACGCGACACACACACACACAGAACGTGGAAGGTGTGTTGTTGCCATGAATACACATCTAGCTTAAAGGTATAGCGGAGGATTGTCTTCATCAAGACTAGTTGTCAATCATTCTGGGATATGTTTACGTAAGGCCGTCGTACGTGCCGTAACAGGTCAGCGAGCAGACGGCCACGGCCTCCGACCATAGACGGTATATAAAAGCCTCCGATCACTGCCCCCCCCCCTCTCGGCGATAGCTTGTTTGTTAGCCTGTAGCGTGCTAACGTTAGCTATAGAGATGCTTGTCGTAAATAGATTTCCACTTACCGGTGGCGAGTCTGACGTAGTGGAAAAAGTGCAAATCTTCTTTTGGAAAGTCGGCTTGTAGAGCCATGCCGACAGCAACTTGTAAACAGTGCGTGCGCGAGGGGAACTAGGCTCGTGCACGATCTCTCGTGCACACGTTTAACAGGCGTTCCCTCTCGGGAGCAGGTAGAGTGTTGGGCATGTGCACTTTTTCAAAAAAGTGGAGAGGGCGGTTCTTTTCTAAAATTCAGGAAAATCCTCCATTATACCTTTAAAATGAGGCAGCAAAAACAAAACACAGCCGGCTAAACTATTTAAAAATGTGTTTGTTCAGGACGCCCCCCCGTCTGTCGCTTTCACATCACTTTCTGGGATCGCCTCAGCTCGCTTGGAACCTCGCCAACTTCAGTGGCACTAAATAAAGTACCTGTCAGCAGGTACCAGGTACTTTTATTTCGTGATGGAAAACCAAAAAAGGCGAGTAGAGGCGAGGCGAGTCGAGCAGGTATACCGCGTGATGGAAAAACGCCTAAACTCTCTCCGGAGCAGATGTGAACGTGGTGTCCGGTTGTCTGTCGGGCGTCTCTCTGCATGCTGCTCAGCCAGGGGAGGGGGGAGGGGGGGGGGGGGGCAAAGACCGATGAAATATACATTTCAAAGATAAAGTGCCATCTTGGGAGCCGGCTCTCCTCAGGCCTGATAAGGTAAGAGCAGCAGTCAGAGGTGACTTACAGTAGACGTCTGACAGGAATCCTAAATACACCCGGGTGTTAAAAGAGCATCGTTAATGGCGATCGCCGCCGTATCGAGGCCTGCACGGCGTGCTCTGTCAAGGAGTGTGGCGCCCGTAAACACTGATGAATAGATAACGTGACAAGGGAAGCAGGAGGTGCGCGGCAGGTGAGAACGAGTGTTTGTGTTGTTGAACTAAATGAAGAGTAGCACCGAGCCTCTCTGGCAGCGGAGGGACAGGCGGGGAAGAGAGAGAGAGAGAGAGACTGCATGTTTTAAAGATGTCAGTGAACGTGTGATGAAAGCCCGGCATAATGAGGCTGAAAGACCTTGTTCTTACCTCCAGAGTATAAAAGGCAAAAAAAAAATAAAAAATGGCCGGGGCTGGTAGCGGCGAGGACGACACGCAGCTTCAGAGATTGACAAAGATTCAGAGCGATGGGGCCGCCTTTGAAATGGAAATTAAACGCGTGATTTAGTGACATTTTTACTCATTAATGAAGGACTTGGTGGCCTGCCAATAAAAAGAAACACTCATTAATTGATAAGGAAGGAACAACGCTGGGAACGGAGCCCAAAAGAAGGCATCACGCCAGAAAAACAACTTTAAAAGGATAATTCTACTTCAGTACAACCAGTATCCCAAAACTATCACTGGACGACATGTAGTTTAGTCCTCGACAGTCCCTCCAGAAAAACACAGTTTTTTTGTGATTGTTGAGGGCAAAAATCCTTAATTATGCGGCACGTTTAATTAGAAAATGCGATGGAATATGCAGGATATTTATGCAATTTTATACGATGAAACTGCGGGAACTTGCACAAATTGTGGGAACTTGCAAAAACTGTGGGAACTTGCAAAAACTGCGGGAACTTGCAAAAACTGCGGGAACTTGCAAAAACTGCGGGAACTTGCAAAAACTGCGGGAACTTGCAAAAATTGTGGGAACTTGCAAAAACTGCGGGAACTTGCAAAAACTGCGGGAACTTGCAAAAATTGCGGGAACTTGCAAAAATTGTGGGAACTTGCAAAAATTGCGGGAACTTGCAAAAATTGCGGGAACTTGCAAAAACTGCGGGAACTTGCAAAAACTGCGGGAACTTGCAAAAATTGCGGGAACTTGCAAAAATTGCGGGAACTTGCAAAAACTGCGGGAACTTGCAAAAATTGCGGGAACTTGCAAAAATTGCGGGAACTTGCAAAAATTGTGGGAACTTGCAAAAACTGCGGGAACTTGCAAAAACTGTGGGAACTTGCAGAAATTGCGGGAACTTGCAAATATTGTGGGAACTTGCAAAAACTGCGGGAACTTGCAGAAATTGTGGGAACTTGCAGAAATTGTGGGAACTTGCAGAAATTGTGGGAACTTGCAGAAATTGTGGGAACATGCAAAAATTGTGGGAACTTGCAGAAATTGTGGGAACTTGCAGAAATTGTGGGAACTTGCAGAAATTGCGTGAACTTGCAAAAACTGCGGGAACTTGCAAAAATTGCGGGAACTTGCAAAAATTGTCGTTTATGTCGCTTATTTCGTCTCTTTTGGGCGTTTTTTTTTGTCTCTTTGGCGGTTTTTTCGTCTCTTTTCGTTGCTTTTTTGTCGCTTTTTGTCGTTTCTTTTGGGGCGTTTTTGTCACCTTTCTCTTTGCTTTTGTCCATACTTTTGTCGCCAATTCTGTTGCTTTCGGAAAGTTTTTGTTGCCTCTTTTGGACGTTTATTTCGTCTCTTTTTGACGTTTGTGTCGCCTCTTTTTGTTGCTTTATTGCTTTTTTTGTTCCTTTTTTCGGCGCTTTTGGACCTTTTTGTCGCTTCTTTTGGACGTTTTTTGTGTCTCTTTCTCTAAGCTGTAATAATCTGGGATGATTTGACAGTTTTCTCAGATCGTCTGACTTATTCCTAGCTTTGTAAACACTACTTCTGATGAACCGTGTAGAGGTCTCTGAGGAATGAGAAGGACGGGTTTGACATTTGAAAGCTTGATGTTGCACATATTCCTGAGCAGAAGGAGGAATATTTCCCTCTCGTCTTTAGAGAATTAGAGAGAGCATCGAGGAAGCTGTCGTGTCAAAGCGCTGACCCACATTTAAAATACACGAGAAACCCGCACGTGAAGGCAGGTGCGTTCGTGGCGAATGTCCCGGGAAGTAAAGGTGAGGACGACACGAGAGGCAGAAAGAGACACGTCGGCGAACGCGTGATGAAAGCTCGGCATAACGAGGTGAAAAGACCTTGTTCTTCAGAAAACCTGCAGAGTTTAAACAGGGATGGATGCGGCGAGGAGGACGACGCTGACGTGGATGCAGAGTGACGGGCCACTTTTGAAATGGAAATACAGCCGGAGATTTAGTGACATTTCTTCTCTTTAATGAAGAACTTGGTGGCCTGCCATGATGAAGAAATCGAACATTAATTGTTCATAAGAGAATATCAATGTAGGGCAGTTTTACATGTGAAGTTGTTTCTTCACATGTTCTTCTTCAATATTTGAACAAAGCGGACGCGTCTCCATTGGATCAGAAGGACAGGGCGCCTCTGAGACGTTTTACGGGAACAGAAAGTGGCTCCAATTAACTCTTCACAACGTAGACACTCAAATCCATGATTAAAGATCCCATATTCTGCTCATTTTCAGGGTCATAATTGTATTTTCAGGTTGTACCAGAATATGTTTACATGGTTTAATATATTTTTGTTGTACAGCACATCTCTCAAAAAAGGCGACAACGTCTAAAAAGGCAACAAAAAGGTGACAAAAACGTCTAATAAAGGCGACAAAAAAGGCGACAAAAACGTCTAATAAAGGCGACAAAAACGTCTAAAAAAGGCGACAAAAACGTCTAAAAATGGCGACAAAAACGTCTAAAAAAGGCGACAAAAACTTCTAAAAATGGCGAAGAAACACGTGTTAAAGCTCCCATATTCTGCTCATTTTCAGGTCCATAATTGTATTTTCAGGTTGTACCAGAATATGTTTCCATGGTTTAATATATTGTTGTTGTACAGCACATCTCTCTCTCACTGCTGCAGCTCCTCTTTTCACCTTGTGTTCAGGTCTCTGTTTTAGCTACAGAGTGAATCATCTTTCCTTCTGTACTATCTTTGATTCCACTCTGCACATGCTCAGTAGCTCAGATGGTAGATCATGTCAGTTAGCTCCACAGACAGTAAAAGAAAGGTTGTTTCTCCAACTTTGGTCAGTTACAAGGCAGGATTAGCCGGGAGACTTCTTCTAAAGGAGGGCGCACATGGAAGTACTTCTTCTGGAGATTATGGTGAACTTGTGTGTGTTGTAGCAGCGCTTTGCCATTGAGAACGAGCTAGCATGCTAACGCTAGCGCTAGCATGCTAACGGTTGTGTTTAGCCCGTCGTTTCGGCTAGTGACGTAACAAGCCGTGCAGATTTTGAACAGCTCACCCGGAGACTGAAGGCAGGAATCATCCAGAAATTAGATTATTTTTCAAAGTTTGTATGTGTGTGGAAGCACCAGAGACACAAATTTCACAAATGTGCCAGCAATGGTACAAACGTGTCTCCAGCTGAGTACCAAAAAGTACCTTTCCAATGAAAAGGGTACACAACGAAATATGCATGGCGAAAGGTACATACAGGTACCCCCTTTGAAAAGGTACATTGTCACATAAGTTATAGTTAAGGTACAACAATCGCAAATGTACCATTAAAGGTCCTATCGTGTTCCCATGGGGTACTGAGAAGTACATTTTGGGTACAAATCCTGTAGGGTACAAAAAAGTACCTTATTCAAGTCAAAGGGTACACTTCCTGTGGGGTACTATAAGAAGTACCTTTCGGGTACAAATCCTGTAGGGTACAAAAAAGTATTCAAGTCAAAGGGTACACTTCCTGTGGGGTACTAAGAAGTACCTTTCGGGTACAAATCCTGTAGGGTACAAAAAAGTATTCAAGTCAAAGGGTACACTTCCTGTGGGGTACTTTAATGAAGTACCTTTTGGGTACAAATCCTTTAGGGTACAAAAAAAGTACCTTATTCAAGTCAAAGGGTACACTTCCTGTGGGGTACTAAGAAGTACCTTTCGGGTACAAATTCTGTAGGGTACAAAAAAGTATTCAAGTCAAAGGGTACACTTCCTGTGGGGTACTATAAGAAGTACCTTTCGGGTACAAATCCTGTAGGGTACAAAAAAGTATTCAAGTCAAAGGGTACACTTCCTGTGGGGTACTAAGAAGTACCTTTCGGGTACAAATCCTGTAGGGTACAAAAAAGTATTCAAGTCAAAGGGTACACTTCCTGTGGGGTACTTTAATGAAGTACCTTTTGGGTACAAATCCTTTAGGGTACAAAAAAAGTACCTTATTCAAGTCAAAGGGTACACTTCCTGTGGGGTACTAAGAAGTACCTTTCGGGTACAAATCCTGTAGGGTACAAAAAAGTATTCAAGTCAAAGGGTACACTTCCTGTGGGGTACTTTAATGAAGTACCTTTTGGGTACAAATCCTTTAGGGTACAAAAAAAGTACCTTATTCAAGTCAAAGGGTACACTTCCTGTGGGGTACTAAGAAGTACCTTTCGGGTACAAATTCTGTAGGGTACAAAAAAGTATTCAAGTCAAAGGGTACACTTCCTGTGGGGTACTTTAATGAAGTACCTTTTGGGTACAAATCCTTTAGGGTACAAAAAAAGTACCTTATTCAAGTCAAAGGGTACACTTCCTGTGGGGTACTAAGAAGTACCTTTCGGGTACAAATTCTGTAGGGTACAAAAAAGTATTCAAGTCAAAGGGTACACTTCCTGTGGGGTACTATAAGAAGTACCTTTCAAGTGACAGGGTACACAATCCTCTCACAACATGTTAGTCCTATAGAGCATTTAGCTCCATTATTGGGGTACACATTTGCTCCCAAAAGGGTACAAACCGTAAGAGAACAAGTATGTACACTTGTAAAGGGATACAACTGGTGTACCTTCTTGGGTACCGCCCCAGTGACGAGCCGTTGGACCCCTTAAGGTGCACATTTTGCACATTATTTCTGCCAGTGTATTTATATATTTGGCCATTTTCAATATCGGCTGCTGACTTTTTAATCTCCTCTCACCTAAAATAAAAAAACTCTTCCTCCCTATCAGCTTTGCGTACAAGAGCCCCGCAATTTAATCTTAAACAAACAAGAAGCTCCGATTCGCAGCCGCAGCCCGCGCCCGTCGCCAACCAATCAGATATCAGCGAGCCTCAGCGCTGAAGAAACCGCAGCCGTCTGCCACCGCGTCGAGACAGAGCAATTACTTATCGCCGTAATACGCATTATTATTCCTGTTGCCGGCTCCTGATAAGTGAATATGCAGCGGCGAGAGCGAGGCAGATGAGACAAGGTCCTTGAACCTTTACAGCTTATTCCCAAACAAGACGTCCGAGGGGGAAAAACAAACTACACGTTTCTAATATACTGCTCCTTTCTGTGTTTTTTTTATTATTGTCGCCGTATTGTTTACTGTTGGCTGCAGACTTCCTGTCACCTAAGTCATGCCCACCTCTGAGCTGTGTAACAGCCCGCCCTGTTTTATATTCCCGTCCCGCGTTATTTATTTAGAACAATTTCCTCTCTATCAAAAGCACGCGGCTAATGCCGAGTTTTAATATGTTATTTGCACATAAAAACAAGCTATTTACGGCGTGCATGTGTGCAGAAGGGAGGAAAATGAATGGGCCCCCGCGCCCCCCTCTCTCTCTCTCTCTCTCTCTCTCTCTCTCTCTCTCTCTCTCTCTCTCTCTCTCCGATCTGTTGTATCACAGTTTAACAATCTGGATTGCTAATAGAACCATTTATCACGGAGCGGCCATTTGTTTTATGCGAGCGGCCCATGCAGGTCCCGTTCCCAGAGGCCTGTATGGAAATGGGTGGAGGGGGGGAGGGTGGGGGGGGGGGGGGGGGGGGGGGGTGCACGTATAATGAAGCTCAAGCGAGAGTCACTGTTTAAAAAGTGGATACGCCGCAGCGACGAGTCAATTAGAATTGGACCCAGGTGCTCCAGACGCCGCTATCTGCTCCTTTTTGATGATCCATGATCCCCCCCCACCCCCTCCTCCCCCCTCCTCCCCCCTCCTCCCTCGTCTTTCTGCTCCATCCACCCTCCATGAAATGCAGAGTGGAGGCTGGGAAATAAAATAAAGCTCTGGCACGGTGACTTCTGGGCGCGCGGTCGATGCCATTTACCAGCAGGCGGACCTTGGCAGCGGCAGTGTTTTCGGGCTGGACTTCCTTCAAACCCCCCCCCACACACACACCACCTTCCTCCCCCCCCCCCCCCCCCCCCCCCCTGGCCGAGCCCCTGGCTACGCCGGTCGGTTAATAGATTCAAATGAGCGCTTGTATTTCCTGTGACAGCGCGCATCTGTCTGCTCGCGCGGGCCGGCGCAAGCGAGCACACGCACGCCATCGCGGGGACCTTCATGAGATTAAACCCGGTCGTAATAACGAACGGTATTTAGAGTGGAAATATTGGCGAGGAGAGAATCCAGCAGCCGTTATTGATGCACGTGTCAATTCCCCGGACCTCGGAGGATTGAAGTCGCACCCTGTTACAGGGGAGAAGTCTCCCTCGGTTTATATCATATACGTAGAAGGCATTTCTTTTAAGGCTCAGGTGAAATCTGATTTGGTTAAATTTAGAGTTATTGCCTTTTCAAAAATACGTCTTTTTTTATACAAAGTTCTGGGAAAACACATCAAAACTAAACTTGGTCCCGATTGGCTCCCACAGAAATTCACCCGGGCCAGTTTGCAGAATTTCAGCCTCCTTTTGGATCAAAGGAAGCCAGTTAGGCCGGAGACAGACTGGCTGCGTGGCGTGAGCGTGGCGTGGCGTGGCGTGAGCGTGGCGTGAGCGGGACGTGAGCGTGGCGTGAGCGTGGCGTGAGCGTGGCGTGAGCGTGGCGTGAGCGTGGCGTGAGCGTGAACGTGGCGTGAGCGTGAGCGTGGCGTGAGCGTGGCGTGAGCGTGGCGTGGCGTGAGCGTGGCGTGAGCGGGACGTGAGCGTGGCGTGGCGTGAGCGTGAGCGTGGCGTGGCGTGGCGTGGCGTGAGCGTGGCGTGGCGTGAGCGTGGCGTGAACGTGGCGTGAGCGTGGCGTGGCGTGAGCGTGGCGTGGCGTGGCGTGAGCGTGGCGTGAGCGTGAACGTGGCGTGAGCGTGCCGTGAGCGTGGCGTGAGCGTGGATTTTTCTATGTCTCACACCAAAAACGCTGCTGCTGCTGCTGCTGAGCCTTGTCTGTACACATGTATGTTTCTCATTGATTTACTGCACTCAAGCAGTAGTATTACTTCATGTTAAATATAAATATCTACTGATCTGATTACAGCAAAGACGTCGGCAGTGTTGACGGCAAACTAGGCTCCAGAATTGACGTTTAAAAATCGATACATTTTTTTAATTTGACATTTATATCTGCATTTATGGCCAAAACCTCGAGACTTCCAAACATCAAAATGTCATTTATTAACATGTATTTGTGTCAAAATGACATATAAACATAATTTTCATATTCTATTTTGCCTGGAAACACTTCCAACACGCTGGCGTGTGGCGTGAAAAATAGGCGTTGGTCCTATTTCTAGCAGGCACGAGTTTTCCGTGCCTGAGACGTGCGTGTCACGCAGGCGGCGTGCACGCTCTAACCTGTTAACGTGGGAGCCGAAATAAAAACGGACACGCCACGCAGCCAGTCTGCGGCCGGCCTAATAGTCCAGTTTGGAGACGCTCGAGCAAAGGAAATAGAAATATTTTGGGATAGTTGTTCCTTGTAGATGTTTTTTTTTTCCTCTGAGCACTTCAAGGACTTCTCGTGCATCACGTAATTGGCTTGAAAGTTCAAGTTCAAAGGTCATTCCTGACCACGGAAACAGCAGTTGCGGTCCATTTAGTAGCTTTCAAATGATCTTCATCATCATCATCATCATCTTTCCAGTGTGAAGACCGAACTTTAAACTGGATGACAAGAGACCCAGAACTGACATGAAAACAGAGCTCGTGGGATGATATTTTCTCCACTGAACATGAAGTTTATTCTTACCCTGACCTCGAGGTATTTTGAAAACACGTGAAGCAATGATGCAGATTTCTTTTCGGGGTGAACATATCGGAGCGGAGGCTTTTTCTGTTTGAGCCGGAGCTCGTCGTACGTTTCTCTCTCCTCTCTGTCTGTGTCGGTAAACTAGGCCAGAGGAAACTACTCGCCGCCGTTAATGATTTGATTAACTGGCTTTGGTGGCTCATGACATACATCTTCCTGAGAGTGAGTTTGTCATTCGAGAGGGAGATTGATGTGTCCCAGCACCCCCGACTCCCTCCCTCCCTCCCTCCCTCCCTCCCTCCCTCCCTCCACGCCTCCCTGCAGCCTCCCAGATCTTTCTACTGAGCCTGGCTGCTCCGCAGGGATGGACCCTAAGTATTTAGCACCTCCTAGGCTGCCCCAGGGCATTCTGGGTGGGTGGGGGTTGACGGGGAGGGAGACCTTAACAGGCTAAACAGACACACATCAGCCGCACGAGGTGTACAACTTAAAACAATTAGTCGATCAAAAGAAACAATTCTCGAAATATCTTTTACGAACAAATATGGCCTATAGATGTTCAGCGTGAAACACATCCGACATACAGAGAGTAAAGCTGCAAATATGCTCACATCGCATGGTGGAAATGTTGAATCAGAAAATTGTGATTGTTGCGGGCAAAAATCACTGATTATGCGGCACGTTTTCTTAAAAAATACGATGGAATATGCGGGATATTTATGCAGTTTTATGCGATAAAATTGCGGGAACTTGCAAAAATTGCGGGAACTTGCAAAAACTGCGGGAACTTGCAAAAATTGCGGGAACTTGCAAAAACTGCGGGAACTTGCAAAAATTGCGGGAACTTGCAAAAATTGCGGGAACTTGCAAAAACTGCGGGAACTTGCAAAAATTGCGGGAACTTGCAAAAATTGCGGGAACTTGCAAAAATTGCGGTTTGATGAAAAAGAGAAAACAAAGTGATTCCCCCCCAACACTGTGTTCTCACTAGGCGAAATGACGTCACTTCGTAACGTTCCCATGGCAACAGGGGAAAATGGCGGTAATTTGAGGGAATTACTAAAATTGTTGAGTCTTTGTAAATTATAGAGCGTGGTCTAGACCTACTCTATTTGCAAAGTGTCTCGAGATAACTCTTGTTATGATTTGATGCTACGCTGTAAAACTTTTCACTGTAAGTTTACAGTAATATTCTGGTCAGTAAACTACTGTTTATTAACAGCATGCCTACTGGTTCTACAGTTTAAGTTATTTTCCTGTAAATAGACAGTTTGTTACCATATTTTTATGAATTTACAGTAAGATTCTGGCTTCTTTCCCATCTTTTCCTTTATTTTCCCCAAGATGCATTGGTATTACAGTAAATTCCTGTAATCTGTAGCATTCGCAGACCTGATCGATTCTACGTTTGCGCAATTACCGGCCCGTTCTGCGCATGTGCATACGTATGCGCATGCTAACGCAACATATCCGTTATCTTGGCCAACGGTGGTGATTTTTCACGGTAAAGTCCTGCTATATACTCCGCTGCTACCGCGAACAATCACCAATAAAGGCTTCTAAACCAAACACTACACAACCGGACATGTCCCAGCACTAAAGTGACCAGAATTTTTGGGAGAAATTACCAGCATTGGCCAAGATTACAGCTAGGTATGTCGCGTTAGCATGCTACATAATAGTTAGCCGCTAGGAGTATGCTAACGTTAGATAGTGGTAACGAAGCAGCACTTTCTAACGTGAGAAATCTCAGATAAAGGCTTCTGACCCAAACACGACCCAATCGGACATGTTTCAGCAGGAATGAGACCCAGAATTGGGGAGAATTTAACAACAATGGCCGCCAAGATGACATGTTTACTGCAGTTAGCATGTAGCTACTATAGCGGTATACAGCAGTGGTGGCTGGAAGAGCTGTCGTCTCGTCTTTGAAAGGAAACTTACTTTATTAGTCAAGACCATAGACAGGTTTATTAATAATTAATTAATGGTCTATGGTCAAGTTTTAGTATTACCAGTAAAACTATCAACATAAACAACACAACAATGACGTCAAGAAAAACATGCTGCCAGTTGCCGTCAAGTGTTTTTTAACGCATGCGTGGTACAAATCGCGCAGGTTTTCTGCTACGCAATTATGCGCATGCGAAGAACGGATCGTGTACTGACATAGTGCTGTAATGTTATTATTTTCTCCCAGAATGCATTGCCATTTACAGTTTGATCCTGTAGAACATTAACACAGAAAGATGCTGTGAGATTTTAGCTGTAAATTTACATCACATCAGGTTAACAGTGTATGAATAAAATATATCTGCCGTTTCCAGCCTCTTTAAGTGTGAGGATTTTACGCTTTATATCATTTTAAATTGAATATTTTTTTGCATTATCAGACTTCTGAAAACGGCACGAGAACACGTGGAGGCTTTTTTGTTTCCTCCGCTGGTCTGACATCTGCCTCAGGTCTCACGCAGGCTGCCCGTTACTAACAATGGGATTAGACGAAAGCTAGATGAATGAATGGAGACGGGGGCCTGGCTGTGTAAATAGTATTTTAAGAGGGGTGGGTTAGCGATAAGGACGCATTTCTTTATCTGGCCGGCGGACACTGAGTAATTGATGGTGGCTGGATGCGCGGGCCCCCACCGCAAGCTAGCGAGCTGCACAGAGAGCACTCAGGGGGTCAGGCCCGCTGGCAGAGAAAAATGCGACCGAAAAAGGCTCAGCATCCACCTCCTATATTTCCAAAAGGACGGCCACTAATCTTCCTGAGAAGAAGAAGAGGAAGAAGAGGGGGCGGCAGCTCTTTTCTCTGCCTCGGCGCTGTCTAAATGAGGCCCTGCCCGGGGACGCCTCAGAGAGGCAGGAGCAGAAAAATAGCCCCCTGACATTAGCGCATGGCGGACGTACACACAGAGTACACACAGAGTACTTTTACACACGGTTTTACTGTCAGCCTGGGCCGCTGCCCTGCAGTGCTGCTGAACACAACCGCAGTTTAGGATCTGAAAAAACATAAAAACATGGCCAGCATCACGTCAAACTGACTCCTGACCTTTCTAACGGAACGCTACTTAAACGTTAGCTTTGTCTCCGCGAGAGGCGGCGGCTAACGGAAGCTAACGGCTAACGCTGAGTCACGTCGATGTGTATCTTAATATTTAAAATACAAATAAAAGTGGCAGAAATGTCGAAAGAAATCGCAAAAAAACTTTGATAAATGCATAAAAAAAAATGTTTTATGTTTTATGACCCCTATGAAGAGGTCATGGTGATTTATGACCGTTAGCATTCTGAGGCTAACAAGCCATCACCCACTGTTAGCATTGCCATCACCTCCTGTTAGCATTCTGAGGCTAACAAGCCATCACCCACGTTAGCATTCTGAGGCTAACAAGCCATCACCCACATTAGCATTCTGAGGCTAACAGGCCATCACCCACCATTAGCATTGCCATCAACTGCCGTTAGCATTCTGAGGCTAACAAGCCATCACCTCCCGTTAGCATTGCCATCACCTCCCGTTAGCATTCTGAGGCTAACAAGCCATCACCCACCGTTAGCATTGCCATCACCTCCCGTTAGCATTCTGAGGCTAACAAGCCATCACCTCCCGTTAGCATTCTGAGGCTAACAAGCCATCACCTCCCGTTAGCATTCTGAGGCTAACAAGCCATCCATTGCCATCACCTCCCATTAGCATTCTGAGGCTAACAAGCCATCATCTCCCGTTAGCATTCTGAGGCTAACAAGTCATCACCTTCTGTTAGCATTCTGAGGCTAACAAGCCATCACCCGCCGTTAGCATTCTGAGGCTAACAAGCCATCACCCGCCGTTAGCATTCTGAGGCTAACAAGCCATCACCTCCCGTTAGCATTCTGAGGCTAACAAGCCATCCATTGCCATCACCCACCATTAGCATTCTGAGGCTAACAAGTCATCACCCACCATTAGCATTCTGAGGCTAACAAGTCATCACCTATCGTTAGCATTCTGAGGCTAACAAGCCATCACCTCCCGTTAGCATTCCATTGACTCCCATTCATTTTGGCGTCACTTTAACAATAACTACACGGCAATTCGCTGCAGGGTTGAGCGGGGGTTCAAGTGTGAAACTGTCACTTAAATGGCCTATTTAAGTGACGTCCTGTTGTGTTCTTTAACCCCCCAAATGAAAAACTTGGAATAAAGTGACAAAAACGTTGTGAAAAGTGACAAAAAACTTGGAATAAAGTGACAAAAACATGAAAAGTGACAAAAGACTTGGAATAAAGTGACAACAATCTTGGAATAAAGTGACAAAGACGTGAAAAAGTGACAAAAATCTTGGAATAAAGTGACAAAAATCTTGGAAAAAGTGACAAAAACGTGAAAAGTGACAAAAAATTGGAATAAAGTGACAAAAACGTTGTGAAAAGTGACAAAAAACTTGGAATAAAGTGACAAAAACATCGTGAAAAGTGACAAAAAAATTGGAATAAAGTGACAAAATGTGAAAAAGTGACAAAAAACTTGGAATAAAGTGACAAAAACGTCGTGAAAAGTGACAAAAAACTTGGAATAAAGTGACAAAAATGTGAAAAAGTGACAAAAACTTGGAATAAAGTGACAAAAAAATCGGAATAAAGTGACAAAAACGTGAAAAGTGACAAAAAAAATTGGAATAAAGTGACAAAAATGTGAAATAGTGACAAAAAACTTGGAATAAAGTGACAAAAAACTTGGAATAAAGTGACAAAAAACTTGGAATAAAGTGACAAAAAACTTGGAATAAAGTGACAAAATAATTGGAATAAAGTGACAAAAAACGTTGTGAAAAGTGACAAAAAACTTGGAATAAAGTGACAAAAACGTTGTGAAAAGTGACAAAAACTTGGAATAAAGTGACAAAAATGTGAAAAAGTGACAAAAACGTTGTGAAAAGTGACAAAAGACTTGGAATAAAGTGACAAAAGACTTGGAATAAAGTGACAAAAACGTTGTGAAAAGTGACACAAATGTGAAAAAGTGACAAAAGATTTGGAATAAAGTGACAAAAGATTTGGAATAAAGTGACAAAAACATCGTGAAAAGTGACAAAAACATGAAAAAGTGACAAAGTGCAGTACCGTCTCCCAGTAATCACAGTGGTTCCCACTCCAGAACCCAGCTGTGAGCCTATACTTCTGCTAATGGGATTTAGCTCGATGACTTTCCAAGATGCCCTCGGCCCGTTTCATCTGAAGTTGCACTCGGGGGGGAGAGGCCGGTCTCAGGGACGGCAGATTAGATGCACCAAGTTGTTCTGATATTTAGTCCATTTACAAACCGCTGGTAGATGACTGGATAACACGCCGTCTCCTGCTCCTCACTCGTTAGTTGTTTTCAGGCTCGAGAAGAGTCATTAAGGAAACTTGTAAAAACACGACCTAGATATTCCACATGCACCACATCCAACATAAAGAGAGTAAAGCTGCAAATATGCTCACATTGCATTGTGGAAATGTTGAATTTTTAAGTTAAAATCACCTCATAAGTGCTAATAAATAAGTCTGTTTTTAGTCAGCGGAGAAAACCCCCAAACTTTAGCAGTTTTACTGCTTGTTTTTTTATGTTAATCCACATTTACAGTCCACAAAGAAGCTCAAAGACCTTCAGACAGAACTCTTCGTACCAGCTACAAACAGTAACGCACGTCAGCTGTGACCTCCACTGTCCGAAGTAATTATGACCAAACCGTGTAGTATAAGAGCGCCAAAGTAAGTAGGAGGTCGGGGTGGACGGTGGACGGGTCCCAAAAAAATGGATTCTCACCCGTGGGACCGGTGCTCGTGTCCTTAGTTTAAACTAAACCAAATAATGTGACATGAAAAAGTGACAAAAAACTTGGAATAAAGTGACAAAAACACTGAAAAGTGAGGAAAAAACTTGGAACAAAGTGACAAAAAACTTGGAACAAAGTGACAAAAAACTTGGAATACAGTGACAAAAACGTTGTGAAAAGTGACAAAAAAATGGAATAAAGTGACAAAAATGTGAAAAAGTTACAAAAAACTTGTAATAAAGTGACAAAAATGTGAAAAGTGACAAACAAAATTGGAATAAAGTGACAAACAACTTGGAATAAAGTGACAAAAATGTGAAAAAGTTAAAAAAAACTTGGAACAAAGTGACAAAAAACTTGGAATAAAGTGACAAAAACATGAAAAGTGACAACAAAAATTGGAATAAAGTGACAAACAACTTGGAATATATTGACAAAAATATGAAAAAGTTACAAAACAACTTGGAATAAAGTGACAAAAATGTGAAAAGTGACAAAAAAAACTTGGAAAAAAGTGACAAAAATGTGAAAAAGTTACAAATAAATTGGAATAAAGTGACAAAAATGTGAAAAAGTTACAAAAAACTTGAAATAAAGTGACAAAAACGTGAAAAAGTTACAAAAAAAATGAAATAAAGTGACAAAAACGTGAAAAAGTGACAAACAAATTGGAATAAAATGACAAAAACGTGAAAAGTGACAAAATAAATTGGAATAAAGTGACAAAAATGTGAAAAAGTGACAAAATAAATTGGAATAAAGTGACAAAAACGTGAAAAAGTGACAAAATAAATTGGAATAAAGTGACAAAAATGTGAAAAAGTGACAAAATAAATTGGAATAAAGTGACAAAAATGTGAAAAAGTGACAACAAAACGTGGACTAAAGTGACATTTTATTGCACGGCTGGTTGACTGAAGACGTCCCAGCGTTGAAGTACGCGGCCGCCAGCTTCAGGCGGCGTCTGCAGACATCAGTCTCTCACAGCCGGTAACGTTTTCTTGCTCTGACTCCAAAAACAACAACAGGCTGCATTCCTGGACGTTGACATTACAGCTGTGGGGAGCGATATATGGATGTTTTAGAGGATTAAGCCCCAAAACTCCCCCACCTTTTCATTTTTCTAGTTGGTGTCCCCCCTCTGCTGGTCTACCAGACTGCAAATGAGTCCTTCGCCCCCCCACCCCCCCTGGGAGGTGGCCTCGGAGCTTCAGAGGCAGTCCCAGGTCTGTGTGGGTTCAGCATGAAGACTGAGCAGCACAGAGGAACTCAGCAAAATGTCACTCATGACTTCAATTCATGTGGTAGATTTTAGGTACATTTTGGTGCCATTATATCAAATCAGGCAGTCCCTCCAGAAAAAGTTTTTTTTGTGATTGTTGGGGGCAAAAATCCTTGATTATGCGGCACGTTTTCTTAAAAATGCGATGGAATATGCGGGATATTTATGCAATTTATGCGATGAACTTGCGGGAACTTGGAATAAAACTTGGAATAAAGTGACAAAAACGTTGTGAAAAGTGACAAAAAAATTGGAATAAAGTGACAAAAATGTGAAAAAGTGACAAAAAACTTGGAATAAATTGACAAAAACGTCGTGAAAAGTGACACAAAAAATTTAAAAAAGTGACAAAAATGTGAAAAAGTGACAAAAAACTTGGAATAAAGTGACAAAAATGTGAAAAAGTGACAAAAAAATTGGAATAAAGTGACAAAACTTGGAAAAAAGTGACAAATATTGTCATAAAATCTTCATAAACGCCAGGAAAAGTGACAAAAACATCGTTAAAACGACAAACACGTCAGAATAATCTTCAACAACGTGACAAAAACGTGACAAAAACTTAAAAAAAAACGAAAACAGTGGAAGACGCTTCGAAAAAAAATGACAAAAGTGTCGAAAAAGACACTTTTGACCCAGAAAAACAAAAAGTTAAACACGTCATAATTCAAATTTAACCAAACTGACTGTGACGTTCTCTACTTAAGATATGAAGTCGTACTACACAAGGGTGAAATGGAAAGAGGGGGGGGAATTTAATCATAAATCGAGTTTTTTTATGAGAAAATCGCAGATTTGTTTAGGGAAAAAATAAAAAATCGCCCAGCTCTACATGAAAGTTGTAATATTTCCTGTCTGAAGGCAGCGCAGCCCTTCCTCAAACATTAAACATACTAAACACACGGAGGAGGAAGAGGAGGAGGAAGAGGAGGAGGAAGAGGAGGACGGACTGTAGCGTCTTATATAAACAGCTCGGGGCTGACGAAGACCCCACTTACATCGCTACGACCAGACACATCTGCACCAGTCCCAATGGAAACATGTGGAAGTGCACGTGTGTGTGTGTGTGTGTGTGTGTGTGTGTGTGTGTGTGTGTGTGTGTGTGTGTGTGTGTGTGTGTGTGTGTGTGTGTGTGTGTGTGTTTTAGCTTAACTTGTGACCCATTAAGCAAACAGAGGGATCAGTGTATGTGTCGCTGTAGAGGCCATATTGCAGTGTGCTCATAGAGTGCTAAGTAAACTATACTAGAATAAACTGGTGGGTCTTTGTTCCAGCGCTGCAGAGGTACTTCATACGAGGGGAGTATTTCACAGAATATAATATATATATATATATATATATATATATATATATATATATATATATATATATATATAGGCCTTGTTGGAAGGCTGGTTTTAGGGAATTGAGAGAGATGCAGAAACAGAAGCAGAAATAATAATGAGCTGCAGATTATTTACAGGTCATCTAGACGTTTATAGGTTAAAACTGGGCTAAACTTAAACTGAGCTAAACTTGGTGTTAACTGGGCTACATTTGGTTCAAAACTGGGCTACATTTGGTTCAAAACTGGGCTACATTTGGTTCAAAACTGGGCTACATTTGGTTCAAAACTGGGCTACATTTGGTTCAAAACTGGGCTAAACTTGGTTCAAAAATGGGCTAAACTTGGTTCAAAAATGGGCTAAACTTGGTTTAAAACTGGGCTAAATGTGGTTTAAAACTGGGCTAAACTTGGTTTAAAACTGGGCTAAACCTGGTTCAAAAATGGGCTAAACTTGGTTTAAAACTGGGCTAAACTTGGTTCAAAACTGGGCTAAACTTGGTTAAAAAATGGGCTAAACTTGGTTTAAAAAATTGGCTAAACTTGGTTTAAAACTGGGCTAAACTTGGTTTAAAACTGGGCTACATTTGGTTCAAAACTGGGCTAAACTTGGTTTAAAACTGGGCTAAACTTGGTTCAAAACTGGGCTAAACTTGGTTCAAAACTGGGCTACATTTGGTTCAAAACTGGGCTAAACTTGGTTCAAAACTGGGCTAAACTTGGTTTAAAACTGGGCTACATTTGGTTCAAAACTGGGCTAAACTTGGTTCAAAAATGGGCTAAACGTGGTTTAAAACTGGGCTAAACTTGGTTTAAAACTGGGCTAAATGTGGTTTAAAACTGGGCTAAACTTGGTTCAAAACTGGGCTAAACTTGGTTCAAAACTGGGCTAAACTTGGTTCAAAAATGGACTAAACTTGGTTTAAAAATGGGCTACAATATAACTTTAAACCTTGAAAACAGCTACACGTAACTTGAGTGAGTGCGTTTTGAAAGCCAGAAAGCTCAGCAGCCGGTCAGGTAATCCTTAATTTAATCCTGATCAACAACCTAAATAATCCCCAGATATATTTAATGGTATGTTGTGGTATTTAGAAGCAGAAATCCTGGAGAAATTCCTGTAGTTTCAGCTCTCGTCTGTGATCTGTGATGCTCAGAAAGAGGCGGACGCCCAGGCAACAGCGAGGTCGCTCTATTCATGTGCTGCTGATCTGATGTGTGCAGCCAGCCGGCCTCCACACACACACACACACACACACACACACACACACACACACACACACACACACACACACCACAGCAAAAACCACAGAGCTCTAAATCACTCTGCTGCAGCAGAGGGGTTGTGTGAGACCTGTGAGTCCCGAAAACACAGATTTTCTGCAAAAAATGTTCATCTTGACTAATTTTGAGACAAACAACGAACCCTCCTGTTGAGACAAATTCAATTATTTTGAGGTTTCAGCAGCTCGTTACGGCCCTAACCAGCAGCTACCACCGCCGTCCGGAGGGCCGCCCTCGTCTTTATAAGACGAGGAGAAATAACTGTGAGACGGTGAAGTAAGAAACAGACATGTCGCCCTTCCTTCTCTCTCTGCAAGCTGATGGAAATCCCCCCCCGACGTCTGGCCCTCCAACACAAACACCAGACCGCAGAAAGTAAACCTCCACATTTCCTCACATCAGCTCGTGTCACGTTAAGTCTCGCCGCTCTGCGCCTCACACTTCCATGGAAAACATTAACGCCTTAAATCTTACAGTACGTGGAGAGAACGATTAAAGCTGCAATTCTTCATGTTAGGAAATAAAATCCTCTAAAAAAAGTTAATCTGACGTTAAAAAAATCCAAATATTTACAATTTCTTCTTCCTTTTGAGGCGACGGTCACGTGTGTAACCTACAGGAAGTGTCTGACTTTAACCCAAACCGCACCAACTAACCCAGTAGGTTTTGTGCCTAAACTTAACCAAACTGTGACTGTTTAACAATGTTCAAAATGTGTTTGTTTTTAATTACAACTGTGACGTTCAAAACTGGGCTAAACTTGGTTTAAAACTGGGCTAAACTTGGTTTAAAACAGGGCTAAACTTGGTTCAAAACTGGGCTAAACTTGGTTAAAAAATGGGCTAAACTTGGTTCAAAACTGGGCTAAACTTGGTTAAAAAATGGGCTAAACTTGGTTCAAAAATGGGCTAAACTTGGTTAAAAAATGGGCTAAATTTGGTTCAAAACTGGGCTACATTTGGTTCAAAACTGGGCTAAACTTGGTTAAAAAATGGGCTAAACTTGGTTAAAACTGGGCTAAACTTGGTTCAAAACTGGGCTAAACTTGGTTCAAAACTGGGCTACATTTGGTTCAAACATGGGCTAAACTTGGTTTAAAACTGGGCTACATTTGGTTCAAAACTGGGCTAAACTTGGTTAAAAAATGGGCTAAACTTGGTTCAAAACTGGGCTAAACTTGGTTCAAAAATGGGCTAAACTTGGTTCAAAACAGGGCTACATTTGGTTCAAAACTAGGCTAAACTTCGTTTAAAACTGGGCTACATTTGGTTCAAAACTGGGCTAAACTTGGTTCAAAACTGGGCTGAACTTGGTTTAAAAATGTGCTAAACTTGGTTTAAAACTGGGCTACATTTGGTTCAAAACTGGGCTAAACTTGGTTCAAAACAGGGCTACATTTGGTTCAAAACTGGGCTACATTTGGTTCAAACATGGGCTAAACTTGGTTCAAAACTGGGCTAAACTTGGTTCAAAACAGGGCTACATTTGGTTCAAACATGGGCTACATTTGGTTCAAAAATGGGCTACATTTGGTTCAAACATGGGCTACATTTGGTTCAAAACTGGGCTAAACTTGGTTTAGAACTGGGCTACATTTGGTTCAAAAATGGGCTACATTTGGTTCAAACATGGGCTAAACTTGGTTCAAAACTGGGCTAAACGTGGTTTAAAACTGGGCTACAACATAACTTTAAACCTTGAATACATCTACACGTAACATGAGTGAGTGCGTTCAGGAACATGGACTCGTGACCTCATTGTCTTTAGCGCTGCTACCAACTAAAATGTAAATGATTTAATGTCACTGCACGCTCGTTTTCGGTGAAGTTGACCCAGCGTGAGGTGGTGACGGGCCTGAAGCCGTCTCAACCAGCTGCTCTTCACAAAGTTACAGTGAAATGAGAAGACGCTCGCTAATTGCCTTGTAAGTATTGCAGAAAGCAGCTGGAGATTAGCAATAACAGCTAATTAGCCCGACTACAGTGGAAATCAAAGCTCGCACGTGCAGGATAAACACACAGTCTGGCGATTATAAATCTTTATGACGCACCGGCTTGTCACGTTCGACAGAGACCGAGAAGTGTTGTGTTTCCTCCGCTAAACGCCGAGCCCACGTCTGCATCACCGCCTGCCCTCACAGCAACTGTTAAAACACCGTAAATATCACCTCGCTCTCTGCTTAATGCAACATTGAGGAATATTTCCCCTCATAAACACTCTGAAGTAAGTGGTTCCCCGTTAGCCGGCCTCGTGCTCGGCACTCGAGAACGATTAAGAGACGCAATAAAAGAGCTTTTGTTGGAGCTGGAAATCAGTTGGAACAACTCTTTTACGCATGATGTCCAAAGGGATTCGGGCAGCAAGGACACGCCTAATGAAGATGCACTAATTAAGAAACATTTGGCTCAAATGTAGGGATGTGAGGAGGTTAATGAAGAGGTTGGAGGTTGATTCTTAACTGTATTTTGAGCTCATCTTTGACGTAGACGCTCCATATTCATGCATGAACTGGTGCAGACGCTCCATATTCATACATGAACTGGTGCAGACGCTCCATATTCATACGTGAACTGGTGTAGACGCTCCATATTCATACATGAACTGGTGTAGACGCTCCATATTCATACATGAACTGGTGTAGACGCTCCATATTCATACATGAACTGGTGTAGACGCTCCATATTCATACATGAACTGGTGTAGACGCTCCATATTCATACATGAACTGGGGTAGACGCTCCATATTCATACATGAACTGGGGTAGACGCTCCATATGCATATTTATGCGGGGGGGGGGGGGGCGCATATTGGTTAAAATACGCCGCACTTTCGCCGCATAAATTGCCGATTTCTACGCAAAATATGCGGGTCTTGCATGATTTCATAATCCCCGCATTTTCATTGCAAAAAAGTCACATATATCTCAGCAGGAAGATGAAAAATGTTGCGTTTACTTCACACAAGAGCAGCCGTTTTCCCCTGTTGCCATGGGAACGTTATGAAGTGATGTCATTTCTCCTAGTGAGAACACGCTGTTGGGGGGGAATCACTTTGTTTTCTCTTTTTCATCAAACCGCAGTTTTTGCAAGTTCCCGCAATTTCATCGCATAAAACTGCATAAATATCCCGCAGATTCCATCACATTTTTTTTAAGAAAACGTGCCGCATAATCAAGGATTTTTGCCCACAACAATCACAAAAAAAACTCTGGAGGGACTGTCTATAGAGAAACCTGCAAAAAGACAGAAAACAGACAAGAAATGGACTAAACTGCGTAGCGCCCCTTTAAAAATGAAAATGTAGTAGTGTAGATGTAGCCTGAGTATTTGAAGATATCAATGAGTACACGTACAATACACAACCCCAATCAAATACTGGGAAATGGTGAAATGAATATCAGGAATTACTACACATTTATCCCCGTTGTTCAAATCAAAAAGAAAAATCCAGTCAGTGAAGGTGAAGGTGAAAAGTTGCCATATTGCTCAGTTTGGTGATGTGCAACTTCGCACTTCCTCGACCACAGTTTTTGCAAGTTCCCGCAATTTTTGCAAGTTCCCGCAGTTTCATCGCATAAATTGCATAAATATCCTGCATATTCCATCTCATTTTTTAGGAAAACGTGCCGCATAATCAAGGATTTTTGCCCCGCAACAATCACAAAAACACTCTGCGTTTTTCTGGGAGGGACTGACTGATAAAACCTTGTCTCCACCGACTGCAGTTATCCAGATCTGCCTCTCAGAAACAATCTTAAACCCTTCAGTCTCCCGGTTTATTTTTCTGGCGGCCCTTTGTTGGCGTGGCGACTCCCCCAGTCAGCCTTCAGCGGGTCTGACAACACTGAACTCACACAGGGTCACAGCGAGGCATCCACTCCTCCCTCTCCGCCTGACTGACAAACCCACGCTTTGTACTTTTAGAAAGACGAAGAGGGGGTGGGGTGTCTCGCTCCACCTTTCTCGCAATATTTCCATCGTCTCACTTACCCCCAAAACCAGCCCTTTATCACACAGAGAGGCTTCTGGGAAAATGGCATCGTGCATTATTATGTCCCAAAAATCTTCACTTGCAGCTTTAATCAAAAGCCACAAAATACTCTTCAAACATGTACGGAAAACAAGATAGATAGATAGGTGAGGTCTCCTCTAGCTGTAGATAGGTGGGGTCTCCTCTAGCTGTAGATAGGTGGGGTCTCCTCTAGCTGTAGATAGGTGGGGTCTCCTCTAGCTGTAGATAGGTGGGGTCTCCTCTAGCTGTAGATAGGTGGGGTCTCCTCTAGCTGTAGATAGGTGGGGTCTCCTCTAGCTGTAGATAGGTGGGGTCTCCTCTAGCTGTAGATAGGCGGGGTCTCCTCTAGCTGTAGATAGGCGGGGTCTCCTCTAGCTGTAGATAGGTGGGGTCTCCTCTAGCTGTAGATAGGTGAGGTCTCCTCTAGCTGTAGATAGGTGGGGTCTCCTCTAGCTGTAGATAGGTGGGGTCTCCTCTAGCTGTAGATAGGTGGGGTCTCCTCTAGCTGTAGATAGGTGGGGTCTCCTCTAGCTGTATATAGGTGGGGTCTCCTCTAGCTGTAGATAGGTGAGGTCTCCTCTAGCTGTAGATAGGTGGGGTCTCCTCTAGCTGTAGATAGGTGGGGTCTCCTCTAGTTGTAGATAGGTGGGGTCTCCTCTAGCTGTAGGTAGGTGGGGTCTCCTCTAGCTGTAGATAGGTGGGGTCTCCTCTAGCTGTAGATAGGTGGGGTCTCCTCTAGTTGTAGATAGGTGGGGTCTCCTCTAGCTGTAGATAGGTGAGGTCTCCTCTAGCTGTAGGTAGGTGGGGTCTCCTCTAGCTGTAGATAGGTGGGGTCTCCTCTAGCTGTAGATAGGTGGGGTCTCCTCTAGTTGTAGATAGGTGAGGTCTCCTCTAGCTGTAGGTAGGTGGGGTCTCCTCTAGCTGTAGATAGGTGGGGTCTCCTCTAGCTGTAGATAGGTGGGGTCTCCTCTAGCTGTAGATAGGTGGGGTCTCCTCTAGCTGTAGATAGGTGGGGTCTCCTCTAGCTGTAGATAGGTGGGGTCTCCTCTAGCTGTAGATAGGTGAGGTCTCCTCTAGCTGTAGATAGGTGGGGTCTCCTCTAGCTGTAGATAGGTGGGGTCTCCTCTAGCTGTAGATAGGTGGGGAAGTACTTCTTTTGGAGATTATGGTGAACTTGTGTGTGTTGTAGCAGTGATTTGCCATTGAGAACAAGGTAGCATGCTAATGCTAGCGCTAGCATACTAACGGTTGTGTTTAGCCCGTCGTTTCGGCTAGTTACGTAACAAGCCCTGCAGATTTTGACCAGCTCACCCAGAGACTGAAGGCAGGAATCATTCAGAAACCGTATCTCACTCAGAACAACATGGATAGATTTTTCTCCAAGTTTGTATGTGTGTGGAAGCACCAGAGACACAAAAATAACACCCCAAATCCCAGAAAAAGTGATGTTTTCATAACATGGGCACTTTAAATCCAGTCACGACGGCAGTAACACTTGGAGTCTCTCATTCAGAAAGCAATCTGTTTCCACCTCCAGCTCCTGGAGCATCAGGAAGCAGCAGGAGTGAGCGGCAGGCAGCGCGATAATGCATGTAAACACGTCACGGACGTGGGTTGTAATAACACATTTCTTACTGACGGGGGAAACTCGATCACGGCTGACGGCCTCGTCTACCGGGCCTCGTTCAGAAAACACGCCGCGCTCCGACGGAAACACGAGCCCGAGCGACGACGAGGGCCGACACGACGCCTCGGCAGGCGGCCCCCTGCCCCCGCTCGCCGGAGACCTCCTCTCTCTCTCAACAATCCCCATAGCCCGGCTCCCGTTTCCTAATTAAGGGCTCCCCCCCTCCCTCCCTCCCTCAGAGTCCCTGAGCTTTCTACTGTCAGTGAGCGATGACAGATTAGCACGATTCAGGGACCTAATATTGTTTGTCTTTCACAAATTATCCATGTTTCCAGCTGAAGTACGTCTACTCTGTAAACACTTTATTGCATTTCAGAGGGAAATATTAAACTTTACTCCTTTAACGATTCAAATTATACATTCATAGTGCATTCACGAAAGAAAAATTCATGTTTTTTTTCGCGATTACTAGGGTCAGCATCTCAGTATTTGTGACGGAGCGTCTTAGCACGTTTTTACAATTACAAAATCTCATAATTATAAGGAGATATCTCTTTATCTTCTACTGTTACTGTTCATTTGATGGATGCAAAAATCAGGAAAATAAACTCTGCTTTCGGTCTTGATTTAAATAACACACAATCATTAGAAAGTATGACAAAAGAACGGTTACTGTCACAACAAAACTGTACACATTTATGAGGATTGTGTGTGTGTGTGTGTGTGTGTGTGTGTGTGTGTGTGTGTGTGTGTGTGTGTGTGTGTGTGTGTGTGTGTGTGTGTGTGTGTATTGGGAGAGGTAAGGATATTTCATCGAATATCTTGGCTGGGGTGGGGTTAGTTCTTGGAAGGGGGGAAAAATTTATCAGTTGAGAGTTTTTATTGTAAATGAAGTATGACTATGATGTAAAATTGTATATATATATATTTTTTTCTGTATTTTACATGCATGAAATGTTGTTTTATAGTGTTATTGCCCTGCTAAGGGACTACAGGCGGAAAATAGCACTTGTGCTATAACCAAAATAAGCGGCGCTTGCATGATTTCATAATCTCCACATTTTCGTTGCAAAAAAGTCACATATATCTCAGCAGGAAGATGAAAAATGTTGCGTTTACTTCACACGAGAGCAGCCATTTTCCCCTGTTGCCATGGAAACGTTATGAAGTGACGTCATTACGCCTAGTGAGAACACGGCGTTGGAGGAATCACTTTGTTTTCTCTTTTTCATCAAACCGCAATTTTTGCAAGTTCCCACAGTTTTTGCAAGTTCCCACAGTTTTTGCAAGTTCCCGCAATTGTTGCAAGTTCCCGCAATTTCATCGCATAAAATTGCATAAATATCTTGAATATTCCATCGCATGTTTTTAAGAAAATGTGCCGCATAATCAAGGATTTTTTCCCGCAACAATCACAAAAAAATTCTGGGGGTTAGGGTTAGTTCTTGGAAGGGGGAAAATTTATCAGTTGAGAGTTTTTATTGTAAATGAAGTATGACTATGATGTAAAATTGTATATATATATATATATATATATATTTATATATATACATATATTTCTGTATTTTACATGCATGAAATGTTGTTTCATAGTGTTATTGCCCTGCTAAGGGACTACAGGCGGAAAATAGCACTGGTGCTATAAACAAAATATGCGGGGCTTGCATGATTTCATAATCCCCGCATTTTCGTTGCAAAAAATTCACATATATCTCAGCAGAAAGTTGAAAAATGTTGCGTTTACTTCACACAAGAGCAGCCATTTTCCCGTTGCCATGGGAACGTTATGAAGTGACGTCATTTCGCCTAGTGAGAACACGGTGTTGGGGGGGAATCACTTTGTTTTCTCTTTTTCATCAAACCGCAGTTTTTGCAAGTTCCCGCAATTTTTGCAAGTTCCCGCAATTTTTGCAAGTTGCCCCAATTTTTGCCAGTTCCCGCAGTTTTTGCAAGTTCCCGCAATTGTTGCAAGTTCCCGCAATTTCATCGCATAAAATTGCATAAATATCTTGAATATTCCATCGCATGTTTTTAAGAAAACGTGCCGCATAATCAAGGATTTTTTCCCGCAACAATCACAAAAAAATTCTGGGGGTTAGGGTTAGTTCTTGGAAGGGGGAAAATTTATCAGTTGAGAGTTTTTATTGTAAATGAAGTATGACTATGATGTAAAATTGTATATATATATATATAAATATATATATATATATATATATATATATATATATATATATTTATATATATACATATATTTCTGTATTTTACATGCATGAAATGTTGTTTCATAGTGTTATTGCCCTGCTAAGGGACTACAGGCGGAAAATAGCACTTGTGCTATAACCAAAATATGTGGAGCTTGCATGATTTCATAATCCCCACATTTTCGTTGCAAAAAAGTCACATATATCTCAGCAGGAAGTTGAAAATGTTGCGTTTACTTCACACGAGAGCAGCCATTTTCCCCTGTTGCCATGGGAACGTTATGAAGTGATGTCATTACGCCTAGTGAGAACACGGTGTTGGGGGGGAATCACTTTGTTTTCTCTTTTTCATCAAACCGCAGTTTTTGCAAGTTCCCGCAATTTTTGCAAGTTCCCGCAATTTTTGCAAGTTGCCGCAGTTTTTGCAAGTTCCCGCAATTTTTGCAAGTTCCCGCAATTTTTGCAAGTTGCCGCAGTTTTTGCAAGTTCCCGCAATTTTTGCAAGTTCCCGCAATTTTTGCAAGTTCCCGCAATTTTTGCAAGTTCCCGCAATTATTGCAAGTTGCCGCAGTTTTTGCAAGTTCCCGCAATTGTTGCAAGTTCCCGCAGTTTTTGCAAGTTCCCGCAATTTTTGCAAGTTCCCGCAATTTTTGCAAGTTCCCACAGTTTTTGCAAGTTCCCGCAATTGTTGCAAGTTCCCACAGTTTTTGCAAGTTCCCGCAGTTTCATCGCATAAAATTGCATAAATATCCCGCATATTCCATCGCATTTTTTAAGAAAACGTGCCGCATAATCAAGGATTTTTTCCCGCAACAATCACAAAAAGATTCTGGGGGTGGGGTTAGTTCTTGGAAGGGGGAAAAATTGATCAGTTGAGAGTTTTTATTGTAAATGAAGTATGACTATGATGTAAAATTGTACATATATATATATTTTTCTGTATTTTACATGCATGAAATTTAGTTTTATAGTGTTATTGCCCTGCTAAGGGACTACAGGCGGAAAATAGCACTTGTGCTATAACCTGGCTCAATGCATCTCTCCTTGTTTTTTTGCAAGGTTAATGCTAATTTGTGCACGGTCCCTGTTCAAATAAAATGAAACTGACTGATAGCATCTTAATCTGAAAGGCGACTGCTTGTTTCCTGTGCGGTATCTGTGTGTTTTCTGCAGGAAAGCTTATAGCTCTTTCAGACTAATTGTTGTCCTGATGTGCTTTGTCTTGCAGCCATTTGGTGGTGTTTGCACGAGCTAATTAAACCGCCAAACCAGGCCAGAAATAGGGTCAGGACATATATGCATATCAGCGTTGCTCTCATTTATACCATCTCTTTCTTAATAAGTCCACACACGAGTCACAGGGAACTCATTAGACAGGATGAATCACTGTAATGATGCTTCATGGACACAGATTCTTGTTTTTTTTGGCCAGCGTTATTCAGCAAAGTTGAAAGGCGCTTCGTATTTAATGTTGTGTTCTATTTTGAGGGCAACTTTCGTTATGTTCTTAATCGCTGAGACGTGGCGAGATGAGGTGCGAGTCAGCGTTTAATTGTTTGCCTGCTCTCATTGTGTGAGGCGGCCTCCTCTCCCCCCCAGCTAACTTAGCACTTTATCATTACACACTGCGCTGTTTGCTGGGCTTTGTGGCCCCTATTCAGCAGCTGAATCGTGCGGGTCAGAGGTGGCCCACTTGGGATAAGATGCAGGAGGAGGAAGGAGGAGGAGGAGGAGGAGGGAGGGGCGCTCCTCCAGGCTAAAACACATTTCCTTGTTTCCTCTCTCCTCACATGATTTCCTTGTCTATCTCCCATGCTTCCTTGGCGGGACAGGCGAAGACGTGGGGAAGGGAAGCAGGTGAAGTAAACGTGGATGAAATGTAACGGCCTGAGACACAGCCATAGAGATCCTGGTGACTTTGCAGGAAATGTATTAGATCACACATGTCAAACTCGAGGCCCGCGGGCCAAATCCGGCCCCTCGCAGATTTTGATCCGGCCCGCGTATCAATTTAGGTTCACAATAAAATTTAGGCCCACCTAGTTTTTGAAGCTTTTCCAAAGTTTTGTCATTTTTTCTGAAGTTTTTGTCACTTTGCAGACGCTTTTGGCCCGTTTTCCACCGTTTGATCTGATGTTTTTGTCGCTTTTTTCTTTGATGGCTAAGTTACTTTGTTGCTGACATTTTTGGGTCTTTATGTCGACCAAACTGTGAGTGAGAAGGCTAATATGAGACATGCAACCATACAGTCAGAGATCCTTGACTTTCTTTTATATAAATAAACAAATACAAGCATGTGAATAAACTACATGTCTGGCCCTTGATGGGATTCTTATTTGCCAGTGTGGCCCTCTGGGAAACTGAGTTTGATACCCCTGTATTAGATGGTGCAAAGAAGAGGCAGCGCAATAGGTGATTTATGCTCGAGGCATTGGAGGTGGCGTGCGCCGTCGTGACGTCAAAATGACGTAATTTCCTGCCGGCGCGCCCGATTTGTACCGCGCGACAAACCCGGAAACAGGAAGCATGAACGAGCTCCTGGGAAACGTGATGCCAGGACTCTCAGAGTGACTGCAGGTCTCTCTGGTAAACTTCCTGGGTTAAGATCAGTTATTTTATGGTGAATGATCCCACCACGTAGCTCATCCAATCAGATCGAAGCATTCACGTCAACGCTGCTGCCAGTTCTGACCTTGTTTACTTTTTGCTTCTTCTTCTTCTAGTCTGTAGAAAGAGCGACGTCGGTAGTCTTTCCTCATTAGCGCCACCTCTGTTCAGGAGAAGACCGCAGCCGTCGCGACCACCAGCGCGAGTATAAACGGTCACGGCGAGCCCGTGACGTCACGATGTTGTGCGCCACCTTGGGAGCGGGCGGTATGATTTTGAGCGTGGAGCTTTCACAGCTGGACTTTCTGCTCAGGCGTCCTAAAATTTGTCCCACACAAATGTCTTTCTTAAACTGCTTTCGTTCCTCGTAAAAACATCCTCTGCGCTCCGGCTCTTCCAAGTTGAAACAGCTGTCTCGACTCGCACGCAGAAAGCTTCACGACAGCCAGATTTACACGGCGTGCAACGACCAAAAAGCTGCTTCTGAACAACATGTTAACCGGTTGATTAGGTCAGTGCAGCCCACAAAACCACATGTGTTTCATATCAACCAGTAATAAACAGACCGTCTCCTGTTTGATTCCCACGACTCTCCCAGTGAAGTTCCTGCTCATCATCAAAACATTTAAATTAAAAGTCTGGATTGAAAATGAGCCTGTAATCTTGTTTATGAACTATTTTCTTTTCATTCCCCTCTAAGACTTTTCTGGCTTGGTTGAATCGTGACCATCTGTCCACGAGGAAGACGCTAAACCTTTATCTGCTTTATCATTTTAGTTTGCATGATTAATGGCACTTCATCAAATACGAGCCGGTGAGGATCAGAAAACTAGATTCCCAGGACAAACATTCCCATGTTCAGCTTTTTCCAGACCAGGATCTGTGCTTAGTCCGCTTTCTGTAAACTGGTGACGTCTACTTGCACAAACATCTAAGACAGGACGGTTTACAGGCACTTGTAAGTATCTTTACTCAATCCCTCCAGAAAAACGTGATTATGCGATCGCATAATTCAACGCATAATCAGCCAAAGTCTGCATATTTATGCGGGGGAGCCGCATTTTTTCAAATACGCCGCACTGTCGCCGCATAAATTGCCGATTTCTGCGCAAAATATGCGGGGCTTGCACGATTTCATAATCCCCGCATTTTTGTTGCAAAAAAGTCACATATATCTCAGCAGAAAGTTGAAAAATGTTGTTTACTTCACACAAGAGCAGCCATTTTCCCCTGTTGCCATGGGAACGTTATGAAGTTATGTCATTTCGCCTAGTGAGAACACGGTGTTGGGGGGAATCACTTTGTTTTCTCTTTTTCATCAAACTGCAGTTTTTGCAAGTTGCCGCAATTTTTTCAAGTTGCCGCAATTTTTGCAAGTTCCCGCAATAAGTTGCCGCAGTTTTTGCAAGTTGCCGCAGTTTTTCTAAGTTCCTGCAATTTTTGCAAGTTCTCGCAGTTTTTGCAAGTTGCCGCAGTTTTTCTAAGTTGCCGCAGTTTTTCTAAGTTCCCGCAATTTTTGCAATTTCCCCCAATTTTCTAAGTTCCTGCAATTTTTGCAAGTTGCCGCAATTTTTGCAAGTTCCTGCAATTTTTGCAAGTTCCTGCAATTTTTGCAAGTTGCCGCAATTTTTGCAAGTTGCCGCAGTTTTTGCAAGTTGCCGCAATTTCATCGCATAAAATTGCATAAATATCCCGCATATTCCATCGCGTTTTTTAAGAAAACGTGCCGCATAATTAAGGATTTTTGCCCGCAACAATCACAAAAAAAACCTGAGTTTTTCTGGAGGGACTGACAAACATCTAAAACAGGACAGTTTACAGGCACTTGTGCGAAAGTTGTTGAGTTATTTGAGACATTTTGGTTATCTTCAGAGAACATTTTGGAAAACAAATGTCGGAACGTGCTTCTCTGGGGTCATTCGGCAACATTTGCATGTCTGTTGGCCTGTTGTGGACGTGGTCTGAGGCTTCTCCAGAGCTGCTAGTGTCCCGTAGTGTGTAATCACACCTACAGTCTTCTTTTAGAACCAAAAGTTTGTGTTTATGAAACGCATTGATTCACCCTGCTCGATTACAAGCCGACCCGGGCCTCGTAAACTAAACTCAAAGGAATTCCTGAGTAGCTTGTTTATGGGAGAGTTTCTGTAACGTGTCATCGCACCGGGGGTAGAGATTGTGGTGGTGAGCGACGTCAAAACAAATCAGAGTTCAGATCTTGTAATTTTCAGCTCAAAGTGATGAGAGCACCGCGGTGTAATTGCCCCTCTCTGGTGCTCAAGAACACAAAGATACAAGCTGAAAAGGATCCTTACATTTTCTGTCGTCCTCTCCTTCACAGAAGCCCTGAACGTCTCTAAAATTGTACTGTAACTGTATGTGAGGAGTTGTATGTGAAGGGTTGTATGTGAGGAGCTGTATGTGAAGGGTTGTATGTGAGGAGCTGTATGTGAAGGGTTGTATGTGAAGGGTTGTATGTGAGGAGCTGTATGTGAAGGGTTGTATGTGAAGGGTTGTATGTGAGGAGCTGTATGTGAAGGGTTGTATGTGAGGAGCTGTATGTGAAGGGTTGTATGTGAAGGGTTGTATGTGAGGAGCTGTATGTGAAGGGTTGTATGTGAAGGGTTGTATGTGAAGGGTTGTATGTGAGGAGCTGTATGTGAAGGGTTGTATGTGAAGGGTTGTATGTGAAGGGTTGTATGTGAGGAGCTGTATGTGAAGGGTTGTATGTGAAGGGTTGTATGTGAAGGGTTGTATGTGAGGAGCTGTATGTGAAGGGTTGTATGTGAAGGGTTGTATGTGAAGGGTTGTATGTGAAGGGTTGTATGTGAAGGGTTGTATGTGAAGAGCTGTATTCAGGTCCATAATTGTATTTTCAGGTTGTACCAGAATATGTTTACATGGTTTAATATATTGTTGTTGTACTGTACATCTCTCTCTCACTGCTGCAGCTCCTCTTTTCACCTTGTGTTCAGGTCTCTGTTTTAGCTACAGAGTGAATCATCTTTCCTTCTGTACTATCTTTGATTCCACTCTGCACATGCTCAGTAGCTCAGATGGTAGATCATGTCAGTTAGCTCCACAGACAGTAAAAGAAAGGTTGTTTCTCCAACTTTGGTCAGTTACAAGGCAGGATTAGCCGGGAGACTTCTTCTAAAGGAGGGCGCACATGGAAGTACTTCTTCTGGAGATTATGGTGAACTTGTGTGTGTTGTAGCGGCGCTTTGCCATTGAGAACGAGCTAGCATGCTAACGCTAGCGCTAGCACGCTAGCGGTTGCGGTTTAGCCCGTCGTTTCGGCTAGTTACGTAACAAGCCGTGCAGATGTTGACCAGCTCACCCAGAGACTGAAGGCAGGAATCATCCAGAAACCGTATCTTACTCAGAACAACATGGATGTTTCTTTTCCAAGTTTGTAGCGTGTGGAAGCACCAGCGACACAAAAATAACACCCCAAATCCCAGAAAAGGTGATTTTTTCATAATATGGCCACTTTAAGCGGTCTTTACCCTGCCAGCCCCCGAGTACAAAGTCTGTGTAACGTCAGATTGAGCCCATTTGTGAATACAGCAGATCATTACCCTAACCTGGGGATATGTCCTGTCGATGAAGACCGAAAAATGCCCAAAAAATAATCTTAAATATATATATATATATATATATATATATATATATATATATATACATATATATATATATATATACACACGTACATTTCTAGACACTCAGTATTCAAAAAGTGCCTTTAAGCATGCAGCCCTGCGCCCCGTCACCAAGGGAACAAAGACCGGCCCTGAGCAGGGAAAGAGCTCATCAGGATTAGAAAGTCAATGGTCTTCTTTTCTCTATTGTTTTCTGTCAAACCGTCTCCAAGATGCTTCTTTATAACAGAGAAGTATTGTGGAGGACGCTTTGAAGTGTGCGTGAAGAGCTTTTTGTGTAGAGGACAAGGAGCCAGGACAAAGGTCACGGCAGCGTTAAGGCCGCTTTATGCTTCTGCAGAGGCTCCGCGCAGAGCTTTCGCCGTAGCGTAGCCTACGTAAGTGGCCTGATGTTTATACTTGTGCGCTGGTGTGTGCGTCCAGCCGGCGTGTGTGTGTGTGTGTGTGTGCGCATGTGCGTGTGTGCGTGTGTGGGGGGAGTTTTTTTGTGATTGTTGCGGGCAAAAATCCTTGATTATGCGGCACGTTTTCTTAAAAAATGCGATGGAATATGCGGGATATTTATGCAGTTTTATGCGATGAAATTGCGGGAACTTGCAGGAAAAATAAGTGATTCCCCCCCAACGCCGTGTTCTCACTAGACGAAATCACGTCCCCAATCAACGTTCCCATGGCAACAGGGGAAAATGGCTGCTCTCGTGTGAAGTAAACGCAACATTTTTCAACTTTCTGCTGAGATATATGGGACTTTTTTGCAACGAAAATGCGGAGATTATGAAATCGTGCAAGCGTGGAAATCGGCAATTTATGCGGCGAAAGTGCGGCGTATTTGAAAAAAATGCGCCCCCCCCCCCCCCGCATAAATATGCGGACTTTGGCTGATTACGCATTGAATTATGCGATCGCATAATCACGTTTTTCTGGAGGGAGTGACTGGTCATCTTCGGAGCCAGTAGTGACTCTAGAGTCGTATGAGAGAAACAAAATGTCTCCTCTGTTCTTTCTGACCACGGTGGGAGAAGTTACCCCTCTCCTTGACTTCATGTTGTTTATGGAGAAGGACAACCAGGAAATGAGTCGGGGGGGGAACCAAGCCACGGCCGAGAGATGTGCGTCGCCGCGACGTGTAGTTACATTTTTCGAGAGGTGCACGCCAGGCTTCGCCGCAAAATGCAAAAACCAGACCGACAACTTTGTTTCCTTTGGAGTCCTTATTCTTAGATTTAACTATCCAAAGCATCTTAAATGGTCCCTGACTGCTGCTGTATGGATGTGTAAAACTGAGATACTGGGAGGAAAACAAACATATCTTGATAAAAAAAAGGCTTTTTTTTAGAATCCACAGCATTCTTGGGAAAGTTAATACGAAGCGTACATCAGTTTAACCACACTGTCCCGGTCCGCACAACCAGCTGTAACATAGAAATAGAGTTCAGGAGATATTTGTTCTCTCCTCCAACACATCTGTCACATATTCAGGTGTGCAGACGTTTTTACAGAAAAAAAACAGTTTTCTTTATGCGGCCCAAAAGCACAAACTGGTCTTAAAGAATTTAACAATCTGTGCAACATTCAGCACCGTCTATCCACTGATCGGTTCCTCTTTGACAACGTCAAACGTCCACAGTTGTTTTTGGAGGGACTACATTTCTCTCTCTCTCTCTCTGGTTCCCCGCCTGGGTCAGAGGTCTGAAACGAGGCTTCAGAGTTCCTGCCGCACCGTCTCCTCTGTCTGAAAACATTTATTCAAGCTGAAGAGGTGCGCGCCATCTTTAGAGCAGGGATCTTCAACAGGTGGTCCGGGACCCCTAGGGGGGTCATCAGAGTTACTGAAGGGGGTGGGGGGGGGGGGGGGGGGGTTGAGGGCTCCAAATTATTGTTATTTCTTAATTTGTTTAAAGATTTTACAAAAATTTAAATGTCTTAACATACAAACAAAATAACTGTATTTGTCCCAGAGAGGCAAATAAAATTAAAATCCATTACCTTAAATCCAACATATTATTAGCAAATATGCAAAAATTGCGGGAACTTGCAAAAATTGCGGGAACTTGCAAAAATTGCGGGAACTTGCAAAAATTGCGGGAACTTGCAAAAATTGCGGAAACTTGCAAAAATTGCGGGAACTTGCAAAAACTGCGGTTTGATGAAGAAGAGAAAACAAAGTGATTACCCCCCAACACCGTGTTCTCACTAGGAGAAATGACATCACTTCATAACGTTCCCATGGCAACAGGGGAAAATGGCTGCTCTCGTGTGAAGTAAACGCAACATTTTTCATCTTCCTGCTGAGATATATATGACTTTTTTGCAACGAAAATGCGGGGATTATGAAATCATGCAAGCCCCGCACATTTTGCGCGGAAATCGGCAATTTATGCACCGAAAGTGCGGCGTATTTTAAAAAATGCGCCGCCCCCGCGTAAATATGCAGACTTTGGCTGATTATGCGTTGAATTCTGCGATCTCATAATCGCGTTTTTCTGGAGGGAACTGGTATATTTAACATTAAAACATGACTTTTTAAATCATGGCAACAATTATTATTGTAATAGCTCAGTATTCTGTGCACTAAAAGGTACGTATGAAGGTTTTTGGCCGCCCTACACGTTATGGTAGGCACAGTTTATTATGCAACTTCACTTTAACATATGTAGTAGGTAGTAAGTCCCTGCTCCGTCTCTTTCAGTTAAGGGGTCCTTGGCTTAAAAAACGTTGAAGACCCCCGCTTTAGAGGACTGAGGCCATCAGCCGGGGGGGGGGGGGGGCCTGCTCGCCATCGTGCACCGCAGCAAAATGTCCAACGAACAAACAAACAAACAAACAAATGGTGCAGCGGTAAAATAAAGCTGGTTATGACAGCCGAGCCAGGGGAGCAGCTATAGGTCATAAAAATAGAGACGGTCCTGCTTCAGCAGATTGTGTGCGGCGTGCAGCGGAGCGTTTATCGACACTGGAGGGAGGCTGCCGAGTGCTGACGCGACAGCAAAGACCTCCATCTATTTTGGGAGAGAGAGAGAGAGAGAGAGAGAGAGAGAGAGACAGAGAGAGAGACAGAGAGAGAGACAGAGAGACACACAGAGAGAGAGAGAGAGAGAGAGAGAGAGAGAGAGACAGAGAGAGAGACAGAGAGAGAGACAGAGAGAGAGAGACAGAGAGAGAGAGAGAGAGAGAGAGAGAGAGAGAGACCGGAGGTCCGGGCCTCCTCGGTGACGATCAGGGGATCGGGGGAGGTGAGAGGCGTGAAGCAGGGAAAGAGTAAGACGGCTTCCACCTGCGACGCATTCATCACCGCAAAAAAGAAAAGAAGAGGTGCATCACTCAGAAGAATCCCCCCGTGTTCCTTCTCCTTCTCTCTCTCTCTCTCCTCCAACAAAACATCTCTCTCCGCAGAGGCCTCCACCTCATTAAGACATCACAACGAGAGCCGTGCAGAGCTAATGGGTAAAAACTGTGTCCAGGTGTGATTCTTCAGGTTCCCCTCTCTCCTCGCCCTCCTCGCTCATTTTCGGAGAAGAACTAGGTCTTTGTGTAATTTACATACGCTAGTAATTTCCCGCTCAGCTGCTCCACGAGTCCGGGGCCGAAGCATAATCCCCGCCGCCCCCCTAGCGAGGGTGCCAGTGGGGTAATATGGATGTTAGCTGGGGAGCACGGTGACAGCCCCAGAAGCGACGATTTAATTCATTGTATTTTAATTATCGCTCTCCTTCACCGGCTACGAGCCCTCTCTGTGGCTCGTCTAGACAGCGAGCCTTTATCACGGCCCGACGAGGAAGATAATAAACTTTTGCTTTAAGGTAATTACTTAATCTGGACAAACCTGTGTGTTAAGCAGCGCTATTAAGCGAGGGGGCGATAAATCAGGCGAGCATTGGAGGTGGGTGATTACTCGACGGTGCAATCAGTCTTTGGGCCCTCGCAAGTCTTTCTAAGCGCCTAAATTGCACAAACAGCATGCTAACAACACGCCGCTCGTGCCACGGCGAGCGGAGGACTTGTTGTCGCCTCGCTCACCTTCAGCCCGGTGATGCATGGAGGTTATTACCACGTGGCCTGAGCCCGGCTGTCGAAGCTGATAAGTGAGTCTCCGTCGTGGCGGTTTGGCACCGAGGCCACACAGCGGGTCGGCCCGAGAGGACGGAAGCAGAGATGCAGAGAGTCACTGATTAATCAGTTTATTTAGAAAAGTACAAGTTCTCTGATTGCCAGCTTGTTAAATGTGAATATTTTCTAGTTTCTCGTCTCCTCTGTGAGAGTTGTGGACAAAACAAGACATTTGAGGATGTTTTCTTGGGCAGTTTTCACAATTTTTTTTGGGCGTTTTAGAGACCAGACAACCAACTCATTAATCCAGAAAATATTCAACAGATGAATCGATAATAAAAATAATCGTTAGTTGCATCTCTAGACGGATGGATGGTTATCTTATCTCTTTATTCACTTTATCACAGAGGCGTTTAGACTGAGTCAAATATTCTAATTGGGATCGTTTTCAGCTTGGACGCAGCCAGTTAAATAAAATATATAATATAATAAAATAATAAAATATTCAGTTGGACGTTTGTGTTGGTCGTATTTTGGCTACTATTAACCAGTTCCATCCAGAAAAACGTGATGATGCGATCGCATAATTCAATGCATAATCAGCCAAAGTCCGCATATTTATGCAGGGGGGGGCGCATTTTTTCAAATACGCCGCACTTTCGCCGCATAAATTGACGGTTTCCGCGCAAAATGATTGCATGATTTCATAATCCCCGCATTTTCGTTGCAAATAAGTCACATATATCTCAGCAGGAAGTTGAAAAATGTTGCGTTTACTTCACACGAGAGCAGCCATTTCCCCCTGTTGCCATGGGAACGCTGAAGTGACATTTTCAATAAACCGCAATTTTTGCAAGTTCCCGCAATTTTTTTGGAAAAATGTAAAACATTAAACAACTGAAAACCTGTTAACTGAAATATTAACGGAGAACAGCGGACTGCTCTAAACAGTGGTTGCTTGTGGCGACAGCACAACTTCCTGTGTCGCCACAAGCCACCACTGTTTAGAGCAGCGAAGAAGAAGACGCACGCGCGGCGCGCGCTACCAGTATGTCCGCTGTTCTCCGTTAATATTCCAGTTTTCCGGTTGTTTTCGGTTAATGTTTTCAGCGGTTGCTAGGCTACAGGAGCACTGAGCAGCTTTGAGCGCCCTCGCCGCTGTAGACGGTGATGTTTTCTCTTGGTTCTGAACTAATGCGACTTATAGTCCAGTCAGTGCGACTTACGTATGTTTTTTTTTCCTCGTCATGACGCATTTTTGGACCGATGCGACTTATACTCCACCACTTTATGTTTCTCATATTGCCCGTGGCTGCTGCCCCTGTATTCACCAACAGGCTGAAATGCTCTTCTGGGGGCAACTGTCTCTTGAAGACCCGCTCCCGAAGAGCAGATAACCAAAAACAGAAACGCCATTCGGTATGACATCATAAGGAGCCAAGAGTAGAAAAAAAAACAGCGATTTCTTTTAAATACCTTTACCTCATTATTTGAAGCTTTGGCCACGTTTAACATGAACATCCAACATTGTAACATTATATATATGACAGGAAATACAGAAAAGCATAATAGGTCTCCTTTAAAGGAACACGGCGACTTATCGGGGCATTAGCTTATTTACCGTAACCCCGAGAGTTAGACAAGTCGATACATACCCTTCTCATCTCCGTGGCTCCACCAACTAGCCTAGCTTAGCACAGATCCTGGAGGTAACCGGCTCCACCAACTAGCCTAGCTTAGCACAGATCCTGGAGGTAACCGGCTCCACCAACTAGCCTAGCTCAGCACAGATCCTGGAGGTAACCGGCTCCATCTAGCCTAGCTTAGCACAGATCCTGGAGGTAACCGGCTCCATCTAGTCTAGCTTAGCACAGACCTTGGAGGTAACCGGCTCCACCAACTAGCCTAGCTTAGCACAGATCCTGGAGGTAACCGGCTCCATCTAGCCTAGCTCAGCACAGATCCTGGAGGTAACCGGCTCCATCTAGCCTAGCTTAGCACAGACCTTGGAGGTAACCGGCTCCATCTAGCCTAGCTCAGCACAGATCCTGGAGGTAACCGGCTCCATCTAGCCTAGCTTAGCACAGACCTTGGAGGTAACCGGCTCCATCTAGCCTAGCTTAGCACAGACCTTGGAGCTAACCGGCTCCATCTAGCCTAGCTTAGCACAGATCCTGGAGGTAACCGGCTCCATCTAGCCTAGCTTAGCACAGATCCTGGAGGTAACCGGCTCCATCTAGCCTAGCTTAGCACAGATCCTGGAGGTAACCGGCTCCACCAACTAGCCTAGCTTAGCACAGATCCTGGAGGTAACCGGCTCCATCTAGCCTAGCTCAGCACAGATCCTGGAGGTAACCGGCTCCATCTAGCCTAGCTTAGCACAGACCTTGGAGGTAACCGGCTCCATCTAGCCTAGCTTAGCACAGATCCTGGAGGTAACCGGCTCCATCTAGCCTAGCTTAGCACAGATCCTGGAGGTAACCGGCTCCATCTAGCCTAGCTTAGCACAGATCCTGGAGGTAACCGGCTCCATCTAGCCTAGCTTAGCACAGATCCTGGAGGTAACCGGCTCCATCTAGCCTAGCTTAGCACAGACCTTGGAGGTAACCGGCTCCATCTAGCCTAGCTTAGCACAGATCCTGGAGGTAACCGGCTCCATCTAGTCTAGCTTAGCACAGATCCTGGAGGTAACCGGCTCCATCTAGCCTAGCTTAGCACAGATCCTGGAGGTAACCGGCTCCATCTAGCCTAGCTTAGCACAGATCCTGGAGGTAACCGGCTCCATCTAGCCTAGCACAGATCCTGGAGGTAACCGGCTCCATCTAGCCTAGCTTAGCACAGATCCTGGAGGTAACCGGCTCCATCTAGCCTAGCTTAGCACAGACCTTGGAGGTAACCGGCTCCATCTAGCCTAGCTTGGCACAGATCCTGGAGGTAACCGGCTCCATCTAGCCTAGCTTAGCACAGATCCTGGAGGTAACCGGCTCCATCTAGCCTAGCTTAGCACAGATCCTGGAGGAAACCGGCTCCATCTAGCCTAGCTTAGCACAGATCCTGGAGGTAACCGGCTCCATCTAGCCTAGCTTAGCACAGATCCTGGAGGTAACCGGCTCCATCTAGCCTAGCTTAGCACAGATCCTGGAGGTAACCGGCTCCATCTAGCCTAGCTTAGCACAGATCCTGGAGGTAACCGGCTCCATCTAGCCTAGCTTAGCACAGATCCTGGAGGTAACCGGCTCCATCTAGCCTAGCTTAGCACAGATCCTGGAGGTAACCGGCTCCATCTAGCCTACTGCTCCGAGTAAGTGACAAAATAACGCCAACATGTTCCTATTTCCATGTTGTGATTTGTATAGTCACAGCGTGTACAAATAAGGTCACATGACACACAGCCATCTTCTAACTGTATATAAACTGGGAACTATATTCTCAGAAAGGCGAAGCACTGCTACTTCTGCTACTTGGGCGGAGTGATATGCTTGCAGCTCTGCTCCAGAGCTGCAAGCATATCACTCCGCTTCGCCTTTCTGAGAATATAGTTCCCAGTTTATATACAGTTAGAAGACGGCTGTGAACAAATGCGACTTATATATGTTTTTTTTCCTCGTCATGACGCATTTTTGAACTGATGCGTCTTATACTCAGGAGTGACTTATAGTCCGAAAAATACGCTATACCAAAGACTTTGAGGTGAGATTACCGTATTGTCCGGACTATAAGTCGCACTTTTTTTTCTTTTTTCATTTTTTCATAGTTTGGCTGGTCCTGCGACTTATTTATCAAAATTTAATAACCAATTCTCTGGACACTTCAAATGAACTGAACTCTCATGCAGAAGCTTTATAAGAAGGTCATGCACACACGCATCTTGGTACCGTGCACCTTTTTTCAGGTCACACTAATGTGCACTTTTATTTGTATAGCACAGTTCAGCAGCAATGCAATTCAACGTGCTTTACAATAAAACATCAAAACACAATCAAAAAGCAAATATAAGACACAATTTAACAATGCACTTAATACTAAAATAAAAACCATAAAATCTAGAATAAAACTATGAAAAGTAGATCAATGCACACACACATCTTGGTACCGTGCACCTTTTTTTCAGATCACACTAAACTTTTAGACAACAAGAAAACAGCGTTTCTGCAGCGTGCGTACAGAAGCACGAGGGGGGGGGGGAGGTTGGGGGGGGCTGACTATGAAAAAGTGCAGCCGGTCCTCTGCAGACGCTAAAACAAATGTTATCAAGCAAAGACTAATAGATGGCTGGAGCCTAAGCGAGGGCGCGGCGGTGCTGCCTGATGCCGCGTACGCCCAGGGGGGATCGGGGGGGGGGGGGGCGGGGGCCGGTGAATCAGGTAAACACGCCTCTTGAACTCTCACGAGCGCTCGCCTTTTGTTCTTCCTGTGGCGGTAGAACAATGGAGCTGTCCGGGTGATGGAATAAGCCTGCCCGGTCAATCCCCCGCGTGGCCAGGACACCGCGGCCGCAGAGCAGCGCTCGGCGGGACACCTGACAGGCCTGCAAATACTGGAAGAGCAACCCGAGCCCTGAAACCTCAGAACTCGTAAACGCCATATATACGCGCCGCCGTAACCAAGACGTTAACCCCCTGCTGTTGTAGGGATTTAGACTAATCCACACCTCCGCTGCGAGTCAGCGATCTAAACCTCTGGAGCACGCACGGTTACCGCATCTTAGCCTGAGATGGGAAGTCACCAAGTACAAATACTTCGTTACTGTACTCATTTTTAACATGAATATTAGTACTTTCTACTCTGTAGGAGGCTACTTTTACTTTTATACTATAAGTACATTTCAAGCCTGTACTTTGTTATTTTTACTTGAGTGAAGAAGTTAAATCAGTACTTCTACTTTTCCTTTTACCAGAGTATTTAGTATCTGTACTTGTACTTGAGTACGGGAAGTAAGTACTTTTGCACATCTCTGATCTTAGCCAAACTTTTCCTGACACAAAAATAGTCGCAGAATATTCTACTAGAAAGTACTTAAAGTTAACTATGAAAACATCACTGGGGAGTTCAGTTTGCTGTCTTAGGTCACACACTTCAAACTCGTCAACACAGTTTTAGTTTGTACTCTCAAAATATCTAAATATCTTCCACTTTGTTCTCCTTCGTTCCTTGTTTAATTTCAGTGTTTTCATTCCTTTATTTATTAAATGAAATTGCAGCGTACAGTAAGTAACTGTTGCTTGTATCCCATTTCAATCTCTATATTTCAGAATGACACACTGTAAACGATTTCCTTGTATATTTACAGTAATTTACAGGCAGCACGGTTGCCAGTAACTTGCTGTATTTTGATTTACAATAAACTACTGTAATTATAATATATATATATATATATATATATATATATATATATATAATTATATATAATATAATATAATAATATAAAAAAATAAAATTAAGAAAAAATATAATAAAATAAATAAATAAAGAAAATTAAATAAAAATTATAATATAAAAAAAATAAAATATATATAAAAAAATAATATAAAAAATATAAATAAAAAATTACCCATAATGCAATACAAACTGGGGTATATTACTGTATTGAACAAATGTGGTATTTTACTGTAGGTTTTTACAGTACTGTGCAGCTAAATCTACAGCGACATCTCAGAGTGCAATAACATCTGTCCAGACACTGCAGATGTGTGCATTTACAATCAATGTGCAAAAAGTGCTTTGTTTACTTTGCATATACTTTGATTTCTACTTGTACTGCAGTATTTTGCGGATTTATTCTGCTCTCTGCATGGCTCTATCTATACGTTGACCAGAGATGCTGCTCCGGCTGTGTTTTCTCGTTCTCCTCACAGCTGCTCAGCATTACAGCTGCTGGCGTCTGACTGTTGGATGTCAGGTGTGGCGTCTTTATGACGGTGGATCACACGAGCCCGAGGCTTTTTCCATGACAAACACGAGAGAGAGAGAGAGAGAGATGACTTTAACACAAGTTTAAAGAGCACTGAGAACTCAGCGGTTGCACTTACATCTTAGATCTGAAGTACGGGACCTACTAAGGTTAACCATTTACACAAAGAGTGCTAAAAACTTGAATATCTCACGTCCTGTTTGAAGTAGAAATCTCAGTCGCATCCCAACTGAGACAAACGGCTCTTTGTGAAACACCCAGTGATAATAAATTATGTCCGTGCATCGTTTAGAACTGAACTTACTGCGTTTACTGCAAAGTGACAATATCTGAAATACTACTTTAAGCCTTATTTTGTCCTTGGGTCAAATTTTTTTTTTTTTTACATCAGACAATATAATAAAACGTTAAAAAAGGAACAAAAAAAACTGCAAAAACAAACAAAAAACAGCTGAAAAAAAACTCAAATGTAAAATACAAAACTTTGAAAAAAGTCCCTGGAACATTGAGAGAGGTTGATGGGAAGACAGAAGTTCCCGCAATTTTTGCAAGTTCCCGCAATTTTTGCAATTTCCCGCAATTTTTGCAAGTTCCCGCAATTTTTGCAAGTTCCCGCAGTTTTTGCAAGTTCCCGCAATTTTTGCAATTTCCCGCAATTTTTGCAAGTTCCCGCAATTTTTGCAAGTTCCCGCAATTTTTGCAAGTTCCCGCAATTTTTGCAATTTCTCGCAATTTTGCAAGTTCCCTCAATTTTTGCAAGTTCCCGCAGTTTTTGCAAGTTCCCGCAATTTTTGCAAGTTCTCGCAATTTTTGCAAGTTCCCGCAATTTTTGCAAGTTCCCGCAATTTTTGCAAGTTCCCGCAGTTTTTGCAAGTTCCCGCAGTTTTTGCAAGTTCCCGCAGTTTTTGCAAGTTCCCGCAAACGACTGAAACAAGGCAACAGCACAACTTCCTGTGTCGCCACAAGCAACCACTGTTTAGAGCAGCGAAGAAGACGTACGCGCGTGCTACCAGTATGTCCGCTGTTCTCCGTTAATAATTCAGTTAACAGTTTTTCGGTCGTATTAGGTTACTGTTTCAGGGGTTGCTAGGCTACAGGAGCACTGAGCAGCATAGAGCGCCCTCGCCGCTGTAGACGGTGATGTTTTCCTCTTGGTTCTGAACTAATGCGACTTACGTATGTTTTTTTTCCTCGTCATGACGCATTTTTGGACCGATGCGACTTATAGTCCGAAAAATACGGTCACAATACACATCCCAACTGAGACAAACGGTTCTGTGTGAAACACCCAATAATAATAAATGATGTCCGTGCATCGTTGAGAACTGAACTTACCACGTTTACTGCAAAGTGACAATATCTGAAATACTACTTTAACCCTTATGTTGTCCTTGGGTCAAATTTGACCCGTTTTCAAAGTTTTTTTTTTTTTTTACATCAGACAATATAATAAAACATTAAAGGAACAAAAAAAACTGCAAAAACACTCAAATGTAAAATACAAAACTTTTAAAAAAGTCCCTGGAACATTGAGAGAGGTCGACGGGAAGACAACACAAGGGTTAAGTTCATCCACATCAAGACGTTTTTATGATAAAATAATAAAAAAACACTGCAGAGGGATCAGCGGAAAAGGGTCACTGTTGGTATTAGGTGAGAGGAGACCGACCACTAAACGCAGCGCGGACAAATAAGGCGCGGCGGCGAGACACGGCTAAAGAAACCCAGCAGCCTGGTCCCATGGGGCCTCGGAGCCATCGTGCAGACCCAAAGTGAAGTAAAGAGGGCTATTTCTGCAGGGTTTGGGGACCGGGGCTGTCCGTCAGGCTGTCAGGGTGCAGAGTGAGAGGAATGGACCTGGAATGCTGACTCACTCAGGTCCCGGGCCCCCCGGGAGGCCCCCGTTACCCCCCCAGCGCTCAGCCGGGACCAGATAATGATCCGTGGCTCCGACCCCCTGCTCCGAAATCCCAAGTCACCCTGCGAGATTCCCGATAGACTGTGTGTGTGTGTGTGTGTATGTGTGTGTGTGTGTGTGTGTGTGTGTGTGTGTGTGTGACACAGAAGAATTTTAATGCGATCCAGAGATCAGCTGGCTCACCTTTCCCTCCTCTCTGACTTTTTGTTCTTCTTGTCTTCTGCGACACACCAGGTTGCAATTAACGAGATGGGAAA
>CM042448.1:22102364-22152364 GCA_023631565.1 Gymnocephalus cernua | reverse complement strand
TCTAATGTTTTTGTCACTTTTTCAGACAAGTTTGACATATTTTTTCGGCCTTTCTCCAACTTTTCTGGCGCTTTCTCTGGCGGTTTATGCGCTTGGCACTTTGTTTTAATGTTTTGGACGCTTTACTCAATGTCTTGCCACTTTTTCGGAAGTTTTTACCGCTTTTTACGAGGTTTTTGTCACTTTTTCAGGCAATTTTGACGTATTTCTTCCAACTTTTTTGGCACTTTTTTCAACTTTTGGCGCCTTTTCCGGCGGATTATGCGCTTTTTTCAATGCTTTAGGCACTTTGTTTTAACGTTTTGGACACTTTTCTCAATGTTTTGCCACCATTTCGAAGTTTTTGCTACTTTTTACGAGGTTTTTGTCACTTTCTGATGTTTTGTCACTTTTTCAGACAATTTTGACGTATTTTTCAAGGTATTTCTCGCTGGCTGAGGAATGTTTTTGGGGCATTTTGAGGCCCAAAATGTGAGAAGACTCCAGTATATATGAGACATGCAGTAACACAGTAAAAATATTAGACTTTTTCCCTTAAATCTCTACATGTCTGGCCCTCGGTGTGATTCTCATTTCCAGCGTGGCCCTCTGGGAAACTTTCTTGCTCTTTTAGTATTTTACTTCACTGTATGAGTTTATTTTGTTTCTCTCGCTCGTCGTCACCGTCATCGAGGGCGACCTCAGTGGCTCACGAGTTGAAATAAACGTCATGGAATTGAAATTTTCCAAAAGATCCATTTTTACCTAAAAGATAGTTTGACCTAAAATGAGCCTCATTAGCATAACCGATCACCAAGTATAAAGAAAATCACTCAGCGTGGCTCTGTAGCTCAACAGCTCTCCCTGGATGCTTCTGTGGAGCCAATTCATTGATTAGTTAATCGGCAAAAACACATTTTGATGAACAAATTGGTAATTTCACAAAAGGCAGAAATACCAAATTCAGATTCTCAAACGTGCCGATTGTGTCTTGAGTTTATGTTTTCATCAACAATCATCACATTTTGGGACATTTTATAGATGAATTCATTAGAAAGAAGTCCAGAGAGTTCAGATCCATGAAGCTTGCTCCGTCTTCTCTGTTTAGATTTCAAGTCCTCGTCTGAATTTACATTTCAGAGCGGAGATCGATCGATCGCGCCGCTCTGCATACATTTCCTCGCAGTTGAAATCAATTCTCTGTAAATTGCCCTCATTTAACATCGTGAAGTGCAACAACAGACCGCTGCGATGTTTATCTGAAGTAATTACGGGAATTATCGCGGGGGGAGATTGATTAGTTATGTCTGAATCTTAATGGGGGTCGCCACACGTGGCCAGATGTCAGCCAGAGCTCCACCGGCTTCCACGCATGGAACAAAAGACTGAAATGTGATGCTCAAAGGTACATCAGCAGCAAGGACGCTAGTTAAAAGGACTCCTCTGTATGTTTTTGGGGATATTAATAAATCACTTAATCTATATTCTGCATTAATTACGATGCAGTTATCTGCAGGAAGTGTCTTTTTCTTTCACTTATTATTATTATTATTATTATTATTATTATACACTCTCAGAAATAAAGGTACAGTGAGGGTACAATTAAGTACTTTAAGGTACAAATTGGTACCATCTAATGGAGTACCTTTTTGTACCAGTGTATTAAGGTACAAATGTATTGCTAAGGTACCAAATTGTCTCTCAAAAGGTCCAGTATAAAAGGGTACAACTCTGTACCTATGGTAAGGGTACCATTGCTGTACCTCGGGGGTACCACCCCAGCGACAAGCCATTTGTACCCTTGAAGGCACAAACTGTAGGGGTACTTCTTTCTATCCATTAATATGGTACAAGTTAGTTCCCCTCGGGGGTACCGCCCCAGCGACGAGCATTTGTACCTTTTTTTTCCTCACTTTTCTGTACCTTTATTTCTGAGAGTATATTATTATATTATATTATTATTTATTATTATATTTTTTTTAACGTTTTTTCTTCAATTAATTATAATTTAATAATTAATAATTTTTTCCATTAATGGACAGGACAGCTAGGTGAGAAAGGAGAGAGAGAGAGAGGGGAGGGTAAGACATGCAGGAAATAGTCACAGGTCGGACTCGAACCCTTGACCTCTGCGTCGAGGCATTGACCTCTATGTACATGTGTGCCCGCTCTACCCGCTGAACCAACCCGGCCACCAGAAAGTGAAGTTTTAGGACTCAAATATAGACAGAAATGTTCTGATTCTTCTGTGTAAAATGGACCAGAAACTACAGCTCTCTTTTCTTTCCCTCGCCTTTTTTTAGACGTTTTTGTCGTCTTTTTTCGCCATTTTTAGATGATTTTGTCACCTTTTTTAGACGTTTTTGTCATCTTAGACGTTTGTCGCCTTTATTAGACGTTTTTGTCGCCTTTATTAGAAGTTTTTGTCGCCTTTATTAGACGTTTTTGTCGCCTTTATTAGACGTTTTTGTCGCCTTTATTAGACGTTTTTGTCGCCTTTTTTTCGCCATTTTTAGATGATTTTGTCACCTTTTTTAGACGTTTTTGTCATCTTAGACGTTTTTGTCGCCTTTATTAGACGTTTGTCGCCTTTATTAGACGTTTTTGTCGCCTTTATTAGACGTTTTTGTCATCTTAGACGTTTGTCGCCTTTATTAGACGTTTTTGTCATCTTAGACGTTTGTCGCCTTTATTAGACGTTTTTGTCGCCTTTATTAGAAGTTTTTGTCGCCTTTATTAGACGTTTTTGTCGCCTTTATTAGACGTTTTTGTCGCCTTTATTAGACGTTTTTGTCGCCTTTATTAGACGTTTTTGTCGCCTTTATTAGACGTTTTTGTCGCCTTTTTTTCGCCATTTTTAGACTATTTTGTTGCCTTTTTTAGACGTTTTTATCGCCTTTTTCAGAGATGTGCAGTACAACAAAAATATATTGAACCATGTAAACATATTCTGGTACGACCTTAAAATACAATTATGAACCTGAAAATGAGCAGAATATGGCATCTTTAACACCAGGTATCCGTGGAGACCGTTGTGCAGTAGCTGGGGACTATTTTCAGCGGTGGATGAATCCACACGCGGCGCTGTAAGCAGCGGAGGAAAAGCCAAATACGTTGCGTCTCCCACATTAAAGCGGACTCACCTGTGTGTCCGCAGTGTCGCGGTTCTCCAGCCCCAGACTCACACCCAGGCTCAGCAGGAAGAGGGCCATGTCCATCTCGCCGCTGTCGGACGCCAGCATCGACCTCCAGACCATGATCCGCACCTCGCCCAACTCGCTGGTCGCCTACATCAACAACTCGCGCTCCAGCTCGGCCGCCAGCAGCTCCTACGGACACCTGTCGGTCGGAGGACTCAGGTAAGAGACGACGTGACCCCAACAGTCTCATGTTCATCTTTAAAAGACTGATTTGAGGTGAAATATTTATACCCCCGTTTGCTTTACTCAATGTTTTGCCACTTTTTCGGAAGTTTTTGCCGCTTTTTACCAGGTTTTTGTCACTTTCTGATGTTTTTGTCCCTTTTTCAGACAATTTTGACGTATTCTTGGCCTTTTTCCAACTTTTTTGGCGCCTTTTCTGGCGGTTTATGCGCTTTTTTCAATGCTTTAGGCACTTTGTTTTAACGTTTTGGATGCTTTACTCAATGTTTTGCCACTTTTTCCAAAAGTCTTTGGCACTTTCTGATGTTTTTGTCACTTTTTCAGACAATTTTGACGTATTTTTCAATGTATTTGTCGCTGGCTAAGGAACGTTTTTGATTTGAGGTTAAATATTTATACCCCCATTTGCTTTACTCAATGTTTTGCCACTTTTTCGGAAGTTTTTGCCACCTTTTACGAGGTTTTTGTCACTTTTTCAGACAATTTTGACGTATTTTTTCAACTTTTGACACCTTTTCTGGCAGTTTATGCGCTTTATTACGAGGTTTCTGTCACTTTTTGATGTTTTTGTCACTTTTTCAGACAATTTTGACGTATTTTTCGGCCTTTTTTGGCGGTTTATGCGCCCTTTCATTGCTTTAGGCACTTTGTTTTAATGTTTTGGACACTTTACTCAATGTTTTGCCATTTTTTCCAAAAGTCTTTGGCACTTTTTACAAGGTTTTTGTCACTTTCTGATGTTTTTGTCACTTTTTCAGACAATTTTGACGTATTTTTCAACGTATTTGTCGCTGGCTGAGGAACGTTTTTGATGTGAGGTTAAATATTTATCCCCCCATTTGCTTCCTGCTGCTTCTTTCTCTCTCTACTTTTCTTCTATACCTTCCACTCCTCCCTCTTTCCTTTCTCACCTCCTCGTGTTGCTTCCTACCCCCTCGCTTCCTCACCTAACCCCAGTGAAAAATGCAGGATCAAGGTCAATCTGATGGTCATGTTTTTGCACCTTGCAGCCCCTCCTTCCCGTTCCCTCATCCCATCAACCCCATGGCCTACCAGCAGCTGCTGTCGCAGCAGCGGGGGCTCAGCGCCTTCGGACACACGCCACCTCTCATCCAGCCCCCGCCATCCTACTCCAGCCGCCACCAGCCGGGCCTCGGCCTCTCCTCCCTGCCCGCCTCCGCCCACAACAGCGACCTGCCGTCCAAGGTACAAAAGACACTTTGTGTTGTTTTTTTTTAACCCTCGTGTTGTCTTGCATTGTCCTCCCGGTCATAACTGAAAATCATCACTTTCTCTGATGTTTTTGTCTCTTTTGGCGCTTTATTCAGTGTTTTTTTGGCACTTTTTTGACGTTTAACACTTCTTTTGACTACCGTGTATAAACATCACCAACACCAACTCATATTTTTGGAATTCATGGTCAATAAAAAAACTAATTTACAGGAAATTATACCTAATTCTTGAGTTAAAAAAGCAGAAATTATGACTTATTAGACTAATATTAAAAGGAAGGACAATCACAGAAGGGTCGACGTTCAGTAGGGAGTTTCGTTTTTCTCCAAATGCTAAATTTTTTTTAACAAAACACCCAAAATTCAATGAAAGCAGAGATCCGATCTTTTGTTGTACTTGCGGAGCGCAGTGTATGTTATTTTTTTGGGTAATCCAAATTAGGTAGAGAAACCCATATTTCTGATATACACATGTAGACGACGGGTCAAATCTTGTCTTGTCGCGAGTCGAGATACAGATAATATACAATATATTGTGTATTTCTATTAGAAACAGGGTAAAATATCCTTAACTTTCTCAAGACGTTTCAACCTTTTAGGATTGAAATAAAGACAGAAATGGAAGATATATATTTGTGTTTCTGGTGCACATTAAGTGGCGTTTGTGTGGATGAATCAGAGCTCTCATTTTTATTATTATTGTTATTTCACGTAGTTATAGAGTTTGGCTGAAGGAAATTCCCCCTTTTTGGCCTGCAGGTATTTCTCCATTTAGCCAAAGCTGGAATTTATCTGCATCTGTTTGTTCTCACAGTGGGATTTTTGTTTCCCCCATCACATTTTTTTTGACGTCAGCTTAACCGTCGCAGTAAACTGTTATTTTGATGTGCGGTGTCGGCACGTGTAATCAGTGTGCGCAGCGCCCCCTCAGAGGTAAACGTTTAAGAGGGGGGACCCGTCATTTCCCTCCACCCACGCAGTCCCAACTTGGTTTTTACCTCTCATTCTGTCAGCTAGTGGAGTCGTCTGTGCCTGAACTCACAAATAATCGTGGAAGGTCAACGAGTGCACGGGCTTGCATGATGTCATAATCCCCGCATTTTCATTGCATGCAAAAAAAGTCACATGTCAAAATGTCATCGTTGAGTTACTCGCTGAAGCTGCAGGACGCGGCTGTGAGAACAAACTTTACTTTACCTGCCAAGTGCACGAACTGAGAGCATTTAACTCCCCTACACCTCCAGAGAAGAGGAAGGAAGTAACGCTTCATGTTACCGCTACAGACCCGTTACCAAGGGTGATGCAGGACGTTAGAACCAAGACACTGATTTATAACCCTTTCACTTTTTTTGTCAGTTTATCATTGTGCAGTCCCTTACAGAAAAACGTGATTATGTGATCGCATAATTCAACGCATAATCAGCCAAAGTCCGCATATTTATGCGGGGGGGCTACATTTTTTCAAATACGCCGCACTTTTGCCGCATAAATTGCTGATTTCCATGCAAAATATGCGGGACTTGCATGATTTCATGAAGCAAAAAAGCAAAAAAGTCACATATATCTCAGCAGAAAGATGAAAAATGTTGCGTTTACTTCACACGAGAGCAGCCATTTTCCCCTGTTGCCATGGTAACATCATGAAGTGATGTAATTTCGCCTAGTGAGAACACGGTGTTGGGGGAATCACTTTGTTTCTGTTTTTCATCAAACCGCAATTTTTGCAAGTTCCTGCAATTTCATCGCATAAAATAGCATAAATATTCCGCATATCACATTTTTTTAAGAAAACGTGCCGCATGATCAAGGATTTTTGCCTGCAACAATCACAAAAAAAACTCTTTTTCTGGAGGGACTGATCTTTTTAGGTGTGACATTGTACGATCTGTCCAGGGACAGCAGATGTAAAATAGCCATTTGGCTAATTCTGGCACATTTTACATTTTTATATGTATTATTAGTGTGCATTGTCCCATTGTTAAATAAACCTGAAATAAACAAATAAATAGAAAGAACAGTAATCAATTTGATAATTCAAAATTATTTGTAAAGTCAGGACTTTTTGGGGGGGAAAGTCAGGATTTTCTTTCTTTGGAAAGAGGATATTCTGAAAAGCGAGGACAGTTTTAGAAAGTCAGCTTGTTTATCATGTTTATGGTGATATTTGGACATTTCTTGAATTTTTTTTGGAGAGTCAAAAACGAGGATTTTTGCCCGCAACAATCACTAAAAACTGTTTTTCTGGAGGGACTGTTAAACAACAAAACAAGGACAAATAATGTGTTATTGGTTGTGTGGAAGACTGAGATTATCACTAGTTTGATTTGGAGCGATTTTATTGACAATGATTTATTTTTATACTCGTGCATCTTTACTTTAAGGATTTGGATAACGCGTCTTCTTTCCTCTCCTCAGAACCACGGCGGCGACTCGGCCGTCAGCAGCACAGTCGACCCCATGATCACCAAAAGGTCAAAGGTCAAGACTGAAGCAGAGGGATTGAGGCCGATGTCTCCTTGCTCACCGGTATGAAAATAAATAACCCAACCTACATTACAGATTCACATAAATCTGGTTTGATTTTATTTTTTTATCCTCTCCTGCATTTAGTAACAACAGTTTTTTGCAGCAGGACAGTTTGCACCTTTAGCTACGGTACACCTTCACGGTAACATATTTATTATATCATTTTATCCTTTAAAAGAAACCTGAGCGATGTTGTAAGACATCTACCAAATATCTGTCACTTTTTAAAGGAAGTCTAGTACGGAATTTCAGATGATGAAACAAGAGTAGCAGCAAGTGGCTGATAAAGACTTAAACATCCAAAGTGAGGACATTTAGCAAAGTGAGGACTTTGGTGGAAAGAGGACGTTTTAATAGTGAGGACATTTTGCAAAGTGGGGACTTTATTTGGAAAGAGGACGTTTTAATAGTGAGGACATTTTGCAAAGTGGGGACTTTATTTGGAAAGAGGACGTTTTAATAGTAAGGACATTTTGCAAAGTGGGGACTTTGGTGGAAAGTGAGGACTTTATTTGGAAAGAGGACATTTTGCAAAGTGAGGACTTTATTTGGAAAGAGGACGTTTTAATAGTGAGGACATTTTGCAAAGTGGGGACTTTGGTAGAAAGTGAGGACTTTATTTGGAAAGAGGACATTTTGCAAAGTGAGGACTTTATTTGGAAAGAGGACGTTTTAATAGTGAGGACATTTTGCAAAGTGGGGACTTTGGTAGAAAGTGAGGACTTTATTTGGAAAGAGGACATTTTGCAAAGTGAGGACTTCATATGGAAAGAGGACGTTTCAATAGTGAGGACATTTTGCAAAGTGGGGACTTGGTGGAAAGTGAGGACTTTATTTGGAAAGAGGACATTTTGCAAAGTGAGGACTTTATTTGGAAAGAGGACGTTTTAAAATGTGAGGACACTTTGCAAGATGAGTGAGAACGTTCTGGACATGTTTCTCCAGTCAGGGGCGTTTGAGGAGAGTTGACACATTTTGGAGAAGTGAGGACAGTCTTTGGAAAGTCAGGGTGTTTTCGAAAGTTGGGATATTATTTGGGAAGAGTAGCCTGGTGGACACCAGCAGGAAGGCGCAACTGGATAGTCCTTCAACCAATCAGAGCAACGATCAGGGTGACGTAGCAGCGACAGCGGCATCAACGGGTCGCTGCGCTTCGGTGGCCGCCGTGTTCAATGTAAACAAGAAACTGCTCGCCGTCATCGTCATTGTGTAACGTCCGTCTCAACGGTTGTGATTGGTGCCTCGATTTGGAGACATTGGAAATGTGCTTGAATGGCTCTTGGCCAGACGGACTTGCAGAGACAATCTCAAATTTGCCGGAAGTCCGTCACGGTTTTCCCCGGCTGTGGGAAGAGAGGACTTTGTTTGGAAAGTCAGAACATGTTTGAAAAGTTAAGATTTGGAAACTTGTGTGGACATTTCTTGAAATATCAAGACATTTTTGGAAAGTCGGGCTATTTGAAAGTAGTTGTAAAGTCAAAACGTTGCCCAAATATTTAAAATAGTTTGTGCCACGTGTGCCGTTGTTGATTGTGTGTGTATGTGAGTGTTGATATTGACCAACGGTTCTTGTTTATGTGCTGATTTTATCTTTTTTGGCTAAACCTGTAGGTACTATTATAATCCTTTTATCTTCCAGTCCCTCCAGAAAAACGTGATTATGCGATCGCATAATTCAACGCATAATCAGCCAAAGTCTGCATATTTATGCGGGGGGCCCGCATTTTTTCAAATACACCGCACTTTCGCTGCATAAATTGTCGATTCCTGCGCAAAATATGCGGGGCTTGCATGATTTCATAATCCCCGCTTTTTGTTGCAAAAAAAGTCACATATATCTCAGCAGAAAGTTGAAAAATGTTGCGTTTTCTGTTTTTCATCAAACCGTAGTTTTTGCAAGTTCCCGCAATTTCATCGCATAAAATTGCATAAATATCCCGCATATTCCATCACATTTTTTTAAGAAAACATGCCGCATAATCAAGGATTTTTACCCCGCAACAATCACAAAAAAACTCTTTTTCTGGAGGGACTGATCTTTTTAGGTGTGACATTGTACGATCTGTCCAGGGACAACAGATGTAAAATAGCGTTTTGGCTAATTCTGGCACATTTGACATTTTTATATGTATTATTAGTGTGCATTGTCCCATTGTTAAATAAACCTGAAATAAATAAAACAGTAATTCATTTGATAATTCAAAATGATTTGTAAAGTCAGGACTTTTTATGGGGGGAAAGTCAGGATTTTCTTTCTTTGTAATGAGGATATTCTGAAAAGTGAGGACAGTTTTAGAAAGTCTGGTCGTTTATGATGTTTATGGTGATATTTGGACATTTCTTTCTTTTTTTGTGGAAAGTCAAAAACAGGACAGTTTTAATATTTTGGTATTTCAAACCGTTTTGTAAAGTCGGGCCATTTTTTGGATAATGAGGCCATTTTAAAAAGGGGGTGACCTCCTGTTTGTCTCTTCCCACTACTCGTTCCCTGCTGCGTCCTGATCCACGGCGTGACTCTTGGCCCCTGGGGGCCGCAGCCTCCCGTGACCCTCTTGTAAAAGGCGTCTGGGATAAAGAAAAACTCCACATGATAAGAGCTTTTGCTCCGCTCCTCTCCCCCCCGCTCCCTTGCCACTGTAAACTGTGCCAGAACACTTCATTTTCATGAAATATTGGCCGGGCTTTATTGTCATCTGAGGAGCTTTTTTCTCTTTTCTTTTTGACAAATTTGCGGCTCCTCTCCGATAGCGAGGCAGGTTTGGGCTTGATGCATGGGGACGGCGGTGCACGCAGTCGTCTTGGGGCCACCAGAATTGATGAAGATAGTGTGCGTGGGGCAGAGACAAACATGCTGCAGTCAGCACGTTGTGTGTGTGTGTGTGTGTGTGTGTGTGTGTGTGTGTGTGTGTGTGTGTGTGTGTGTGTGTGTGTGTGTGTGTGTGTGTGTGTGTGTGTGTGTGTGTGTGTGTGTGTGTAGACTAGCTGTGTGTCAGTTTATGCATGTGTCCTCTCGTACACATTGAGTTTGAGACTCACATTTGAGAGTTTGGATTTTTCTGTCAGTAAAATGGACTTTTTGGAAAAGTGAGGAAATTCTTAGAAAGTTAGAAGTTTTTTAGGAAGTGAGTACGTTTTTAAAAAAAAAGTGAGGACAGCTTTTGAAAATTGCTAAACCTGAGGGTATTGAGAATATTTGTAGACATTGAGGACATTTTGGAACTGTTTGGGATGACGTTTGGAAAAGTCAGGATAACAAATGTCGATTGTTTTGGAAAACTGAGGAGATTTTCTAGAAAGTCAGAATATTTTTGAAAGTTTTCCCCAAAATTTGGGAAGATGTGCTTATCTTCCCAAATTTTGGGGAAAACTTTCAAAAATATTCTTTTTAAATGTGATGTTTTTTTTTGAAGTTGTGAGTGAGGGACATTTTGGAAAACTTGGGAAATATTTCTTGGAAAACATTTTGCAAAGTGAGGCCATTTCTTCTGCATTCTGGGGGGCATTTTTCCGCCGTTTTTTAATGATAGGAAAGCAATGAAAGGGGGAGAGAGAGGGGGAAGACATGCAGGAAACAGACTCGAACCCTGGACCTTCTGCGCTGAGGCAAGATCCTCTAAGTATAGTCAGTAAGTAAGTAAGTAAGTAAGTAAGTAAGTAAGTAAGGTGTTTTCCCACCGGAGGGACTTTTGAATTTCCTAGAACTAAAACGTTCCTAGAACACTTTTTTCGTCGTGTTCCCACCGGACAAATTTGGGGATTTTTTTTAGTTCCTCTGGCCGTATTACGGGACTTTTTTACCTCCTACTTCAGAGCAGGGTCTTTTCCATTTTCCCTTTTCCTAGGTCTACTTGATTGGTCGAACTCATAAGTCCCGCCCACTGCCAACCCAGATCTTGCGGCGCGCCGCCTGTACTTGCAGACGGAGCAACAGCGGGACATTTTTAGCAATTTTCACCATCTTATTCATCATTAAAGTCACTTCTGACAACGTTTTAGGAGAGAAATGAACTGTTTAGATTTGGAATATAACCCGCTCTACCGACTGAGCTATCCTGGCCACGTGAATATACTTTTTCAGGCAGATATGTAGTACGGTTGCCACCTGTTAACCGCCAGCTGACCTGCAGGGTGACTGAGACCTGTGATGGTCTTCTTCACTCTGAAACTGACACGTGCAGAGGTTCACGCCGCCTAATTACAAGGGAACAAGCTGTAAACACATGCTGTGTGTGTGTGTGTGTGTGTGTGTGTGTGTGTGTGTGTGTGTGTGTGTGTGTGTGTGTGTGTGTGTGTGTGTGTGTGTGTGTGTGTGTGTGTGTGTGTGTGTGTGTGTGTGTGTGGTGGATGTTGTCAAAACAAAGCCTTATCCAACCTCTTTAACTTCAGTTGAGCATGATGGACTTCAATCTGTAATTTTCTGCGTCTGGTTACATCATGATAAAACATACGAACAATCGGCCGTAAACTGTTCCACATGTGCCCGGCTGCAAACTCGCCCCTGCAATCCCTATGTTTTGGGTTTCTCCGCAGAACCATCACGGCGGCTTGTTGGACTCGAAGGACGACGCGGATCGGGACGATTGTAAGCAGGAGCCCGAGGCTGTCTACGAAACCAACTGCCACTGGGAGGGCTGCAGCAAGGAGTACGACACGCAGGACCAGCTGGTCCACGTAAGTGTCTGTCTGTCTACCACTGCTTACAGCTACACTGGCAGAAATAATGTGCAAAATGTACCTTAAGGGGTCAGTCAAGGGGCAGTACCCTCAAAGGTACAACAATTGTACCCCTTTACAAGGGTACATACTTGTTCTCTTACAGTTTGTACCCTTTCGGAGCAAATGTGTACCCCAATAATGCACCTAAATGCTCTATAGTACTAACATGTGAGAGGATTGTGTACCCTGTCACTTGAAAGGTACTTCTTATAGTACCCCACAGGAAGTGTACCCTTTGACTTGAATAAAAAGGTACTTTTTTGTACCCTACAGGATTTGTACCCGAAAGGTACTTCTCAGTACCCCATGGGAACACGATAGGACCTTTAATGGTACATTTGCGAATGTTGTACCTTAACTATAACTTGATATGTGACAATGTACCTTTTCAAAAAAGGGGTACCTGTATGTACCTTTCGCCATGCGTATTTCATTGTGTACCCTTTTCATTGTAAGGAAGCTTTTTTTGCACGGCGGGCAGGTGCGTAGGATGTGATCCAAAGTGGCAGATCAGAAGTTTAGAAGAAAAATCACGCACACTGACCATTACGCAAGCAAACAATTTATGTACAACGTTTCGGTCCTAGACCTTCATTACATCAGGTAAAGGACCGAAACGTTGTAAATACATTGTTTGCTTGCGTAGTACCCTTTTCATTGGAAAGGTACATTTTGGTACTCAGCTGGGAGACATGTTTGTACCACTGCTGGCACATTTGTGAAATTTGTACCTTATAGTACTTAATTGTACCCTCACTGGACCTTTATTTCCGAGAGTATAGGGCTAAACCCTAACCCAGGGGGGGGGGGGGGGGCTACGGGAGGACTTGATGGGGAGAGGGCGGCCAGGATGGTAACTCGTCACTTGTAACTGGCAGGAGTTTCCTCCTCCTGCTCCTCAGAGCGTTTCTTGCTGAATTTAAATGACGTCATTGGATCACTTGAGTCCACACGTGGGGTAGAAGCCGCTGATTGGCTGAGAAGCTTTCACTCAAAGCTTTCTTCGGACTGCTTATTGGTTGAACTGCTAGAATGAAAATCACTCACTACTCACTATAGGCCTGGGTCAAAATGAACGGGCCCGGACCTAAAATGGGTTAAATGCGATCGCACAATTCATTCATTTTTTCAAAAACGGGCTTGCATGATTTCATAATCCCCGCATTTTTGTTGCAAAAACAGTCACATATATCTCAGCAGAAAGTTGAAAAATGTTGCGTTTACTTCACACGAGAGCAGCCATTTTCCCCTGTTGCCATGGGAACGTTATGAAGTGATTTCATTTCGCCTAGTGAGAACACGGTGTTGGGGGAATCACTTTGTTTTTTAAATCTCTTTTTCATCAAACCACAGTTTTTGCAAGTTCCCGATTTCGGCTATATTATATAATTGCGATTTTTGCCCGCAACAATCACAAAAAAAAGTTGTTTTTCTGGAGGGACTGATCTGTCTTTATCTATACATCACAGGAACGTCTGTCCGTGTCTTAAAGATTCGGGGCTTTTGAGAAAACATTCGGGGCGGGGGCCCCAGAAGCCACCACCTCGCTCCGCCCCTGCCTGGAAACTAACGCTCCGTTTACATTCAAATTCTTGCACGCAGATGCACATTTAGAGCCATCTGCTTGAGGCCGAGTCTGATGTTTCTCTCCATCGCAACAAGCAGGGTCTTGGTTAAAAAGGGGTCTTAAGCATTCCTCACTTGCAGTGAAGCAGAGAGAAAAGACGGAGCGGGGGGCGAAGGGGATTAGCGAGGGTGAGGGGAACTCGCCGACACCTCTGTGAGAATTTACACCGGCTCCTAAAGCTGTGCTACGTGCGGCATCTTTAAACATTGGCGGATTGTCGTCGAACTCATCCCGATGCTTCGAAGCGAGTCCCGTAAACAGAGGAGACTGTGGTCCAGATAACTGGCAGCATTATTGTTTGCAGTGCTATATTGTTTTCTCCAAAATCAAGACCACATTTGACATAAACTCCGTTACTTCCTTTCCTCTCCTCGGCAGAGCTCCACTACGCTTCTCTTGAGATTTAGGATAAACATCTAAGGAATCATTTTTCCCCATCAACATCTCGCAGGTCTCCAGAAGCCCCGAAAGATTTATCTGGAAGAACAGCTGCATTGCAACGTGATGCAAAATGAAGAGTAGAAGAAGATGATAGAGCTGCAAAGATCACCAACTATTTCGATCAGTTTGAGTCATTTTTTATTTAAAAAAAGTGAAAAATTCTGTGATTCCAGCTTGTTAAATGGGAATATCTTCTAGTTTCTTCACTCCTCTGTGACAGTTAACTGAATATCTTTAAGTTGTGGACATCTTGGGCTTTTTGGGAAACAGTGATCCGACATATTTTACCATTTTCTGACATTTTAGACCAAACAACTAATCCGTGGATTATCCAGAAAATAATCCACACATTAATTGACAATTAAAATGATGGTTAGTTGCAGCCCTAGAAAGCGCCAGAGGTTTCCAGGTCGCTGTGCTCACAGATCATATCCGAATGGGTGGTTTTTCGCCAAGAAAAATGAGAGATGCTGTGTGATTTTTGGACCGTTTCCCCAGTTTCCAGTTAACTAAAACACGTCCACGCACAAAACACGAGACGTGCAACATCACACTAAATGTCCGATTGTTCAAAAGATAGCTGAATATACTTCAAGAAAAGTCTAATCTTTGTCTAGAATTGAGTCCTAAAAACGTTGCATTTTCTGACGAAGTGACAAAGGACATTATATAAATTCAGGAAAAACAAGAAAGAGAGAATTATTATTATAACTATAAATCAGAAAAATACACTTCTATAGCATCAAGAAACATTAACCTGACTTCAGAAATGTTTATCCTGCACTGGCAGATCAGACTGTCACTTTTATTAAAAGAAAATATAACCGACGTTACGGACAAAATGTGAGATTTTTTTTTACATTATGGGAGAATGTTTGTATTTCACTCTGGCACCCGCTTTCATCGGGTCTGATATAAAGAACATACGCGGCCCTAATTAGTGAGACTGTAACAGTTTCCTCTGCTGCAGCCTCCCTTTGAGATTTATGCTGATGAGATGGATTTCTACAGAAAAACCTCGCCGAGAACAACATGAGAGCCTCTTAGTGGACAACTCTCTCCAGAAAACCTCTCACTTCTCTCTCTCTCTCTGCATATGTGTGTGTGTGTGTGTGCGCATCCCACAGCACATCAATAATGACCACATCCACGGAGAGAAGAAGGAGTTTGTGTGCCGCTGGGAGGACTGTTCGCGGGAGCAAAAGCCCTTCAAAGCTCAGTACATGCTGGTGGTTCACATGCGCCGACACACGGGGGAGAAACCACACAAGTGCACGGTGGGTAACGGATGGCCTCGCCGCCCCCGCGGGCCCCCGGAGGGCGGCAGCTCGCACTCTCTAAACACTGCACGTTTCTGCACACACATACATCTAGTTGTTTTTTTTATATGTAGGTAAAACACACACACACACACCCCTGGGATGGCAGCATAGAATATGTCTCTTCTTTCTACTGATTGCACATAAAATACATTAATCTCACAATTCTTTCATCAACTGGTTTGTAAAAAACGTCAATTTGAAGAATTAAAATACTCGTGCGACTGCAGGCTTTGACATCACAGTCGATCAGCATTGTCATATAGATTTATCAACAATAGCTAGTTTAGAAATGTCAATTAAAGAATAAAACTGGGGTAAATATGACCTGAAAAATCTTAAATCCATAGATAAAAAAAAAAAAAACTAAATAAGAAAGTAATGCAGATTATTTTCTGGATTAATTGATTATTTTGTCCACAAATCGTCAGAAAATTGTATTGCAATTATTTATTTTTTTGCTTATTAATTACCTTTTACTGGTAGTCAGTAAGAAAATGTGCTATTTTGTGATATAATCTCACTTTACTTTCCTTTTCTACATGATTTTTGACGGCTGAGACGCTGATAGTTGTGATAAAAAATGTCTGCCTGCATGGTTTCTTTTCAGTTCGAGGGCTGCTGTAAGGCTTACTCCCGCCTGGAAAACCTCAAAACGCATCTGCGCTCGCACACGGGCGAGAAACCATACGTCTGCGAGCACGAAGGATGCAACAAAGCCTTCTCCAACGCCTCGGACCGAGCCAAACACCAGAACCGGACGCACTCCAACGAGGTACTTTTCACCACCGAGCTCACAACTTCCCACGGACTCTAAATCCGTATATATATATATATATATATACACACACACGAGCTGACTGATGTTAAACGCGGCGTAGAGCGACAGGACTTTACATTCATCCCGTGGCCCAAATTTCCCTTTGTGTCCAGATTGCTTCAGGCAGCACATCATTCTTGTTTAGTTTCCAGTCCGTGCAGGTGTGGAAGCCCTGGTTTGTGTGTTGTTTTAGTGCGTCTGCAGACGTTTGTGAGTAAATAACGAGGTGTAGACATAATGAGCACGACAGCCCACAATGCATTAGGGCGAATCATGCTCCCCCTCCTCCTCCTCCCGCTCCCCCTCCTCTCCGCGGAGTGGGACCACCTGCAGACAACTGGAAGCGTTTCAGCAGCCTCGCTGCTTATCCATCACTGCAGAACGGGAGTGAACACACTCGCTGAGGGCTCTCATACCACACACACCGATTTATTTTTTACAGACATTTACTGTACGCAGAGCAAATCTCACTCAGTTATAAACGTAAACTATACTTTCACAATAAACGGACACATTTCAGCTGAAAATAAGGACAAAAAAAATTATATTGATGCACAAAATTTACAACCAACCATGGACACAAGGAGGTGACGCTTCGTGAGCTTTGAATTATACGGTTCTATCTCCGTTGCCACTAGGGGGCGCTATGACTTTGAGTAAATATCGGACCTTATATGTCCTCAGGGTTGGACTATTATGAATCCTGAAAAGTTTCGAGCCAATTGGACACTGGACACTTGAGTTACACCCACTTCCTGTTTCGATGGCAAAACGCACAAAATGGCCGCCCCGCCACGGCCATGCCCTATGACCAAAAGTTTTTCTTTTAACAAATTTTCATCTCATTTCAACTTGTAGCTACAAATACGCATTAAAATTGACACAAGAAACTCTCTGTATGGTATTTATGAGCATAACTTAAATCAGTATCTGTGTTTTTTTTTTTACCTGTAGAAACCATACGTATGTAAGATCCCCGGCTGCATCAAGCGCTACACAGACCCCAGCTCTCTCAGGAAGCACGTGAAGACGGTCCACGGCCCAGAGGCCCACGTCACCAAAAAGCAGCGCAGCGACCTGCCGCCGAGGCCGCCGGCGCCAAGGGAGAACGGCGAGAACGAGGCGGGTACTGTAGACAGAATCCAGAGGGAGGACAAGACGCCAGACGACAGCTCCCCCAGAGGCGTGGATGACTACCTGCACGTCAAATCCATCAAGACGGAAAGCTCTGTGGTAAGAACGCTCAAGACGTTACACATTTCTTTGTACTAACTACTTCCTTTTTTATTCTAAAAGTCTTAAAATTAAAAGAGAAATCGAGTTGTAGTCCATCAGTCCTGCAAATAACAGCACGCCTCGTTATTCTAACCTTTGCTCTGCTTGCGGCTTGTCTTCATTTCTCTCCCTTTTCTGACTTTCCTTATGGAACAGACCTTGTTAAGGTGAGCTCACCTTTGGCTTATTTTCATATATTTCACCATCTAACGGCATCTTTTCGCAATTTTACTCCATCCAAAAATGTTCATTTTTCATTCCAACAATGAGATCAAAAGCCAGGGAGAAACTGCTGCTTGGATCTGGCAACTCCTACTAATGCACAAATAACTTTTCTTGGGTTCAACATAAGATATTGACCCTTTATAAAAACACCTTTAACGCTGAAGCTCTCCATGACATTTTAAGGTTCAAGGAGTCTTTATTATCCCTGAGGGGCAATTCATTGTGCAGCAAAAGAATGCAACATAAACACATAGACTATACAGAAAACAAACACCATCAATAATCAGTCCCTCCAGAAAAACGCGGAGTTTTTTTGTGATTGTTGCGGGCAAAAATCCTTGATTATGCGGCACGTTTTCTTAAAAACTGCGGTAACTTGCAAAAACTGCGGGAACTTGCAATAACTGCGGTAACTTGCAAAAACTGCGGGAACTTGCAATAACTGCGGGAACTTGCAATAACTGCGGGAACTTGCAAAAACTGCGGGAACTTGCAAAAACTGCGGTTTGATGAAAAAGAGAAAACAAAGTGATTCCCCCCCAACACCGTGTTCTCACTAGGCGAAATGACGTCACTTCATAACGTTCCCATGGCAACAGGGGAAAACGGCTGCTCTCGTGTGAAGTAAACGCAACATTTTTCATCTTTCTGCTGAGATATATGTGACTTTTTTGCAACGAAAATGCGGGGATTATGAAATCATGCAAGACCTGCATATTTTGCGCGGAAATCGGCAAAAGTGCTGCGTATTTGAAAAAATGCAGGCCCCCCCCCGCATAAATATGCAGACTTTGGCTGATTATGCGTTGAATTCTGCGATCGCATAATCGCGTTTTTCTGGATCGACTGACTAATAGACAAAATAAATACAAACTACACAGACGTCCACATCTCACATTGAGTTATTAAAGCCGATAGCAGCAGGAACAAAAGAGTTTTTGTGTCTGTTTGTCCTGCATTTTGGCAGACAGAATCTGCAGCCAGACGGCAACATCACGAAGTAGCTGTTCAGAGGGGGGGGGGGGGGGGCTTATATCAGCCAGGACTGACTGGGCCTTCTTCAGAGTCCTTATCTCATATAGAGAGTTTAAGTCACACGGGTCAAAATCGAGGCCCGCGGGCCAAATCCGGCCCCTCGCAGATTTTGATCCGGCCCGTGTATCAATTTAGGTTCACAATACAATTTAGGCCCACCTAGTTTTTTGAAGCTTTTTCAAAGTTTTGTCATTTTTTCTGAAGTTTTTGTCACTTTGCAGACGCTTTGGGCCCGTTTTCCACCGTTTGATCTGATGTTTTTGTCGCTTTTTTCTTTGATGGCTAAGTTACTTTGTTGCTGACATTTTTGGGTCTTAATGTTGACCAAACTGAGTGAGAAGGCTAATATGAGACATGCAACCATACAGTCAGAGATCCTTCACTTTCTTTTATATAAAAAGAAAGTGCTAAAAAAGTTGGAAAAAGGCCGAAAAAATACGTCAAAATTGTCTGAAAAAGTGACAAAAATCAACGGAAAGGTACAAAAACATCGTAGAAAGCGCCAAAAAAGTGCTAAAAAAGTTGGAAAAAGACTGAAAAAATACGTCAAACTTGTCTGAAAAAGTGACAAAAACATAAGTGACAAAAACCTCGTAAAAAGCGGCAAAAACTTCAGAAAAAGTTAAAACAAAGTGCCTAAAGCATTGAAAAAAAGCTCAAACCGCGAGAAAAGGCGTCACAAGTTGAAAAAAGTGCAGAAAAAGTTGGAAAAAGGCCGAAAAAAACGTCAAAATTGTCTGAAAGAGTGACAAAAACCTCGTAAAAAGCGGCAAAAACTTTTGGAAAAAAGTGGCAAAACATTGAGTAAAGCGTCCAAAACGTTAAAACAAAGTGGCTAAAGCATTGAAAAAAAGCTCATAAACCGCCAGAAAAGGCATCAAAAGTTGAAAAAACTGTTAAAAAAGTTGGAAAAAACAAATAAATAAACAAATAAAAGCATGTGAATAAACTACATGTCTGGCCCTTGATGGGATTCTTATTTTCCAGTGTGGCCCTCTGGGAAACTGAGTTTGATACCCCTGGTTTAAGTCAATCAGGGAGTTTTGGGAAATTTTGCCACACACACTTTAGTTATGTATTGGAGCCTATTTTTGTTTTTAAGAGTGAGGGACCCAAACCAGCTCACAAAGGCAAAAGAAAGAATAGATTTCAGATTAGATAGATTTTAGATTTTCACCCGTTAAAGCACACGTGTCAAACTCGAGGCCCGCGGGCCAAATCCGGCCCCTTGCAGATTTTGATCCGCCCCGCATATTAATTTAGGTTCTTAATACATTTTGGCCCCCCTAAGTTTTTGTAGATTTTTCTGAAGTTTTTGTCACTTTTGCAGACGCTTTTGGTGCCTTTTTTTCCTACATTTTTGTCGGCTTTTCTGTCATTTTTTCCAGTGATTTTGTCGCTTGTTTCGTTGATGGCTAAGTTACTTTTTTAGGGCTTTATGTCGACTAAACTGTCAGTGAGAAGGCTGTATGAGACACGCAATAATCCAGCAAAAGATATTTGAGTTTTTCGATTAATTAAAAGCATGTTAATGAACTAAACATGTCTGGCCCTTGATGGGATTCTTAGTTTCCAGCGTGGCCCTCTGGGAAGTGGAGTTTGACGCCCCTGCGTTAAAGGATAAAAATCATGTTTACTTTGCTTGCAGACACTGCACAAAGGAATCAAACTGTCCTCGTATGAACTCACGTCTTCATTTCATCATCAGCTGCATCAGGATTACTTTATAAAGAATATCTAATGTTTTATCTGTATTGATTTTTGTTTTTTTCCTTGAATCTCTTCAACACAAACTTGTTAAAGCTATAATACACTCAGCTGCATGCCATCTATGACACGGCGTACGTCACTTTTCCTTTTTTACGTGGGCAGTTTCAACCTACAGTGGAGTCCTATCAAACACTTGTCAGAGAGCCTGAACCTGATGAAAGCAACTGCAGGATTAATATTCAAATACTGGGAACTGGTTTTGTCTCTCTGTGCAGACAGAGCCAGCTATCACGCTATGATCAAGACAGCTTTTTAGCTGTGAATACATTACAGCGTGCGATGAAACTGGAAGGCTGGTCGGGGCTAATTCAGGGAGATAAATACTGTATAACCCGTTATAGTCCTAAGAAAAGACATCATCATTTAGAACCATATATTACAAATTAACTCCCATTTGCACGAGCAAAGCGAGTGAGATAATATTGAGAAAACTACTGCAGAAAATGTGAAATCGCGAGCCCGAACGAAATCTTTGATTTCTGAGGTCGTGTATCGGTAAGATAAGTGCAAGATAAGTGGGACTAAAAGATTGTGTACTGTAGATGAAAGAAAGGAAATCCCCAAATGTGTGTGACAAGCAACGCTTCATGCTCACCTAAATGTTCAGCAAGAGTTTAGATTTTGGAGAAGCGTATAATCACATTTTGTGATGATTACTCTGGCTCGGGCTCCAGCAGCCTTTCATCCTGCCCATTCCCAATTCACAGACAGACTGAGACAGCCTGTAATCTGTGGTGCGCCCCCACCTCTTCACCCCATCCCCCCCAAAAAAACAGTCATTATTTACAATTAAGCTGGGGGAGGATAAAAGATTGAATGATTCACTGTTGTGCCATGTTAACCACCGCTCCACTTCTGTTCTGTGAGGAAAAAAAACTGTTTTTTTAGGACAAACGTTCTGCTTCTCATCTACTCTCTCGTTCCTTTTGCTCTTTCCATCCATCCATCCATCCATCCCTCGTTCTAGATGTATCAGTCCAGCTCTGGCGGTCAGTCATCATGTAGCAGCGAACCATCGCCACTTGGCAGCGCCACCAACAATGACAGTGGAGTAGAAATGGCGGCGCACAGCGGGGAAAGCCTGGGGGACCTCAGCGCCTTGGACGACCTGCCCTTTGTGGAGTCCTTGGGCTGTGAAGATTCGACCGGCGGGGTCGCGGTGGTGGGTCTCCACTTCAGAAAGCAGTTTGGCACCAGCCGGCACCGCACGGAGCATTTGAAGAAGGAGAAGCTGAAGACAGTGAGGGACTCGTGCCAACGGGCCAGCGACCCAACTCCCCTGGTCCTCGGCACCAAGCTCCCACCCATACCAGCAGGCGGTGAGTAGAGAAGCAGGATATTTATGGTCAGATTAAAGCTGAAGAACTCCACAACAAGCTCCCAATATTCACTCTCCTTTTAGCTGCGATTCGGTCTGCAGCAACAATTGAGAAAAATATCTAAATCTTATAAAGGAACACGCCGACTTATCGGGACATTAGCTTATTCACCGTAACCCCGAGAGTTAGACAAGTCGACTCATCTCCGTGTGTGTTGTAACTCTGTCTGACGGCTCCATCTAGCCTAGCACAGATCCTGGAGGTAACTGGCTCCAACTAGCCTAGCTTAGCACAGATCCTGGAGGTAACTGGCTCCAACTAGCCTAGCTTAGCACAGATCCTGAAGGTAACCAGCTCCATCGTTAGCTTAGCACAGATCCTGGAGGTAACCGGCTCCATCTAGCCTAGCTTAGCACAGATCCTGGAGGTAACCGGCTCCAACTAGCCTAGCTTAGCACAGATCCTGGAGGTAACTGGCTCCAACTAGCCTAGCTTAGCACAGATCCTGGAGGTAACTGGCTCCAACTAGCCTAGCTTAGCACAGATCCTGAAGGTAACCAGCTCCATCGTTAGCTTAGCACAGATCCTGGAGGTAACCGGCTCCATCTAGCCTAGCTTAGCACAGATGCTGGAGGTAACCGGCTCCATCTAGCCTAGCTTAGCACAGATCCTGGAGGTAACCGTCTCCAACTAGCCTAGCTTAGCACAGATCCTGGAGGTAACCGGCTCCATCTAGCCTAGCTTAGCACAGATCCTGGAGGTGACCGGCTCCAACTAGCCTAGCTTAGCACAGATCCTGGAGGTAACCGGCTCCATCTAGCCTAGCTTAGCACAGATCCTGGAGGTAACCGGCTCCATCTAGCCTAGCTTAGCACAGATCCTGGAGGTAACCGGCTCCATCTAGCCTAGCTTAGCACAGATCCTGGAGGTAACCGGCTCCATCTAGCCTAGCTTAGCACAGATCCTGGAGGTAACCGGCTCCATCTAGCCTAGCTTAGCACAGATCCTGGAGGTAACCGGCTCCATCTAGCCTAGCTTAGCACAGATCCTGGAGGTAACCGGCTCCATCTAGCCTAGCTTAGCACAGACCCTGGAGGTAACCGGCTCCAACTAGCCTAGCTTAGCACAGATCCTGGAGGTAACTGGCTCCAACTAGCCTACTGCTCCGAGTAAGTGACAAAATAACGCCAACATGTTCCTATTTCCATGTTGTGATTTGTATAGTCACAGCGTGTACAAATAACAACGTCACATGACACACAGCCATCTTCTAACTGTATATAAACTGGGAACTATATTCTCAGAAAGGCGAAGCACTGCTACTTCTGCTACTTTGGCGGAGTGATATCACTCCGCCCAAGTAGCAGTGCTTCGCCTTTCTGAGAATATAGTTCCCTTGAAACACAGCCATCTTCTAACTGTATATAAACGGGGAACTATAAGATAAGATCCCCCTCGTATTGCACAAAAGTTTTGATATTGATTGCACATTTCGCACTGGACTATAAGTCGCATTTGTTCAGAACTGTTGAAGAAGAATTGTTCAGTAAAAAAAAGTGCGACTTATAGTCTGGAAAATACGGTATGAACCTGAAAACGGTATATAATTGGTCTCCTTTAAGCTGTTAGATGTTCCACTTTGTCCACCAGCTACTGTAGCTGCTAATGTGAATTTGACTGTCTGCCGGTTGTAGATTGAGTTTATAAGATTTCAGATTTACCGGGTGTTCATACTGCAGGTCAAGGCCAAGTTGGTGAGAATTCAAGTGTCTAACATTCGTATCTGTTCATTCACAGGGTCCCTCCTGGAGAGTCCAAGTATGGGTGGTGGTCTGGTGTCCTTCCCTGGTTCCGGCTTTGGTGATCTGAGCTCCGGTAAAATGACTCTGCTGGAAAACCTTTCAAAGCGGCGCGACAGCACCTCCAGCACCCTGAGCTCAGTTTACACCCTCAGCCGCCGCTCCTCCGGCATCTCCCCTTGCTACTCTAGCCGCCGCTCAAGCCAGGCCTCGCAGTTTGGTGCCAACCGCCCCAGCAACCTTAGCTCGGCCGACTCCTACGACCCCATCTCTGCTGACATGTCCCGCCGCTCCAGTCAGGCCAGCCAGTGTGGGGGAGGCGGCGGAGGAGCAGGAGGGTATGGAGGGGGCCTACCCAACCCTCTCAGCCTGACCCCGGCGCAGCACTACCACCTCAAGGCGAAATACGCTGCCGCCACTGGAGGAGCACCGCCTACGCCTCTTCCATACATGGACCAAATGTGTCTGAGGGAACACACAGCACTGTATGGGGACTCGAAGAAAGGCCTGCCTTCCAGGCAGTACAGCAGCTACACCACGCGGAGAATGATGCCCCACGAGGTCCCATCTAACATCCCCCGCCGAGCAAGTGACCCCGTGAGACGCGTAGCTATAGATTATTCCAGCCAGCCACAAATGCAGCGCTACAACAGCATGGGCACACTGAGCGGAGGGCAGCACCATCCGCCTCCTGCAGGACATAGCCGACTTTTATCACAGCAAGGGTGCCTACGACCGGATGGTAGTCCCCACCTCTACCCACCCTGCATTTCGGAGAACGTCACAATGGGGATAATACAGAGTGACATCCCTGAAGAAGACCTGATGCTGCCTGACCTCAGAGACCCAACCAACAGAGGGTCACAAAATCAACAAGATTTCCAAGGAGACCCCAATCTCCAGCAGCAGTCGTACTGTCAGAGGACGGCCGTCGTCAACGCCAACATGAATCAGGGTTTGTCCACTTCTGGCGTGAGTCCAGGGCAACAACGTCAGATGTGTCCGTCTTCACCAAGGGACGGTAAGGCCAACTTACCTGCTCAGTGGAACAAAGTCTCTTTGGGACACGTGAATGCCAGCCAGCAGTGCTCCAAACTCCAGGTCCAAGGGAACCTCGCTGTCCTCCAACAAAACCAGAACTTTGGATCTTTTCACAACAGTCTCAGCTCCAACCAGCAGATGGTTCAAAACCTTGTAAACACAATGCAGCAAAGGTGCAAACAGCTGAATACTGAACCAGGAGCAAACTGCCTCCAGCAGCAAAGATTCCAGCAGTCGTCAAATCTCAATCAAGCACTTGGCTCTCAGTGCAGGTTCAACAACAAAGGCTTTAGTGCTTGCGATAAGAACGGTAGCACCACTTATCCACCGTGTAACACAGCAGCAGTCAATGGCAGCATGCTAATGCCCACATGCAAACAGGAGCCAGTCCACATGGACACTGTTGACATGCACTTTGCTGATGCTGGATTTCAGCCTGTGCAAGTTAAAATTGAGGACTGTGATACATCAATCGTGATGTCAGATCAGCAGAACTGTCACATGACGCCCCAAAATCAGTTGCAAACTGTGAATCGGAGCCATTTCCAGCCAACGCCACCAACGGAGCCGAAATCTCTAAGCAAGCGTCTTTCAGGGCCGAAAGTGACAAACCAAACAAGGCACCCACGTATTGCTAACGTGGATGTTGCTTCCACGTTACCCAGTGGTGGAGTTTTGGGACTTCATTGCAGCAACAACTCTGATGACAACGCCTTGTACTACACAGGGCAGATTCAAGTATTTTGTGTTTCTCCTGCGGTACCTCCTGTACCTCCTCCTGAAAACAACGCAGTGTCTCCCAGTCCAGGCGACACGCAGGCATCCAGGACTGTAAACTGCAACGCAGCACTGGAGCAGGCGCAGATAGACTTTGATAGCATGCTGGACGACGGGGATCACTCCAGCCTCATGTCGGGAACCCTGAGTCCAGGTCTGCTCCGGAGCTTGTCCCAGAGCTCCTCCCGCCTGACAACGCCAAGGAACTCGGTGACGTTGCCCTCGGTGCCGGCGGGGACGGGGAACATGGCCATCGGGGACATGAGCTCGTTGCTGACCGCTCTGGCAGAAGAAAGCAAGTTCCTCAACTCGATGTCGTAACAAACTATTCCTATGTCCCCCCCCCGGCTGAACTTTTGAACTCCTGATGCACAATAGACATTAAGAACTTAGAATTGATGTAACTGTGTGCCAAAAGGCCTCTGCGGTGTGTGACGCTTGTTTGCTTGTACAGTCTCAATTGTTATTTAAAAATGGTAATTTTCTATCTTTTTGAAAAGCCATATTTCTGTGTTTTTTTTTGTTTTGTTTTTGCTGCCATAGGTAGTAAATATGATGCAAACAACAGAAATCTTTCAGTTGTTGCACAGGTCTGCAGTAAGATCAGTTTACTAAGTGCCTGGCTCAGCCAAAACATGTGCATCTTGTGCATATGATTACATTTAAAATGTGTAAAATGCAACCAGGTAATTATCCCGATGCATATTTGGACTGTACCGTCACCAACAACTTGTTTTACACTGTAAAGTACTCGAGCTGAACTTTATTCTACATCAAGTTGCTCGAGTTTCTTTTCTCCATCACAGCATTTCAGGATTACAGTCATTGTTTATTTGATTGCTGCAGTGTCGGGCATCAGAGACTTGATTAGTGACTGAATTATTATGGACCCACGACGTGTAAATCCCAGCGAGAATCAAGCTTTTTTTTTCTTCTTTTGTACATTGTCGTACCGGTTTGTGGAGCCGGTTAAATGTAAATATCATTTGTACATTTTTATGAAATACAATATCGACATTGATTTTTTTAAACAAATACTGTTTGTGTTGTTCTTCATGCTGATGTTTTGGGAGATTTTGTCAGTACAGATTGTCCAGAATAAGATCAACAAGTGAATGATAAAATATGTTGTGTGTCCTGTTCAATCAATAATCATTCATATGACCCTTTGGTTAAAGGGCCCATATTATGAAAACATCATTTTGGGGTGTTATTGTGTCTCTGGTGCTTCCACACGTATATACAAACTTTGAAAAAAATCTATCCATGTTGTTCTGAGTGAGATACGGTTTCTGAATGATTCCTGCCTTCAGTCTCTGGGTGAGCTGGTCAAAATCTGCACGGCTTGTTACGCAACTAGCCGAAACGACGGGCTAAACACAACCGTTAGCATGCTAGCGCTAGCGTTAGCATGCTAGCTCGTTCTCAATGGCAAAGCACTGCTACAACACACACAAGTTCACCATAATCTACAGAAGAAGTACTTCCATGTGCGCCCTCCTTTAGAAGAAGTCTCCCGGCTAATCCTGCCTTGTAACTGACCAAAGTTGGAGAAACAACCTTTCTTTTACTGTCTGTGGAGCTAACTGACATGATCTACCATCTGAGCTACTGAGCATGTGCAGAGTGGAATCAAAGATAGTACAGAAGGAAAGATGATTCACTCTGTAGCTAAAACAGAGACCTGAACACAAGGTGAAAAGAGGAGCTGCAGCAGTGAGAGAGAGATGTGCTGTACAACAAAAATATATTAAACCATGTAAACATATTCTGGTACAACCTTAAAATACAATTATGGACCTGAAATTGAGCAGAATATGGGAGCTTTAAGGTCTGGTTAGCTGTAGACAACTAAACTGCTTGGTTAGGGGTTTCGGAAAGATCATAGTTTGGGTTACACGACGACTACGCTGTCATCATAGCCTGGTTGACCCCAGACTAAGGTCTGGGGAACGTTCATTCACAGACCATTTCCAAAGTCTCTCAAATGTCTCTGTAGGCCATCGGATAGTCCTTCAACCAATCAGACCAACGATCCGGGTGACGTAGCGGCGACAGCGGCATCAACGGGTCGCTGCTCTTCGGTGGCCGTCGTGTTGAATGTAAACAAGAAGCTGCTCGCCGTCATCGTCATCGTGTGACGTCCGTCTGAACGGTTGTGATTGGTGCCTCGATTTGGAGACATTGGAAATGGGCTCGAATGGGCTCTTGGCCAGACGGACTCGCAGAGCAAATCTCAAATTTGCCGGAAGTTCGTCAGGGTTTTCCCCGGCTACCGTCGTCATGGTTTAAAGAAGAACAATCTTGGTCGTGGTAAAATGAAGTCAGCATTGACTGTTGGTAGGAAATGATGATCAGTCAGTGATTTGTCAAGCTGAAATGCTGCACATTTTGACAGTTCCAGTTTCTAAATTGCGAGGATTTGCTGTTTTTTTCTATTTACACGTGATAATAAACTGCATATCTTTAGGCTTTAGACGGTTGGTCGGACAAAACGAGAGACCTAATGACTTCACTTGAGCTCTAGAAATATTGCAACAGCACTGGAATCACCAGATTAATCAATCAATTATGAAAAATATCGTTAGTTGCAGCCCCATAAATGTCTTATTTGTCCATTTTCTAGGAGAGAAAGTCTTTCAAAAGTGAAATCAATTCTATATTCAACAGCTTCATGTAAACAAGCGCTGCCTAGAACACGAAGACAAGTAACTCGGCTCCCCACACGTGCCGTCCTCTCTCGCTTCTTGTTGTAAAGATCATTATTCATCAGTCTGTCCCTTGATTGCCTCCCGTAGAAGGAGGAGTGTTGATCGCTTCAATAATTCAACAACAAAAACTTCAGTCTTTGAAGCCACGTTGCCGCAGCCTTTGCCGACAACGCGCTTTCCTCAAACCTTTCTTGTTGAATGTCAGACCGAAGGCGTCGCACTCTTTAAGACGTTGCACGACCTCTTTGAAATAACTTCCCCTGACCTCGTCTTACCTCGCCGGCGAGAGCAGGCTTGACATAATGTAAATCCTTACTGGGGAAACTGATGAAAAAGGACGCTAACAGGAGGGGAAAAGGCTGGGCTGCTGCTGCTGCTGCAGTTAGCCCGCGTGTACTTCAATATTAGCTCTGACAGAGCGGCCCAGAGGACGCAGCTGCTGAAACCACATAAAACAAAAGCAGCTGAGAGGAGCGAGAGGTTCCTGGGACGCAGCGCTGAGCATTAGCAAGAGGAACAAATGATTTTAGTCTGTCAGGGAATTCAGCTGAGGATACGTTTGATCTGGAGTTTGTGATTGCTTTTGCCACTGGAATTCCTTATTCTCTCAGAGATGTGAAAGGGGAGAGGAAATAGCCCCGGGCTGTGATATTCAACCAGGCCCCCGAACAAGAGGTGGAGATAAGACTCGCAAAGACAAGTGCATTACCAGCACCTTCATTTATTGATGGAGATAACGCAGTGAGAAAGACAGGTTTCAGCACTTTGCCAATAAACTCATGGATTATAAATTGTACTGTAGTACATTATAAAAGACTTGATTTTAATCATAGAAACGTGATTTATAAGTAAACCAAAAAAGAGGCAAGGCAGCTTTATTTGTAGAGCACTTTTCAGCAACAGGGCAATTCAAAGTGCTTTACATGAAGACAATTAAAATACAAGAATAAAAGTTACAGTGCAGTATAAGAGCAGTTAAAAACAGTTATATAAAAGCAGATAAAATAAGCAACGACAGTATAAGAAATGGATAGTTATTTAACGAAAGGCAACATCAAAAAGAAAGGTCTTCATGGACTAGACTTTAATAACTTTCACCACTGCTCGTTATATAAAGGCCACCTAGAAAAAGAATGTAAACTTTGTTTACATTCTTTATAAGCAGCATTGCGTCCCTGCTATAATAGCCGTCAGCTGGGTTGAAGGCGGTCAGCTGTGAGTCCGAGGTGTGTGGGGATCAGTGCTTGAAGTGGGACAAAAAAGGTGCCGGTACTCTCTTGCATTGGCAGATCATCATGACATTTGAGATTTCTATAGTGAAAACCAAAACTTGGAGATATTGCTGGTACAACAATTTATTGTCATTTATTAACTATATAAATGTACGGCTTTATTTAAACAAGTTTACATAACTTTAGTGCGTAAGCTATTCAAAAAATCATGTTTTCATTTTAAACATACAGTGAATGCTTATTAACTATCTATGGATGGCCTACGCGACTAATTTACATATAGGCTAGTATCAATATTATTTATTTTTTCCACAAATAAGCTGATTTATATTTGCTAATGTGTTGGATTCATGTTAAGAAAAAAAAATTCATTCATTCATTCATCAAAACTATACATTTTAACAATAATTTGGTGCTCAAACAGATGCAAAACAAATAGTCACTCTCAGTGAGTGTGTGTGCGTGTGTGTGTGTGTGTGTGTGTGTGTGTGTGTGTGTGTGTGTGTGTGTGTGTGTGTGTGTGTGTGTGTGTGTGTGTGTGTGCGCCAGAGACAGGGGGAACAGCTTCAGTCCCCTCTCTGTCTGGGCAGCTAGTGACGGGATGCTGCTCCATCATGTTTTGCAGCCCAGTTTGTTATCATTAAAAACAAGCCAGCTGTTCGTGGAGCAAAAATACATAATTTGGTCCTTTGACCAACAGTCAGGCCGTCCGTGTGTTTCGTTACTCACGTTACTGTTGACGTCGGTGTAACGTTAAGGTTGGTAGCGGCCTTTTATATACTGTCTATGGTAGCGGCAGACTCCTCAACGCCAGCTGTTGCGCTCACATCAACGCTAGCTTGAAGCTCATGAACCGTACTAGCTACCTCCTGATGTTTCTGGTTGGACTTGGACCTCTGTTGACGTGTCTGGCTCTGGCACACGCGTTCTTTTAGTACCTTTCTGAAGCCAGGCAGCTAACATAACGACTTACAAACTCGACACTTATTTTTAGTTTTTAGGTTTTCAGCAGTGAAACATCTGTTACGGTCAGGCTGACGCTGACAGCTATTTCAAACTAGCATCCGTGGAGAAGCTAACTTCTGATTGGGTGGGCGGACTGCTTGCCTTTACGTGATTCGTCAAGATCGAAAATGTAAACACGTAGTGCCCTCTGGGTAATGTAGTTTATGTAACGTTAGGGTCGTCTCTCTGGCACTGACTCTTTCTCTGTCAGTGGTAGCGTACCGGCTGCATGCGAGAAGTAGCGGCACGCAAGAAAAAGTGCAGGTACGCTTAAGAGTAAAATGTAGAAGTGCCGGCCCACTTCGAGCACTGGTGGGGATGACATCATCGATGCGCACGTATGCGGTTTCGCCGTACACACGAAGCCACACGTGAGCCGGCTTTTTTTTTTTTTTTTTTATTATTCACCCTGGGACCAGGTTTCAAAAAAGTGCGTTTACAGGATTCATGTGGACCAGGGGTATCAAACTCAGTTTCCCAGAGGGCCACACTGGAAAATAAGAATCCCATCAAGGGCCAAACATGTAGTTTATTCACATGCTTTTATTTGTTTATTCATTTGTTTTTTCCAACTTTTTTAACACTTTTTTCAACTTTTGATGCCTTTTCTGGCGGTTTATGAGCTTTTTTTCAATGCTTTAGCCACTTTGTTTTAACGTTTTGGATGCTTTACTCAATGTTTTGCCACTTTTTTCCAAAAGTTTTTGCCGCTTTTTACGAGGTTTTGTCACTTTTTCAGACAATTTTGACGTTTTTTTTCGGCCTTTTTCCAACTTTTTCCAACTTTTTTCAACTTGTGACGCCTTTTCTGGCGGTTTATGAGCTTTTTTTCAATGCTTTAGGCACTTTGTTTTAACTTTTTCTGAAGTTCTTGCCGCTTTTTACGAGGTTTTTGTCACTTTATGTTTTTGTCACTTTTTCAGACAAGTTTGACGTATTTTTTCGGTCTTTTTCCAACTTTTTTTGCACTTTTTTGGCGCTTTCTACGATGTTTTTGTACCTTTCCGGTGATTTTTGTCACTTTTTCAGACAATTTTGACGTATTTTTTCGGTCTTTTTCCAACTTTTTTAGCACTTTTTTTTAATATAAAAAAAGTCAAGGATCTCTGACTGTATTGTTGCATGTCTCATATTAGCCTTCTCACTCACAGTTTGGTCGACATAAAGACCCAAAAATGTCAGCAACAAAGTAACTTATCCATCAAAGAAAAAAGCGACAAAAACGTCAGATCAAACGGTGGAAAACGGGCCCAAAGCGTCTGCAAAGTGACAAAAACTTTAGAAAAAATGACAAAACTTTGAAAAAGCTTAAGAAAACACGTGACTTTAGCTTACAGATTGGCGTGAAATCGTGCTCTCACAACAACCACGCCGTTATCTTAAAGAGGCCGACGTCACGCTGAGGCTGCTTTCAAGTCAGCAAAACGATGCTGTGAAAACATCTGTTTCGCTGGAAAATTCAAAACTTCTCAAGTACAAAAACACACCCACATCAAACACACACACATACTGTAAATAACTATACACATAAATATTGAAAAGTTTTGAATTTTGCACTTTTTGGGCTTTTTTCTTTGCACCTTTCAAGTAAAACGCACAGCCATATTTGTAGAAAAAAAATCATATAAAATCAATTTTTGTTAAACATAAACATTATTTATACTGTATTTGGATTGAGCTAATAAAACCTACAACAATAAAATCGATTTTTTTTAAACATTAATCGATTTGACCTACCAACTCGATTTATAAATCAAATCGATTTTTTTTTCACCAACCCCACGACTTTCTCTCAAATTTTACTATGAATACAAGATTGAAATTCTACTATAAAGTCGTGTAACTCAGCCAAGAGTCATTTCCATTTATGTTGGTGGCGGTTTTTTACGACCTGAACTCAGCGCGGGGCGGTAAACAGGCCGGTCTGCGGAGGAATGAGTTTTACAGAGAGCGCTGCGTCTCTCGGGGCTCCCCAGCACCCCCCGGCACATGGAAGTACTTCTTTTGGAGATTATGGTGAACTTGTGTGTGTTGGAGCAGTGCTTTGCCATTGAGAACGAGCTAGCATGCTAACACTAGCGCTAGCATGGTAACGGTTGGGTTTAGCCCGTCGTTTCGTCTAGTTACGTAACAAGTCCTGCAGATGTTGACCAGCTCACCCAGAGACTGAAGGCAGGAATCATTCAGAAACCGTATCTCACTCAGAACAACATGGATAGATTGTTTTCCAAGTCTGTATGCGTGTGGAAGCACCAGAGACACAAAATAACTCCCCAAATCCCCCAAATGTTTTCATAATAAAAATACCAGTCAAATTAAATCAAGGACGACTTGTTGAGGTGGACATTCCTGTAAGCGTGGGGGCCACCGAGTGACCGTGGCCCCACTTACATTTTCCAGTCCAGCTTAAGATGCCTGTGGCTGATTGGTCGACCAGCAGGCAGTCAGGCAGGAAGCAGCTGAAGCTGAAAAATCCATCAATGAGAGAACAAACATTAGGTTCTCCACCTATACGGACCCTCAAGGCCTGTTACATACTCTGTTTGGCACACACACACACACACACACACACACACACACACACACACAGCCTCACAAACTCTTCATGTCCGTTCCAATTCCCAGCCTGCTGGGGCAAAACGTTGTGGCGGCTAAATTTTGGGGAATTTTTGTGGCCCGAAGCCAGCCAGCGTCTCGTCATTTTCCACAGCCTAGGCAAGGCAAGGCAATTTTATTTATATAGCACATTTCAGCACAGGGCAACTCAAAGTGCTTCACACCAAACACCAAACATTAAAAAAGCTGAGTTCCAAAATTAAAATTAGAGAATAAAAATAATATATAATAATAATAATAATAATAATAATAATAATAATAATAATAATAATAAATGCAAATACAAAATTAATACTAGGTAAGTGCTGAAATAAAATAAAATACAAGAATACAGTTCACAGCTCAGTACAACAACTGATGCTAAATAAAATCAAAAATCCCCAAAATAAAAAAAATAAATAAAAATAAAGAAATAAAAAAAAAAATCACAGATCAATATAATATTGATGCAAGGTAAAACACAAGTATAGTATAGTAGTATAAAAACTATGGAAAGGCAACATCAAAAATAAATGTCTTCAGTCTGGATTTGCGGCGGATTTGCAATTCTCCGGTAATCTGTTCCAAATACATAAAAACTAACCGCCGATTCAGCCCGTTTTGTTCTAAAGAACTAAAAGAACCGAGACCTGTTCACATCCGGGTTCACGGTTTCCTGTTTGGCTGTTGACCATGTTCACGTTGTGAACTTCACTAGACTAAAAACGTTACGTTTGATTTCATCGGAGCGTCAAGACACATATTTTTACAAAATAAGAGTCCCAATCCAGTCCCTCCAGAAAAACGTGATTATGCGATCGCAGAATTCAACGCATAATCAGCCAAAGTGCGGCGTATTTTTTCAAATACGCCGCACTTTCGCCGCATAAATTGTTTCTGACCTGTGCTTGATTAGCATGTGGCTAAAACACAAGCTAAACTACATCAGTGTAAAAATGGCTCTACAATGTTTGTTTTTAATAGAAAATAGAAAAACATTTTACATCCATAGATTCCTTGGCCCTGATGAGTCATATTTGAATAACAATAACTAGGACATGCTTCATGCCAGGCCTGTGCAAATCACCACACACCTTTGACATATTTACACCAACACCTGTGTCAAATTACAGACCTCAAGTCACAGTCCCTCCAGTATAACGTGATGATGCGATCGCATAATTCAACGCATAATCAGCCAAAGTCCGCATATTTATGCATTTTTTCAAATACGCCGCACTTTCACCGCATAAAATTGCCGATTTCCGCGCAATGATTTCATAATCCCCGCATTTTTGTTGCAAAAAGTCACATATATCTCAGCAGAAAGATGAAAAATGTTGTGTTTACTTCACACGAGAGCAGCCATTTTCCCGTTGCCATGGGAACGTTATGAGGTGACGTCATTTCGCCTAGTGAGAACACGGTGTTGGGGGAATAACTTTGTTTTCCTCTTTTTCATCAAACCGCAGTTTTTGCAAGTTCCTGCAATTTCATCGCATAAAATGGCATAAATATCCCGCATATTCCATCGCATTTTTTAAGAAAACGTGCCGCATGATCAAGGATTTTTGCCCTCAACAATCACAAAAAAAACTCTGCGTTTTCTGGAGGGACTGGCATGAGGTCCACCGGACGGGAGGAGACTTCACCTTTCTATAATTCTATAATGAAAGAGAAAACTCTGACATAATAATTCTGCATCTTCTGTGGTTGGCGCCACCCACCACCACACGGAGTCACCGAGGCTCGCGTTCTGTGCGGTCAAACGCCAAAGTCGCCAAAGTCGCTGACACGATCACCGTGACGATATGGAAAATGACAACCGGGCTCGATTACAGTTGACGTGAAGGAGACTCTGGGCTCTCGGCTCCGATGGCACCACGTCACCGCGGCTCTGTATTATTTGTGCTATTATCACTCCGTCTAACAATCCTCCGTGCAGCTCGCCGTGACAGCGCAGATGATGGATAGCGCTCTGCACTCATTCATTTCTATTAGACTAATATGTAAATCCCCTCCAGAGTTCAGCCTCTGCCTCCTGAAGCTGGAGATTCATTTATGAATCAATTTCAGAAGCTTGGCACTAAGGGAGTCTGTCTGTCTCCATTTGTATCTGCCAGCAGATGATCAGTCCTAGATATGAGTCAGCTAAGCAAGAACGCATCTACACACACACACACACACACACAAATAATCAACTAACCCTTCCTACAACAAGGTCCGACAGGCGGCCATGTCCATTACACACAAAAAACTAAAATATTAGACGGAATAAATAGCAACCGGGGTTATTATCGTACACTAAAACGAAAATAAGCACTGAAAAATATTTACTGTATAACTAAATAAAAACTAAAACTATGTTGCCAGGTCAGAAAACTAATACAAATGAAATTTAATGCATTTTTTTTTACAGATTATTTTTAGGCCTTTATTTGTATCGGACAGCTGAAGATATGGAAGGAGAGAGAGGGAGGGGGGGGGGGGGAATGACATGCAGCAAAGGGCCGCAGGGCGGAGTCAAACCTGCAGCCGCTGCGTCGATATGGGCGCGCGCTCTACCAGGTGAGCTACCCAGGCGCCCTTAGAGATTTAGTTTTCTTTTGTTTTTATAGAAATTAAACAGATTTGACTTCATTGATGCTTCACAGAGCGACGTGCACAGAACCCATCACTTAGAGATTTATCAAACCAGCTTTATAAAGAAAGACTTGGCGTGGAAGACTTGGCGTGGAAGACTTGGCGTGGAAGACTTGGCCGGTCAACAACTGTTACTGACAACAACAACAACAACACTGATGCTCCTGCAGCAGGTTCAACATCTGGAGGAAAGACTATAAAAAGCAGCAGAGAGAGAGAAGGCTGCAAGAGCAGCACGGCAGTCCCTCAGAAACGCAGAGTGTTTTTTGTGATTGTTGCGGGCAAAAATCCTCGATTATGCGGCACGTTTTCTTAAAAAACTGCGATGGAATATGCGGGATATTTATGCAATTTTATGCGATGAAATTGCGGGAACTTGCGAAAACTGCGGGAACTTGCAATAACTGCGGGAACTTGCAGAAACTGCGGGAACTTGCAAAAACTGCAGTTTGATGAAAAAGAGAAAACAAAGTGATTCCCCCCCCAACACCGTCTTCTCACTAGGCGAAATTACGTCACTTCATAACGTTCCCATGGCAACAGGGGAAAATGGCTGCTCTTGTGTGAAGTAAACGCAACATTTTTCAACTTTCTCCTGAGATATATGTGACTTTTTTTGCAACAAAAATGCGGGGATTATGAAATCATGCAAGCCCCGCTTATTTTGCGCGGAAAAATCGGCAATATTATTTGAAAAAAAAGGGGTCCCCCCCCCCCGCATAAATATGCGGACTTTGGCTGATTATGCATCGAATTCTGCGATCGCATAATCACGTTTTTCTGGAGGGACTGGTTAATGATCACGGTGATCACAGTCAGATGTAACGTTTACACGTCTGAGCCATGAAAGTAGGAGAAATCAACTATAACGCTTCAAGAATCGAGTAATAAAAGGATTTTGTATGAGCGAAAAGCACCTCGCAGCTCCACAAAAGCAGAGTTTTTTTTATTTTTTTTGCATGGGTGGCCCCTGTGGGACAAATGTATTATTAAAGGCGCGGCTCGTCTCATTTCAATAGGGCCACCTCCCTCCGAGGGCGAGTGGGAGCCGGGGCCTCTGTGTCAACGGCTGCTTAATATTAACCAAGGCCCTCTGAATAATCGCCATCCTCAGAACCGGGAGGTCATGAAGTCTTAAAAGGGACAAAAAAAAAAAAAAACAGCGGTATGGTCCTTTAACTAGACGATCAGAACTGAGCTTTACATCTTTGACGGAGAGAGAGAGAGAGAGCGAGGAACTGGTTTCCAGGCAGGTTTTTTCTGAATGAAACGAGTAAATGATTGTCTGGGAACGTTGGCAGAGATTGAGGTCCAGCAGACAAAATGTCGTCGTAATACTCTTCGTTTATGTAATACTGCACGTCTTTGTACTCAGTCTTGTATAAAGTACTTGAAAGCAATACTTGAGTAAAAGTATAAGTACGTCACTAGAAAATGACTTTGGTAGAAGTTAAAGTCTCCTTTTAGAAAATTACTTCAGTAAAAGTCTTAAAGTATTTGATATTTACAGTACTTAAGTATCAAAAGTAATTTTCTGATATTAAATGTACTTAAGTATTAGAAGTAAAAGTAAAAAAAACTTTGATCATGAACTTTATGGCCGAAGGTGTGTAACGTTATCTTCATCACCACTGTCGTCGGGGTGGTCATCATCTGTTACCATGGCGGCAGAGCCTGTAGCAGTTATTACGCTTCTTCCTCTTCGTCTTTAGTTTTGGCCTATGGTTTTTTTTTTTTTGCTGCTTGGCAAGAAACAAGCATCACATCACCAAATCGAATGGAGCGTGCATTGACTTGGCAATTTAGGAGCAATGATTTGCCGAACCTGCTTTTTTTCAGTGTAACAAATTTCTTCTAATTTTATTTTGTAGTAACGAGTAACTAAGATGCTCAGGGGAAATGTAGTGGAGTAAAAGTATACATTTTATTTAGGAAATGTAGTGGAGTAGAAGTAAAAGTTTCCGGAAATATAAATAAAGTAGTAAAGTACAGATACATGAAAATTCTACTTAAGTACAATAGTGAAGTATTTGTACTTCGTTACATTACAACACTGTTTGTACTCCATACTGTTAGTTTTAATCTCGTCTAATATGACGGCGTTTCGGGGGACACGAGATGATTCAGAAGATGGGAAACAAGCATGAAGAAATCATATTTCTTCTACACAAATGATGTTGATTTCTTCTAACATTTCTCTTATCTTAACCCTCCTGTTGTCCTCAGGTACAAAAACTTTCTGTATCAAAACTATGTCAAAAGAACGTTGAAAAAAGTGACAAAAGTTGGAAAAAGCTACAAAAACGCAGGAAACAAAAAAAAAAAAAAAAAAAGTGACCAGAAAAATTGGAAAAAGTGAAGACAAATACAAACATCAAAAACATCACCAAAAGCGGCAAAAAAACTTGTTAAAAAATTGACTAAAACATCATTTAAAAAAAAAAAATACATCAAAAAAGTGACAAACAAATTGGAATAAAATTGACAAAAACGTCGAGAAAAGTGTAGAAGAACAACAAAATGATGACATTTATGTTAATGAGGTGGAAAGTAAATTAATAAGCAAGAATTTGAGGTCCAACAGACAAACATCAGAGCTCTTCAGGCTCACGTATGCTCAACGTTAGATAAGTATACGGACGCAGCCTCCGTGCACACTTTCTTAAAGTGCCCATATATTATGAAAAAAATCACTTTCTGGGATTTGGGGTGTTATTTTGTGTCTCTGGTGCTTCCACACACATACAAACTTGGAAAAAATTCTATCCATGTTGTTCTGAGTGAGATACGGTTTCTGAATGATTCCTGCCTTCAGTCTCTGGGTGAGCTGGTCAACATCTGCACGGCTTGTTACGTAACTAGCCGAAACAACGGACTAAACACAACCGTTTGCATGCTAGCGCTAGCATGCTAGCTCGTTCTCAATGGCAAAGCGCTGCTACAACACACACAAGTTCACCATAATCTCCAACAGAAGTACTTCCATGTGCGCCCTCCTTTAGAAGAAGTCTCCCGGCTAATCCTGCCTTGTAACTGACCAAAGTTGGAGAAACAACCTTTCTTTTACTGTCTGTGGAGCTAACTGACATGATCTACCATCTGAGCTACTGAGCATGTGCAGAGTGGAATCAAAGATAGTACAGAAGGAAAGATGATTCACTCTGTAGCTAAAACTGAGACCTGAACACAAGGTGAAAAGAGGAGCTGCAGCAGTGAGAGAGAGATGTGCAGTACAACAACAATATATTAAACCATGTAAACATATTCTGGTACAACCTCAAAATACAATTATGGACCTGAAAATGAGCAGAATATGGGAGCTTTAAAGCTTACAGAGCAGTACCACCTGAAATCCCGAAGGCAGTTGAGCCAATAGCTTAAGGGAGACACGACCAAAGGACACGAAGAAGAAGAAACAAACGGCGGAGCTAGTTACTTAATTTACTCGGCACAGACACAAACTGTTGCTGCAGAACAACTGGAAGGAGATAAGATGGAAATTCATTCGTTTCCTTTCCATTTTTCAAGCAAAAATAGCAAAAAAGATAACGTTTTAAATATAAAGCCTCTTAAATGATATCAGCTTAACGTATTTTAGTTGAATGTAATTGTAAAAACTGTAGATCATTTATCTTGGGGACTTTAAATGGAACATTTTATAAACTAAACAATTAATAGAGAAAATAATCTGCAGATTAATTGATGAAAAACAACCGTGCTTAACCGTGGATAACTTCTACTCTAGTATTCATACTTTCATATTGTACTTCATGTACCTAGTAGCGATCACGACAAACAATATTAGACTTTAAAGAAATGGCTGATATCAACCCTTCCAGTCGTGCTACAGTTTAAGGACTGGCCAATCATCAGCGAGGCCTTCAGTGTCATGAACTAATACAGCATGCATATTCATGATATGTTCCTATGCAAAATAACATCTGTTTTCCAACAACATGCCATCTGTTTGAGGGACTTTGTGATATTACCGGCTCATCACGGAAAAAAACAACAACAGTCAGTACGTGTGATATCTCATGTAAGCAGGACCCTGACTGTCGTCTATACTTGTGATCACCTCAGTGACGAGACATCCAGTCACATTCACACGGACCTGAAGCCGCTGTACAGGCCGAGCTGTACAGTCTCTTGCTCAAGGACATTTTGGAAGAGGAAGATTTTGAATCGGTGGCTATTTAACAACAGGATAAACACGCTTTTAACCTTTAACCTCCTAAAGCCTACACCTCTGTTTTTTTAATATACACATTCTGTAGTCTATAGCGTCTTTCCAGAGACTCCCCAAACTAAAAAGCTGCTTAGCTCCCATAAGGTTAGAGGTTTTTTTGTGATTGTTGCTGGCAAAAATCCTTGATTATGCTGCACTTTTCCTTAAAAAATGCGTGATATTTATGCCATTTTATGCGATGAAATTGCAGGAACTTGCAAAAACTGCGGGAACTTGCAAAAACTGCGGGAACTTGCAAAAACTGCGGGAACTTGCAAAAACTGCGGGAACTTGCAAAAAAATTGCGGGAACTTGCAGAAACTGCGGGAACTTGCAAAAACTGCGGGAACTTGCAAAAAAATTGCGGGAACTTGCAAAAACTGCGGGAACTTGCAAAAACTGCGGGAACTTGCAAAAACTGCGGGAACTTGCAAAAACTGCGGGAACTTGCACAAAAATTGCGGGAACTTGCACAAAAACTGCGGGAACTTGCACAAAAACTGCGGGAACTTGCAAAAACTGCGGGAACTTGCACAGAAATTGTGGGAACTTGCAAAAATTGCGGTTTGATGAAAAAGAGAAAACAAAGTGATTCCCCCAACACCGTGTTTTCACTAGGCGAAATTACGTCACTTCATAACGTTCCCATGGCAACAGGGGAAAATGGCTGCTCTTGTGTGAAGTAAACGCAACATTTTTCATCTTCCTGCTGAGATATATGTGACTTTTTTGCAACGAAAATGCGGGGATTATGAAATCATGCAAGCCCCGCGTATTTTGCGTGGAAATCGGCAATTTATGCGGCGAAAGTGAAATACGACCCCCGCATAAATATGCGGACTTTGGCTGATTATGCATTGAATTATGCGATCGCATCATCACGTTATTCTGGAGGGACTGTGACTTGAGGTCTGTAATTTGACACAGGTGTTGGTGTAAATATGTCAAAGGTGTGTGGTGATTTGCACAGGCCTGGCATGAAGCATGTCCTAGTTATTGTTATTCAAATATGACTTATCAGGGCCAAGGAATCTATGGATGTAAAATGTTTTTCTATTTCCTATTAAAGACGAGGATAGAAAAAAACCCATTGTAGAGCCATTTTTACACTGATGTAGTTTAGCTTGTGTTTTAGCCACATGCTAATCAAGCACAGGTCAGAAGCTAGAAGATATTAGCTTTCCAGTGAACCCTTTAACATGCATTTTGGCCTTTCAGTTCTTCTGTTATAAGCTTTTGCACACATGCCAAATAGGCGAGAAATCCATAAAAAGGTTTTCCCCACTGAAAGCTACCACAATGTACAAGTTTCACACACAGCTAGTACTATAAAAAGTTACATAATGCACATGTAATATAATATAATGTAGTATATGTCATAATAACATAACAAACACCCTGCAAACAGGCCGAGTAAACAACAGAAATGCTAAAAAATTGTGTCTCTGCTTTCAAATTAAACTCTTACATTCATGCCTAAAGATGTTTATTATATTTACTGTAACTTATTCTTATGTGCTTTAACAAAAGTATATTGCTTTTTCTTCTTCTTGATGTCAGTCATTTTCCACTGGACAGATGTTTGGTAAAAGTGACAAAAGAAGATCAAATAGTTGCATCACCTTTGTAGATGCCCAACAGGAAGTTGAGCTCTGGACTATCAAATTAAAGTATAAATGCTTGAAGGGGAGGAAGAGGAGCGAGGCTTCCAGCTGAGGGAGGTCAGTGCCGCCACCTCGCCGCTCGCCGGGTCCTCCATGTCTGCGCTCTCTAGAGCTTTGAGGATGGAGGTCCTCATTAAAACCCCCCCGATCGCTCTGCCCTCTCCTCCTCCTCCTCACCCGGTCCACCTTCTCGGAGGATTGGCGCCACTAAACGTATGCCGGGACGGTCCCGGTGTCACGCAGCAGGTGTCTGCTGACGGCTGGCGGATTCTGATTAGAAAGATCCATTTCTAGTCACAGTTTGTTATCTGAAGCTTAAAGCTCCCATATTCTGCTCATTTTCAGGTCCATAATTGTATTTTAAGGTTGTACCAGAATATGTTTACATGGTTTAATATATTTTTGTTGTACTGCACATCTCTCAAAAAAGGCGACAACGTCGTCTAAATAAGGCGACAAAAACGTCTAAAAAAGGCGACAAAAACGTCTAAAAAAGGCGACAAAAACGTCTAAAAAAGGCGACAAAAACGTCTAAAAAAGGCGACAAAAACGTCTAAAAAAGGCGACAAAAACGTCTAAAAAAAGGCGACAAAAACGTCTAAAAAAGGCGACAAAAACGTCTAAAAAAAGGCGACAAAAACGTCTAAAAAAGGCGACAAAAACGTCTAAAAAAGGCGACAAAAACGTCTAAAAAAGGCGACAAAAACGTCTAAAAAAGGCGACAAAAACGTCTAAAAAAGGCGACAAAAACGTCTAAAAAAGGCGACAAAAACGTCTAAAAAAGGCGACAAAAACGTCTAAAAAAGGCGACAAAAACGTCTAAAAAAGGCGACAAAAACGTCTAAAAAAGGCGACAAAAACGTCTAAAAAAGACGACAAAAACGTCTAAAAAAGGCGACAAAAACTTCTAAAAAAGGCGACAAAAACGTCTAAAAAAGGCGACAAAAACGTCTAAAAAAGGCGACAAAAACGTCTAAAAAAGACGACAAAAACGTCTAAAAAAGGCGACAAAAACTTCTAAAAAAGGCAACGTCTAAATAAGGCGACAAAAGCTTCTAAAAAAGGCGACAAAAACGTCTAAAAAAGGCGACAAAAACGTCTAAAAAAGGCGACAAAAACGTCTAAAAAAGGCGACAAAAACGTCAAAAAAGGCGACAAAAACGTCTAAAAAAGACGACAAAAACTTCTAAAAAAGGCAACGTCTAAATAAGGCGACAAAAGCTTCTAAAAAAGGCGACAAAAACTTCTAAAAAAGGCGACAAAAACGTCTAAAAAAGGCGACAAAAACGTCAAAAAAGGCGACAAAAACGTCAAAAAAGGCGACAAAAACGTCTAAAAAAGACGACAAAAACTTCTAAAAAAGGCGACAAAAACGTCTAAAAAAGGCGACAAAAACGTCTGAATCTGCAGAATAACTGCAGCTTTCAGATGAAGGTAGTGGAGTAGAAGTACAGTATGGGGTAGCAGAAAGTATAAATACTCAAGTACCTTTAATGTACTTCCAGAAAGTCACTTGAAAGACACTGCAGCTTTAACGGAGCTTTAGTTTGAGAGTATAACGACTCAAACGGCGCTTTAATAACGCGATTGAGACGTCAACTTGTCTTTGTTTCACACATTCTGGCGATTTCAAATGGAGGCATCAAATATTGACGTTGCACACGAGAGGCAGTAAGAGCTCCAGCGGGAAGGTGAGATGTGGATTTTCCTCCAACAACAACAACAACAACCTCCACGGTCCCCCCCCCCCCCCCCCGTGTTAACCCTCGCTCAGGAACACCTGAACCTAAGGAGCAGCCATCTTTGATCTGCAGCGTAAGAAGTTCTCGACAAGAGGTGGTGTCGAGGACGGTATCCCCGTTGTGCGTCGGGCAGAGAAAACACGTTCTCCAGGGGAGGGGCGTTCATTTCTGCTCGCCGTTTCAGAGCTCAAAAAGAAAAAAGGGAAGAGAACAAAAGCAGCTCTGTGTGCAAAGGCCGGCTGCTCAGTGAGCGTTTGTGTCCATTTTTTTTAACTCCCCTCCCTCCTCCTGCACCACTGGCGAAGACGAGGCGAGCGCTACCATTTCACAGCCTGTGAAATCAGAGATATGAACATTTTAATTCATAAATACGAGATTCTCTCCTCTAAGACTCGTCAGAGGAGCGATCAAGAGCGAAGAAAGCGAACGCACCGTCTTCAGAAAGTCGTCTTTTTGTGCACAAAGAGAACACAGACGGACGTATTTAAAACTCAGTTTATAAATCAACCTTTTCTCTCTGGATGAGGAGGGGTAGAGAGAGGGGGGGGGGGGGGGGGGGGAGTCTTTACAAGCTGGTTCAACAGGCGGGAAATGCAGCATCATTTTCCACTGCAATTAAGAGGGAGGCCCTGATGCTGGGCACCTTCCAGCCTTTTTTTTTCTGGAAAGACTTAACAGGCCCCGGCTGCATGTCTTGGCTCTGAGTTGTGAGCTCCAGTCAGCCTCCCCCTGACGTAATCCTTTAAGAAACGTCTCTCCTCTGCTGGCTGCGAACCACGCCGCCTTTCCAGAACATAAAGGGAGCCTTGCTGCGATTATCAGCGCGGTTAATAACCCCCACGACGTGAAGCCAAAGTTTACAGAAAACATCTAACATCAGCTCTCCTCTCCTGCTCCGCATTACAGCCCGTTTATGCAAAGCGTAGCTCGGCCTGTCAGCGGCTAATCATTACAAGGATGATCGATGGTGTTTATTTCCCGATGATGGAACGCAACCCCCTGCCTGATGATAATTGTAATAAAAAGGACAGATCAAGCCGGCAAACTTATTAAATTATCAGACCATAATTTGCATTAATGCCTGCGTTTGGGCTGCAGAGATGTCGGGGTGGGGTGTGTGTGTGTGTGTGTGGGGGGGGGGATGACAGAGGCCTGGCGTCCGCTTGTTAGCGGGAGAGTCCACCTTGAAAAGCTGCCCGTGCCCTTGGCCCCCACGCACACATGATGACAGAGACAGACAGTTCAGGAACATTAAAAAAATACTCTGATGTCTACATTTTGTTGCTTCCTTTACTCCAATAAAAGCACAAATATACTGTCAAATATGTCGAAAAGAGACAAATACGCAGAAGAAAAACGTCAAAAACACTGAAAAAGCTAAATTGCAATGCATTGAAAGTGCTCATTCAGTTAAATATATCACATTAGATCATTATTATTACTCCCGTATTAAAGTAAAAGCAGGATTTTAGCTGGAGCTCATTCTGAACTAATGATTATTTTCATTATGTAATTTTAGTCTTCCGTCACGCAGTCGTAGTTTAAACAATATTTGTCTTCACGGCGTGAGTTTGTAATGACTAAACCACAGACCGTAGATCACGCTGGACTCCAAACGGCGGTGGAAAACCTGAACGAAGGGGCCGCCGGTCTGTGTCAGACCTGCGGTCGAGCCCAGACGGACCCTTGAACCATCAGAGCCCAGCGATGTTCATTAGCCGAGGACTTTTGCCTCCATCTTTTTTTTTTATGTTTGAACCGGTCTCGCAGGGACTGGGAGCTTCTGGTTGAGAAGCCAGCTGGATGTGAAAAAAAAAAATAATCCAGTACAGGGGGGGGGAAAGAAAATAAAGAGCACAGAGTAAAAGAGGGCAGCAGCAGCAGCAGCTAATGGGGCTCTGCTGCTTTTAAGTGCAGCGCACCAGAGGAATACACGATTTCCCCGTTAACCCCGATTCACAACAGAGCAGCCGAGTGTCTGTTTCTCCGAGAACTTCACATCCAAACAACACAGAGAGGCTTCAGACGGGGGACACGCGTGTACTAACTGGATCCACGCCACGCCGCAGGTAAAGAAATCATCAGCTCTGAACGCTGGCGAACCAGACAAACATTTGTTTTTGTTATTCAATCTAGTGGAAAGTTTATGAAAAGAAAGTGCAAAATGATCCAAAAGCCATCTAGAATATCACCATGTAAGTGATATCTGAACATCTGTGTACCATCCGACCAATCAGGACAGAGAGAGGTCTCTGATGATCCCCCCCCCCCCCGAGGTCATGAAGGTCGCAGACAAGAAAACCCCGTAAATCCAATATTTCCTGAGGGAAGTCATCTTTTATTCCCCCTTAAATAAATAAGACAGTGATCGGCCTAATATTGTTTACCAGTTCCTCCAGAAAAACGTGATTATGCGATCGCAGAATTCAACGCATAATCAGCCAAAGTCCAGCATATTTATGCAGGGGGGGGCACATTTTTTCAAATAAACGCCGCACTTTCGCCACATAAATTGCAGATTTCTGCGCAAAATATGCGGGAGCTTGCATGATGTCATAATCCCCGCATTTTCGTTGCAAAAAAGTCACATATATCTCAGCAGAAAGATGAAAAATGTTGCGTTTACTTCACACAAGAGCAGCCATTTTCCCCTGTTGCCATGGGAACGTTATGAAGTGACGTCATTTCGGCTAGTGAGAACACGGTGTTGGGGGGGAATCACTTTGTTTTCTCTTTTTCATCAAACAGCAGTTTCTGCAAGTTCCCGCAATTTTTGCAAGTTCCCGCAATTTTTGCAAGTTCCCGCAATTTTTGCAAGTTCCCGCAATTTTTGCAAGTTCCCGCAATTTTTTCAAATAAACGCCGCACTTTCGCCGCGTAAATTGCAGATTTCTTGCTTACTGAGAAAATGAAAAACATTCGATTCCACATATATTATATATAAAACACATCTCTTCCATTGATTTAAAAACAGTAAACTTAGCTTGCAAAACACCAATGTGTAGCTAGACCTGGCTCTGCCTCTAAAATAATTTGGGAAAACACGATAGTTTTAACACCCTACATTTTTCCGAGAGGCTTTTTTCTACGTTTTTATCACTTATTTTTATGGCTTTTACCTCTTTTGTCAACCTTTGTCCCATTTTTACATCCCGTTTTGTATCTCACTCTTCTCCTCTTCTCCATGCATAATCAGCCAAAGTCTGCATATTTATGTGGGGGGGGGGGGGGGGGCGCATTTTTTCATTTTTTTTCTTTCGCCGCATAAATTGCAGATTTCCGGCGCAGAATATGCAGAGCTTGCATGATTTCATAATCCCCACATTTTTGTTGCAAAAAAAAGTCAAGTTGAAAAATGTTGCGTTTACTTCACACAAGAACCGCAATTTTTGCAAGTTCCCGCAATTTTTGCAAGTTCCCGCAATTTTTGCAAGTTCCCGCAATTTTTGCAAGTTCCCGCAATTTTTGCAAGTTCCCGCAATTTTTGCAAGTTCCCGCAGTTATTTCAAGTTCCCTACTGAGAACACGGCGTTGGGGGGGAATCACTTTGTTTCCTCTTTTTCATCAAACCGCAGTTTTTGCAAGTTTCCGCAATTTCATTGCATAAAATTGCATAAATATCCCGCATATTCCATCGCATTTTTTAAGAAAACGTGCCGCATAATCAAGGATTTTTGCCCGCAACAATCACAAAAACACTCGTTTTTCTGGAGGGACTGATCTGTCTTTATCTATACATCACAGGAACGTCTGTGCGTGTCTTAAAGATTCGGGGCTTTTGAGGAAACATTCGGGGCGGGGGCCCCAGAAGCCACCACCTCGCTCCGCCCCTGCCTGGCTGCCTGAATCCGTGTCATTGATCAGACCAGTCAAAGTCTCGTTATCACCCTCTTCCATGTGGATTTGCACACACCCAGAGCCCGTCTGGCACGCCACAACTCGCTGTCGCCAAATCGCCTCCGCTGTCGCAAAACCTCAACTGTGCGCACGCGTCAGTGGAACCAGACGATAGGCTTAAATGTTTCCCGGCTTGACTGTTAAAAACAGCAGATGATTGGCTTTCCAGCGGGAGGGGCGGGACATGTGCATATGTAACATAGTTGAATAGGTTCAGGTTAAATTCTACTAAATTGGCACAACTGCGCCATCTACTGTTAAAAGCCGTACCTGCTTTGAGTAATTGTAGTGCAGCATTATGGGAAATTCCTCACAGTAACGGAGGATTTCCAACGAGGTAACATGTCTGTGAATGCTTGTGGACAATATAGCGTTAACTACTTGAAAAGCAATTAAAAAGTTGACCCAGTTTGTTTGGTTGGATATAATAATTGTCTGAAATTAATTTGGTAATAGTTGCATTTAGTTACCAGCCATTTTATTCATGTTTTACTACTCGAAAAATATTTTCTGCACGCTAACTAGCACCTACATGTGCCGTCTTTCCAGACAGAGCATGCTAGCTGTTGTCCTTTGAGATGAGCATTCACGCACTGTTGTCTTCCATTGTAAATGCAGGTACGCTGCAGTATGCTAGGTTGCTGTAGTCAGCAGTGAAATGTTTGGTACTAAAATGTTTACTTGTGATCTGCTTGTTGTTTTATACTGAGGGAAAAGTCAAGCACATAATTATTAAAATATAAAAAAGGAGAAATAAAAAGGTAACAGTGCAGTACGAGGAAGCCATGTTATAATTTTGTTTATATATTGACTGTTAATTTGCAAGAGAACAGCTTAAATTTTCTTTATTTCAATTACATGTATTATTCATGTAGATTGCTTTGCTAAAATGTCAACATTTTGAACAGAGAAAATTAAGTTGTAGAGATGGGAAATTCCTCACAGTAACGGAGGATTTCCAACGAGACAGAGCATGCTAGCTGTTGTCCTTTGAGATGAGCATTCACACACACTGTTGTCTTCCATTGTAAATGCAGGCCGAGGCTGAATAAACTGGCTGTTACCAACCCGACTGGCTCAGAGTGATACACAAGACATCCCACATAGGTCACACATACAACTGCCATCTTTGCCGCTATACGTGTTTTCCTTGTATAGTTGTATTGAGGATTGAGGAAGTGGCGCGTCTCTTCTAAATTGTCTCTGGACCAGTTCAACCACCACCAACCAACCAACCAACCAGTGCCCGGCTTTAAAAAGGCCTGTAGAGTGAGACTTCAGCAGGTAGGAGGAGGTAGTTTTGTCTCGCTGTCGCCGTCTCTACTGCCACCAAGAGGAACAACTCTACTGATGACCCACACAGGAATACACACTAAATGATAGAGAGAAACTGCGTCCTCTGAGAAAAAGTACTACAAGCTGCATGTAGATACGTCCCCTATCGTAGTCATTTTACAAGTACTACTTATGCATTTATGAGATGCAATCGGTACACTGCGTATATGCTGTTAAACTCATCCTATTCCACATTGTTTGACGGCGTCACGTGTGTGTATTTTTGTGTATTTATTGTCTTGTTCGAGCTCTTCATTGAAGATAATGCATGTTTAACCCAAGATGGAAATATCCTGGATCTCTCTCTCTCATCATTTACCCCTAAAATACCCTGAAATACTTACTATCTTTGCAAAACTAAAATGTAAATAACTTGTTGTCACATTATGACAAGCTCTCTAATCACTACGCATTCATTTGCAGCATCTCTGGAGCTTTTTGCATTCATTCTGCATCTTAAACTGTACTGGCTGCTAAAAACAAATTACATTAATTCCTCCTCGAGTTATAGTAGCAGAAGAAACTTAGTCACATATAAAAAAAAAAAAAAGAAAAAGGTAGATAACACACCGAAGAGACTGGGTGTGCTGCAGCAGAGTCCTGTTCTGTTAAATAATCATGATGAATAATGAAGGTGTGTGAGTGGGCCTGGCAGATCTCCCCTCCTGGGCGGACACTTAGTGTCAACCTGACAGGTCTCAGTGCAGCGCGGGGACGGGGGGGGGGGGATGAAGTCGTCTCCATATTAAGCAGGCGTATTAGACCTGTTAAATGGGAGGGCAGCGTGGAGAGGTACAGCACGCGGACCTCCGGGGTCTGACTCATCAGGTGAGGCCGGGCAGAGCTGCAGGGATTGGGGGCCGGGCCTCCACCACACCTCACGTCTTCCGCATCCGCAAACTGGAAGTGACCCTTGCGCTTCTGCCAGCCTCCGCCACAAGCCGTAAGCCCAGCCCTTCCCATCATGCAAAAAAGGGGGCCGCAACGAGCTCCCATGAGCCTCGGCTCGCTCCCTGCCATCTGCCGTGATTTATAGAAAACGGCCGATGATTTATGGGCCAGTCATCTCACAATGAAGTTGTTCTCTTTCATTTGCGCGACCTCCCGACCTAACCGCCACTCCCAGCCAGGTTGGGGAAACGCGCGCTAATCATACACTATGAGGGCCTTTAAACAGGAGGAGCTGCACGGGTGGAGGTAGAGGTGGAGAGAGAGGGGGGGGGGGGGGGGGGGGGGGTGTGTGTGTGTGTGTGCAAATAGGCCTTTAATGAAATTAATTTTCAACAGCGCGTGCATACAGATTAAACAGGCAGGCCTCTGCGACGCCACACGGCCGCCGCCGAGAGACGGTAACAAAGCCGTTTCAAGGTCTGACGACGGGGAGAACTCGTCCTCGCGGCCCGCTTTGATCTACATTAAACACGCCGTTAGAAGCTGGCGATCCAAGGGATGCGTTTAAAGATTTATACAGTGTTGGAGGGGGAGCTTGTAAAGCAAACAGCGCGGCCTGCAGATCATCTGTGATCATGGAAACGAGCTCTGCAGGGACGTCATCTTCACACGTTCCACATTCAACTCCTCACCTGTGTCTGTTCACCTGTTCCCCAACATATACCCACCTGTGTCTCGTCTTTCTCTCTTACAGAGTCAACATTATAAGCTGC